>UESW01005034.1:380025-496405 GCA_900491605.1 Calamus simplicifolius | reverse complement strand
GTGCCGACGGGGTGCCGGGCTTTTGTTGTTGAGAGCCAGTGGTACACTGCTCTGCCAGTGGTACACTGGGCTTTATGCCTGGCTGGTGCAGGGCTTTGGTGCCGACGGGGTGCCGGGCTTTTGTTGTTGAGAGCCAATGGTACACTGCTCTGCCAGTGGTACACTGGGCTTTATGCCTGGCTGGTGCAGGGCTTTGGTGCCGACGGGGTGCCGGGCTTTTGTTGTTGAGAGCCAGTGGTACACTGCTCTGCCAGTGGTACACTGGGCTTTATGCCTGGCTGGTGCAGGGCTTTGGTGCCGACGGGGTGCCGGGCTTTTGTTGTTGAGAGCCAGTGGTACACTGCTCTGCCAGTGGTACACTGGGCTTTATGCCTGGCTGGTGCAGGGCTTTGGTGCCGACGGGGTGCCGGGCTTTTGTTGTTGAGAGCCAGTGGTACACTGCTCTGCCAGTGGTACACTGGGCTTTATGCCTGGCTGGTGCAGGGCTTTGGTGCCGACGGGGTGCCGGGCTTTTGTTGTTGAGAGCCAGTGGTACACTGCTCTGCCAGTGGTACACTGGGCTTTATGCCTGGCTGGTGCAGGGCTTTGGTGCCGACGGGGTGCCGGGCTTTTGTTGTTGAGAGCCAGTGGTACACTGCTCTGCCAGTGGTACACTGGGCTTTATGCCTGGCTGGTGCAGGGCTTTGGTGCCGATGGGGTGCCGGGCTTTTGTTGTTGAGAGCCAGTGGTACACTGCTCTGCCAGTGGTACACTGGGCTTTATGCCTGGCTGGTGCAGGGCTTTGGTGCCGACGGGGTGCCGGGCTTTTGTTGTTGAGAGCCAGTGGTACACTGCTCTGCCAGTGGTACACTGGGCTTTATGCCTGGCTGGTGCAGGGCTTTGGTGCCGACGGGGTGCCGGGCTTTTGTTGTTGAGAGCCAGTGGTACACTGCTCTGCCAGTGGTACACTGGGCTTTATGCCTGGCTGGTGCAGGGCTTTGGTGCCGACGGGGTGCCGGGCTTTTGTTGTTGAGAGCCAGTGGTACACTGCTCTGCCAGTGGTACACTGGGCTTTATGCCTGGCTGGTGCAGGGCTTTGGTGCCGACGGGGTGCCGGGCTTTTGTTGTTGAGAGCCAGTGGTACACTGCTCTGCCAGTGGTACACTGGGCTTTATGCCTGGCTGGTGCAGGGCTTTGGTGCCGACGGGGTGCCGGGCTTTTGTTGTTGAGAGCCAGTGGTACACTGCTCTGGGTGGTACACTGGGCTTTATGCCTGGCTGGTGCAGGGCTTTGGTGCCGACGGGGTGCCGGGCTTTTGTTGTTGAGAGCCAGTGGTACACTGCTCCGCCAGTGGTACACTGGGCTTTATGCCTGGCTGGTGCAGGGCTTTGGTGCCGACGGGGTGCCGGGCTTTTGTTGTTGAGAGCCAGTGGTACACTGCTCTGCCAGTGGTACACTGGGCTTTATGCCTGGCTGGTGCAGGGCTTTGGTGCCGACGGGTGCCGGGCTTTTGTTGTTGAGAGCCAGTGGTACACTGCTCTACCAGTGGTACACTGGGCTTTATGCCTGGCTGGTGCAGGGCTTTGGTGCCGACGGGGTGCCGGGCTTTTGTTGTTGAGAGCCAGTGGTACACTGCTCCGCCAGTGGTACACTGGGCTTTATGCCTGGCTGGTGCAGGGCTTTGGTGCCGACGGGGTGCCGGGCTTTTGTTGTTGAGAGCCAGTGGTACACTGCTCTGCCAGTGGTACACTGGGCTTTATGCCTGGCTGGTGCAGGGCTTTGGTGCCGACGGGGTGCCGGGCTTTTGTTGTTGAGAGCCAGTGGTACACTGCTCTGCCAGTGGTACACTGGGCTTTATGCCTGGCTGGTGCAGGGCTTTGGTGCCGACGGGGTGCCGGGCTTTTGTTGTTGAGAGCCAGTGGTACACTGCTCTGCCAGTGGTACACTGGGCTTTATGCCTGGCTGGTGCAGGGCTTTGGTGCCGACGGGGTGCCGGGCTTTTGTTGTTGAGAGCCAGTGGTACACTGCTCTGCCAGTGGTACACTGGGCTTTATGCCTGGCTGGTGCAGGGCTTTGGTGCCGACGGGGTGCCGGGCTTTTGTTGTTGAGAGCCAGTGGTACACTGCTCCGCCAGTGGTACACTGGGCTTTATGCCTGGCTGGTGCAGGGCTTTGGTGCCGACGGGGTGCCGGGCTTTTGTTGTTGAGAGCCAGTGGTACACTGCTCTGCCAGTGGTACACTGGGCTTTATGCCTGGCTGGTGCAGGGCTTTGGTGCCGACGGGGTGCCGGGCTTTTGTTGTTGAGAGCCAGTGGTACACTGCTCTGCCAGTGGTACACTGGGCTTTATGCCTGACTGGTGCAGGGCTTTGGCGCCGACGGGGTGCCGGGCTTTTGTTGTTGAGAGCCAGTGGTACACTGCTCTGCCAGTGGTACACTGGGCTTTATGCCTGGCTGGTGCAGGGCTTTGGTGCCGACGGGGTGCCAGGCTTTTGTTGTTGAGAGCCAGTGGTATACTGCTCTGCCAGTGGTACACTGGGCTTTATGCCTGGCTGGTGCAGGGCTTTGGGAAAATTCAGATAACTAGAATTGAATTCCGTCAGCATTGAATAAGGGGTGAACATGCAAACAAATACGGAGATGACTTTTATGAGGGATACATTACTGATAATACCGGCGGAGGTTATCCGCATTCCACGTCCTAGGGAGTGGTGTCCCGTCAAGTTCTTCGATCTTGTAAGCTCCGTGGTGCAGCGTCTCAGCGACTCGGTAGGGTCCTTCCCAGTTAGGGGCTAGCTTGCCGCCTTCAGTTGGTTTTGAGACTTCAGCCCGTCGAAGGACTAGGTCTCCTGGTAAGAACGTCCGGGGACGTACACGAGCGTTATAGTATTTTGCAGCCCGTTGTCGATAGGTTGCCATTCGAAGCCGCGCCCGATCTCGCATCTCCTCCACCAGGTCGAGATTGGCTCGCAGTTGGTCTGGGTTATCTTCTTCACTGTAAGCTTCTACCCGAGGGCTGGGCGCGCCGATCTCCACAGGAATGACGGCCTCAGAACCAAAGACCAAGCTGAATGGCGTCTCGCCAGTGGGAGTTCGTGGCGTCGTATGATAAGCCCATAGCACGTTGGGAGTTCTTCTACCCATCGTCCCTTGCAGCCATCCAGCCGAGTCTTTAGCCCCTGGAGGATGATCCGGTTAGTTACCTCAGCTGCCCCGTTGGTTTGAGGATGTCCGACGGAGGTGAACCTTTGACAGATGCCCAGCTCGGAACAGAACTCCCGGAAAGGCGCGTTATCGAACTGCCGACCATTATCAGTGACTAAAGTGCGGGGCAGTCCAAACCGACATATGATTGATTTCCAGAAGAAAGATCTCACTTTACTCTCGGTGATTTTGGCTAGAGCCTCAGCTTCAACCCACTTGGTGAAGTGATCCACCGCCACCAGGAGAAACTTCCGCTGCCCGGAGGCCGGGGGAAATGGACCTAAGATATCCATCCCCCACTGGGCGAAGGGCCAGGGTGCCACCAGAGGAGTTAGGTGAGACGTTGGCTATCGCTGAACATTGGCATGACGCTGACAGCTATCGCACTTCTTGACAAGCTCGGCCGCATCCTCCTTCATGGTCAACCAAAAATACCCTTGGCGTAGGGACTTGTATGCTAGGGCTCTGCCCCCCAGGTGACTCCCGCATACACCCTCGTGGATCTCCCTAAGGATATAATCCGATTCTGTTGGCCCCACACATTTAAGGACCGGATGTGAGAATGTCTTCGATAAAGCTTCCCGTCCATCACCACGAATCTCGGGGCCCTTCGCCTGAGCAGCTTGGCCTCCGCCGGGTCCCCTAGGAGAGTACCGTCGGTCAAGTACCGGGTGTAGGCATCCATCCAGGAGGGCTCCGGCTCCACGGGTAGTGCCTCATCGGCGACCTCAATGCTTGGGACTTGTAGATGTTCTACGTATGTTCTCCCCAACGTTCCGTCGACCGAAGTGGCCAAACGAGACAGAGCGTCAGCCCTGGCATTCTCCACTCTGGGGATATAACTGACACGGAAGTAAGAGAAATGAGACGCCTGGGACCGCACCTTGCTTAAGTAGCGGGACATGGCGGGGTCCCTAGCCTCGTACTCCCCGGCAACTTGTCCAGAAATGAGTTGAGAGTCCGTGAAGGCCCTCAAGCGCCCCGCACCTAGCTCCTTTGCCAGCCTCATCCCCGCCAGCAGGGCTTCGTACTCGGCCTGGTTATTGGTCGCCGAGAACTGGAATCTGAGAGCATACTCCACCACGTCTCCCTCCGGGCTTGCGAGAATAAGTCCGGCTCCACTCCCTTGAGAGTTCGCCGCTCCGTCCACATGCAGGATCCAGTCTCCCACCTCCCCGAATGAGGGGGGGTCCGCAAACTCCTCCGGTCGCGCCTCCTCCACATCCATCTCAGCCCAGGAGCACTCGGCTAGGAAATCCGCCAGCACCTGAGACTTCATGGCCGATCTTGGCTGGATGGCCAGGTCGTACTCGCTCAGCTTGATGGCCCATTTCGCCAGCCGGCCGGAGGTGTCGGGGCGAGACAGGATAGCTCGCAGGGGCTGGTCCGTAAGCACCACGATGGGATGAGCTTGAAAGTAAGGCCGCAGGCGTTGAGTAGAGACCACCAGGGCGAATATAATCTTCTCAGTTTTTGAATATCTGGTCTCAGCGTCGTGGAGCACCTTGCTGGTGTAATAGATTGGTTTCTGAGCTCCGTCGGCATCCACGCGCACAAGCACAGAGCTAACGGCCTCCGGGGAAGCGGCCAGATATAGAAAGAGCTCCTCTCCATTTTCGGGCTTGGACAGCAGCGGCGGAGTAGAGAGGAATTGCTTTAATTCTTCAAAGGAGCCTTGACACTCTTTCGTCCACTCGAAGCCGTTAATCTTGCGTAGCGCCTTGAAGAAGGGCAGGCACCTCTCCGCCGATCTAGACATAAAACGACTCAAGGCAGCCACCCTCCCTGTCAGGCGCTGTACTTCCTTCTTGCTGACCGGGGGCCGCATCTCCAGAATGGCCCTGATCTTGTCAGGGTTGGCTTCGATCCCGCGCTGGGTCACCATGAATCCTAGGAACTTGCCAGCCGCTACTCCGAAGGCGCATTTGTGGGGGTTGAGCTTCATCCGGTACCGGCACAGATTGCTGAAAGTCTCCTTGAGGTCCACCACATGATCTTCCGCGCTGGTACTTTTGGTCAGCATGTCATCCACATATACCTCCATGTTGCGCCCTAGCTGATCCTCAAAAACCTTGTTCATTAATCTTTGGTAAGTGGCCCCGGCGTTTTTTAGTCCAAAGGGCATCACCCTATAACAGTAGATCCCCTTCTCCGTGACAAAAGAGGTTGCTTCTTCATCCGCCGGGCTCATCTTGATTTGATTGTACCCCGAGAACGCATCCATGAAACTGAGCGTCTCGTGCCCGGAGGTGGCGTCTACCAACTGATCGATTCGGGGGAGCGGGAAGCTGTCCTTGGGACACGCCTTATTGAGGTCGATGAAATCCACGCACATTCTCCAGCTTCCACTGGCCTTCCGAACCATCACGACATTCGCTAACCAGTCGGGGTAGCGCACCTCACGGATGTGGCCAGCCGCCAACAGCTTCCGCACCTCCTCATCAACAGCCCTCTGCCGGTCCGGGGCGAAACTCCTTTTCTTCTGCCTGATAGGTCGACACTCCGGTCGGATGTTGAGCCGATGTGTAATCACCTCCTCCGGGATCCCGGGCATGTCGGATGCTGACCATGCGAAAACGTCGGTGTTGGCCCGCAGAAAGGTGAGGAGCCGGTCACGGGCTTCGTCTGGAAGTGAGGCTCCGACTCGAACCGCCCGCGCGGGGTCCTCCCCGAGGGGGAAAGCGAGCAGCCGCTCGGCCGGTTCCCCCCTCCTCTCCAGGTCCCGTGGGTCAAGGGTCTCTGATGTCGATGCAGATGGTAATGCAAGCGCTGCCCCCTGGAGACTGGGGGCCAAGTGGTAACATGGCGCCGGCAGGTCCCGCTCTCCTCGCATCTCGCCGATCCCGTTGGTGGTTGGGAACCTCACCAGGAGCCGCTTGGTGGAAATGACGGCATCCAAGAGGTTGAGCCCAGGCCTCCCAAGGATCGCGTTGTACGCCAGAGGCACACGGACTACCAGGAATTTTATGAGGACAGTGCTCTGGCATGGAGCCATTCCGGCTGTCACGGGAAGAGTAATTTCCCCCTCGACTCTCACAGAATCCTCCGTGAATCCCCTCATAGGCTTGACAACAGGCCGAAGTAGATCATGCGACAGGTCCATGCGAACAAAGGCATCATAGTTCAATTGGTGAGTTCTAATCCGATCTATCCATCTATCCAGAACCTCCGGATCTCCAGGGGGCAGGGCCTTCTGCTCCGCGGAATGACGCTCCTGCGCCTGCTCCACAGCCACTTCAAGAAGATCGATTCGTTGCCCTGACCGCTCAGGTCCAGTCGCTAGCGGCAGTGATCAAAGACATGCAGCAGCAGCAGCAAGCGGCCTTACGGCAACCGGAGCCAAACCCGTCCGTCCCCGGAGTGATGCAGCCTAGCCAGCACTCCTCCCGCCAGAGATCGCCGGTCCCGGCAGAGCCGGCCAAGCCACATCCTCGAGAGGTGTCCAAAAGGCCCCGGTCTCCCTCTCGCCATGCCAGCATCTCTCCAAAGCGGCGGCACGGAAAGGAAGCGGAGCGCACGCGCCGGCATCGCCGCCCCCGCTCTTCTTCTGAGTCTTCGGGAGAGGGCTCCTTTGATGGCCGGATGCCTCGTCGAGCTGAGCGTCGACTGGAGGAGTGCAACCAGAAGCTGGAGGAGCTCAGCCGCCGCATCACTCACCTGCCGGAGGCTGATTACGACAGTCGGCCCCCTCTGTCTCGCCGCATCATGGAAGAGCCCATTTCCACCAGGTTTCGCCTCCCTCAGCTGGACCCTTACGACGGGACCACGGACCCCCTAGACCATCTGGAGAGTTATAAGGTACTCATGCAAGTTCAGGGTGCCACTGATTCACTCATGTGCATTGCTTTCCCGGCTACCCTGAAAAAAGCTGCCCGGGCCTGGTATTCACGTCTGCCGCCGCGAAGTATCGACTCTTTCCGCCAACTGGAGAGGGCTTTTCTGGCCCACTTCGACGCCTGTCGGAAGATTCCCAGGGTGGCGGACAGCCTGTTTGCCGTGCAGCAGAAGAACGGCGAGTCTCTGCGGGACTATGTCGCCCGGTTTAAGGAAGCCGCTTTGGAAGTCTATAACCTGGAGGACTCAGTGGCAACTTTGGCTCTGAAGCGGGGGCTTCGCCCTTCCCGCTTCGCCTACTCCCTGGACAAAAAGCCGCCGGGTTCCTACTCCGAACTTCTGATCCGCCCCCAGAAGTACATCCGGGCGGACGAAGCGGACTTTACCCGGTGGGAGGCCGGCGGAAGTATACCCCGGAAGCCAACCCAGCCAGAACCCGCGGAGGCCCGCCCCAGGAGGCCCGAGCCTCCTCGCCGGCCCGACAACCGTCCTCGACCTCCTGCACCGAGAGACGGACCCTACACTCCGTTGCTTGCTCCGATATCCCAGATCCTGCTCGAGATCGAAGGGGAGCCCTATCTGCAACGCCCTCCTCCCATCAACCCGAAGATCCCCCGGAACAAAAATCTCTACTGCCGCTACCACCGGGACCATGGCCACAATACCGACGACTGCCGACAGCTGAAGAAGGCCATTGAAGACCTCATTCAACAGGGCCACCTGAGGAAGTTCGTCCAAAGGAACAACCCAGGAGCTCCCGGCCCGTCGGCGCCTGCACCGTCGGTGATTGATAATGCACCGACAGGGAAGATAGTAGCGATGATTTCCTGGGGGGCAGGAGGCCCGTCAAAGAGACCGAGGGAGAGGGAGGAGTGGAAGCTGTAATTCCCTTTTTCGAAGAAGACTTAGAGGGGGTTGTAAATAAAAACGATGATAGCGTCGTCGTATCTATGACGATTGCTAAGCATCCCGTAAAACGAATCCTGGTCGACAGTGGAAGTTCAGTAGATGTTTTGAACTATGATGCCTTTGTTCGCATGGACCTGTCGCATGATCTACTTCGGCCTGTTGTCACGCCTTTGAGGGGATTCACGGGGGATTCTGTGAGAGTCGAGGGGGAAATTACTCTTCCCGTGACAGCCGGAATGGCTCCATGCTAGAGCACTATCCTCATAAAATTCCTGGTAGTCCGTGTGCCTCTGGCGTACAACGCGATCCTTGGGAGGCCTGGGCTCAACCTCTTGGATGCCGTCATTTCCACCAAGCGGCTCCTGGTGAGGTTCCCAACCACCAACGGGATCGGCGAGATGCGAGGAGAGCGGGACCTGCCGGCGCCATGTTACCACTTGGCCCCCAGTCTCCAGGGGGCAGCGCTTGCATTACCATCTGCATCGACATCAGAGACCCTTGACCTGCGGGACCTGGAGAGGAGGGGGGAACCGGCCGAGCAGCTACTCGCTTTCCCCCTCGGGGAGGACCCCGCGCGGGCGGTTCGAGTCGGAGCCTCACTTCTAGACGAAGCCCGTGACCGGCTCCTCGCCTTTCTGCGACCAACACCGACGTTTTCGCGTGGTCAGCATCCGACATGCCCGGGATCCCGGAGGAGGTGATTACACATCGGCTCAACATCCGACCGGAGTGTCGACCTATCAGGCAGAAGAAAAGGAGTTTCGCCCCGGACCGGCAGAGGGCTGTTGATGAGGAGGTGCGGAAGCTATTGGCGGCTGGCCACATCCGTGAGGTGCGCTACCCCGACTGGTTAGCGAATGTCGTGATGGTTCGGAAGGCCAGTGGAAGCTGGAGAATGTGCGTGGATTTCACCGACCTCAATAAGGCGTGTCCCAAGGACAGCTTCCCGCTCCCCCGAATCGATCAGTTGGTAGACGCCACCTCCGGGCACGAGACGCTCAGTTTCATGGATGCGTTCTCGGGGTACAATCAAATCAAGATGAGCCCGGCGGATGAAGAAGCAACCTCTTTTGTCACGGAGAAGGGGATCTACTGTTATAGGGTGATGCCCTTTGGACTAAAAAACGCCGGGGCCACTTACCAAAGATTAATGAACAAGGTTTTTGAGGATCAGCTAGGGCGCAACATGGAGGTATATGTGGATGACATGCTGACCAAAAGTACCAGCGCGGAAGATCATGTGGTGGACCTCGAGGAGACTTTCAGCAATCTGCGCCGGTACCGGATGAAGCTCAACCCCCACAAATGCGCCTTCGGAGTAGCGGCTGGCAAGTTCCTAGGATTCATGGTGACCCAGCGCGGGATCGAAGCCAACCCTGACAAGATCAGGGCCATTCTGGAGATGCGGCCCCCGGTCAGCAAGAAGGAAGTACAGCGCCTGACAGGGAGGGTGGCTGCCTTGAGTCGTTTTATGTCTAGATCGGCGGAGAGGTGCCTGCCCTTCTTCAAGGCGCTACGCAAGATTAACGGCTTCGAGTGGACGAAAGAGTGTCAAGGCTCCTTTGAAGAATTAAAGCAATTCCTCTCTACTCCGCCGCTGCTGTCCAAGCCCGAAAATGGAGAGGAGCTCTTTCTATATCTGGCCGCTTCCCCGGAGGCCGTTAGCTCTGTGCTTGTGCGCGTGGATGCCGACGGAGCTCAGAAACCAATCTATTACACCAGCAAGGTGCTCCACGACGCTGAGACCAGATATTCAAAAACTGAGAAGATTATATTCGCCCTGGTGGTCTCTACTCAACGCCTGCGGCCTTACTTTCAAGCTCATCCCATCGTGGTGCTTACAGACCAGCCCCTGCGAGTTATCCTGTCTCGCCCCGACACCTCCGGCCGGCTGGCGAAATGGGCCATCAAGCTGAGCGAGTACGACCTGGCCATCCGGCCAAGATCGGCCATGAAGTCTCAGGTGCTGGCGGATTTCCTAGCCGAGTGCTCCTGGGCTGAGAAGGATGTGGAGGAGGCGCGACCGGAGGAGTTTGCGGACCCCCCCTCATTCGGGGAGGTGGGAGACTGGATCCTGCATGTGGACGGAGCGACGAACTCTCAAGGGAGTGGAGCCGGACTTATTCTCGCAAGCCCGGAGGGAGACGTGGTGGAGTATGCTCTCAGATTCCAGTTCTCGGCGACCAATAACCAGGCCGAGTACGAAGCCCTGCTGGCGGGGATGAGGCTGGCAAAGGAGCTAGGTGCGGGGCGCTTGAGGGCCTTCACGGACTCTCAACTCATTTCTGGACAAGTTGCCGGGGAGTACGAGGCTAGGGACCCCGCCATGTCCCGCTACTTAAGCAAGGTGCGGTCCCAGGCGTCTCATTTCTCTTACTTCCGTGTCAGTTATATCCCCAGAGTGGAGAATGCCAGGGCTGACGCTCTGTCTCGTTTGGCCACTTCGGTCGACGGAACGTTGGGGAGAACATACGTAGAACATCTACAAGTCCCAAGCATTGAGGTCGCCGATGAGGCACTACCCGTGGAGCCGGAGCCCTCCTGGATGGACGCCTACACCCGGTACTTGACCGACGGTACTCTCCCAGGGGACCCGGCGGAGGCCAAGCTGCTCAGGCGAAGGGCCCCGAGATTCGTGGTGATGGACGGGAAGCTTTATCGAAGATCATTCTCACATCCGGTCCTTAAATGTGTGGGGCCAACAGAATCGGATTATATCCTTAGGGAGATCCACGAGGGTGTATGCGGGAGTCACCTGGGGGGCAGAGCCCTAGCATACAAGGCCCTACGCCAAGGGTATTTTTGGTTGACCATGAAGGAGGATGCGGCCGAGCTTGTCAAGAAGTGCGATAGCTGTCAGCGTCATGCTAATGTTTAGCGACAGCCAACGTCTCACCTAACTCCTCTGGTGGCACCCTGGCCCTTCGCCCAGTGGGGGATGGATATCTTAGGTCCATTTCCCCCGGCCTCCGGGCAGCGGAAGTTTCTCCTGGTGGCGGTGGATCACTTCACCAAGTGGGTTGAAGCTGAGGCTCTAGCCAAAATCACCGAGAGTAAAGTGAGATCTTTCTTCTGGAAATGGCCGCACTTTAGTCACTGATAATGGCCGGCAGTTCGATAATGCGCCTTTTCGGGAGTTCTGTTCCGAGCTGGGCATCTGTCAAAGGTTCACCTCCGTCGGACATCCTCAAACCAACGGGGCAGCTGAGGTAACTAACCGGATCATCCTCCAGGGGCTAAAGACTCGGCTGGATGGCTGCAAGGGACGATGGGTAGAAGAACTCCCCAACGTGCTATGGGCTTATCATACAACGCCACGAACTCCCACTGGCGAGACGCCATTCAGCTTGGTCTTTGGTTCTGAGGCCGTCATTCCTGTGGAGATCGGCGCGCCCAGCCCTCGGGTAGAAGCTTACAGTGAAGAAGATAACCCAGACCAACTGCGAGCCAATCTCGACCTGGTGGAGGAGATGCGAGATCGGGCGCGGCTTCGAATGGCAACCTATCGACAACGGGCTGCAAAATACTATAACGCTCGTGTACGTCCCCGGACGTTCTTACCAGGAGACCTAGTCCTTCGACGGGCTGAAGTCTCAAAACCAACTGAAGGCGGCAAGCTAGCCCCTAACTGGGAAGGACCCTACCGAGTCGCTGAGACGCTGCACCACGGAGCTTACAAGATCGAAGAACTTGACGGGACACCACTCCCTAGGACGTGGAATGCGGATAACCTCCGCCGGTATTATCAGTAATGTATCCCTCATAAAAGTTATCTCCGTATTTGTTTGCATGTTCACCCCTTATTCAATGCTGACGGAATTCAATTCTAGTTATCTGAATTTTCCCAAAGCCCTGCACCAGCCAGGCATAAAGCCCAGTGTACCACTGGCAGAGCAGTGTACCACTGGCTCTCAACAACAAAAGCCCGGTACCCCGTCGGCACCAAAGCCCTGCACCAGCCAGGCATAAAGCCCAGTGTACCACTGGCAGAGCAGTGTACCACTGGCTCTCAACAACAAAAGCCCGGCACCCCGTCGGTGCCAAAGCCCTGCACCAGCCAGGCATAAAGCCCAGTGTACCACTGGCAGAGCAGTGTACCACTGGCTCTCAACAACAAAAGCCCGGCACCCCGTCAGCACCAAAGCCCTGCACCAGCCAGGCATAAAGCCCAGTGTACCACTGGCAGAGCAGTGTACCACTGGCTCTCAACAACAAAAGCCCGGCACCCCGTCGGCACCAAAGCCCTGCACCAGCCAGGCATAAAGCCCAGTGTACCACTGGCAGAGCAGTGTACCACTGGCTCTCAACAACAAAAGCCCGGCACCCGTCGGCGCCAAAGCCCTGCACCAGCCAGGCATAAAGCCCAGTGTACCACTGGCAGAGCAGTGTACCACTGGCTCTCAACAACAAAAGCCCGGCACCCCGTCGGCACCAAAGCCCTGCACCAGCCAGGCATAAAGCCCAGTGTACCACTGGCGGAGCAGTGTACCATTGGCTCTCAACAACAAAAGCCCGGCACCCCGTCGGCACCAAAGCCCTGCACCAGCCAGGCATAAAGCCCAGTGTACCACTGGCGGAGCAGTGTACCACCGGCTCTCAACAACAAAAGCCCGGCACCCCGTCGGCACCAAAGCCCTGCACCAGCCAGGCATAAAGCTCAGTGTACCACTGGCAGAGCAATGTACCACTGGCTCTCAACAACAAAAGCCCGGCACCCCATCGGCACCAAAGCCCTGCACCAGCCAGGCATAAAGCCCAGTGTACCACTGGCAGAGCAGTGTACCATTGGCTCTCAACAACAAAAGTCCGGCACCCCGTCGGCACCAAAGCCCTGCACCAGCCAGGCATAAAGCCCAGTGTACCACTGGCAGAGCAGTGTACCACTGGCTCTCAACAACAAAAGCCCGGCACCCCGTCGGCACCAAAGCCCTGCACCAGCCAGGCATAAAGCCCAGTGTACCACTGGCAGAGCAGTGTACCATTGGCTCTCAACAACAAAAGCCCGGCACCCCATCGGCACCAAAGCCCTGCGCCGATCAGGCATGAAACTCGGCTAACCGCTAGCGGAACGGTGCACCAATGATCCTTCGCCCGACGTCCTACCGGTCAAAGCAAGGCTAAGTCCCGCGGGCATCAAGCTGCGCGCCAGACTGACACCGGGTCCGATACTTGACCGGATGTTACACCTATAAGTTCGAGGGAGCCCGCCGGCCTAATCCCCGATCAGCGGTGTCCCCGCTTCCAAGATTCGACCCTGCCTAGCTCTAATCCGCGGGTCTGTGTAACCGAGGCAGTGACGCGGGTGGGAGGTTGTCCCTCAAAATTGTCGAGACGAACAGGAATCGTGAGGAAATTAACAAGATCATCATTAAAGTATCTTCATTGATTAATTGAGAGTTACAAAATCCCGACGTAGTCGGGTTTACAAAAGAAAGAAGAAAAACAAAGTCACGAACAGACCGCACGTAGAGCCGGGGCCTTCAGGAACAGCGGAGGAAGGCGAGGGGGCGCCCAGGCCGTCTCGGGACTTCCTGGACGACGGCCGCTGGGCCGAGCGGGCCTTGGGTCCGGTTTTTGATCCCCGGATTATAGAAGATCTCAGCCACCTGGGAGCGGGCGTGTTCTTCCGGGATTCCTATGCTGCAGTGGTCAAGGTAAGTTATCTTCCCGTTCCTTCCCCCTTACTGTTCCCGCATATGTATATATCCTGTTGACCTGGGCTCGTGTGCAGATTGCTCACTCCCTGAGGGCCGCCAGGGAGGTTATCCACGGAGGAAAAAAGGTTCTGCGGGAGGCACAGAAAGAGGCCGAGGAGGCCCAGCGCCGCGCAGAAAAGGCAGAAAAGGCGCTAGAAGCGGTCAGAGATGCCTGCGCAAACGAAGTGAAGGCCGCCACAAGCCGGGCAGAAATGGAGGCCACTCGCACACGCGCGGCGCTCTCTCAAATGGCGGAGGCCGAGAGCGCAGTCATGGCCAGGGACATGCACATCTCTGAGCTGACTTCGGCGCTCCGGGAGGCCGAGGACCGCGCGGGTGCGGCGGCGGAGGAAGCTGGAGCGGCAAGGGAGGAGATCCGCCGCCATGAGGAAGAGCTGAGCCAAGCCCGAGAGGAGACACGCCAGGCTCGGGAGGCTGAAAAAACCACGGCGGAGGCCCTCGCTGCAGAAAGAGTTCGGGCTGCTGGACTTGTCGAGGAGTACAAGGCATCTGAGCGTTTCGCAGATGACCTGGCCGAGGCTTCGGCCGCCGTATACCTCGATGGGTTCCAGCACGCTAAGGAGAGGGTGGCTAGGGACTTAAATTTCCCCCAGGCTCTGGAGATAGAATTGTCAGACCAGACTTCTTCCGATGATGAGCCCGCACCGACGGAGCCATGAGTCTGTTCGTGACTTTGTTTTTCTTCTTTCTTTTGTAAACCCGACTACGTCGGGATTTTGTAACTCTCAATTAATCAATGAAGATACTTTTAATGATGATCTTGTTAATTTCCTCACGATTCCTGTTCGTCTCGACAATTTTGAGGGACAACCTCCCACCCGCGTCACTGCCTCGGTTACACAGACCCGCGGATTAGAGCTAGGTAGGGTCGAATCTTGGAAGCGGGGACACCGCTGATCGGGGATTAGGCCGGCGGGCTCCCTCGAACTTATAGGTGTAACATCCGGTCAAGTATCGGACCCGGTGTCAGTCTGGCGCGCAGCTTGATGCCCGCGGGACTTAGCCTTGCTTTGACCGGTAGGACGTCGGGCGAAGGATCATTGGTGCACCGTTCCGCTAGCGGTTAGCCGAGTTTCATGCCTGATCGGCGTAGGGCTTTGGTGCCGACGGGGTGCCGGGCTTTTGTTGTTGAGAGCCAATGGTACACTGCTCTGCCAGTGGTATACTGGGCTTTATGCCTGGCTGGTGCAGGGCTTTGGTGCCGACGGGGTGCCGGGCTTTTGTTGTTGAGAGCCAGTGGTACACTGCTCTACCAGTGGTACACTGGGCTTTATGCCTGGCTGGTGCAGGGCTTTGGTGCCGACGGGGTGCCGGGCTTTTGTTGTTGAGAGCCAGTGGTACACTGCTCTGCCAGTGGTACACTGGGCTTTATGCCTGGCTGGTGCAGGGCTTTGGTGCCGACGGGGTGCCGGGCTTTTGTTGTTGAGAGCCAGTGGTACACTGCTCTGCCAGTGGTACACTGGGCTTTATGCCTGGCTGGTGCAGGGCTTTGGTGCCGACGGGGTGCCGGGCTTTTGTTGTTGAGAGCCAGTGGTACACTGCTCTGCCAGTGGTACACTGGGCTTTATGCCTGGCTGGTGCAGGGCTTTGGTGCCGACGGGGTGCCGGGCTTTTGTTGTTGAGAGCCAGTGGTACACTGCTCTGCCAGTGGTACACTGGGCTTTATGCCTGGCTGGTGCAGGGCTTTGGTGCCGACGGGGTGCCGGGCTTTTGTTGTTGAGAGCCAGTGGTACACTGCTCTGCCAGTGGTACACTGGGCTTTATGCCTGGCTGGTGCAGGGCTTTGGTGCCGACGGGGTGCCGGGCTTTTGTTGTTGAGAGCCAGTGGTACACTGCTCTGCCAGTGGTACACTGGGCTTTATGCCTGGCTGGTGCAGGGCTTTGGTGCCGACGGGGTGCCGGGCTTTTGTTGTTGAGAGCCAGTGGTACACTGCTCTGCCAGTGGTACACTGGGCTTTATGCCTGGCTGGTGCAGGGCTTTGGTGCCGACGGGGTGCCGGGCTTTTGTTGTTGAGAGCCAGTGGTACACTGCTCTGCCAGTGGTACACTGGGCTTTATGCCTGGCTGGTGCAGGGCTTTGGTGCCGACGGGGTGCCGGGCTTTTGTTGTTGAGAGCCAGTGGTACACTGCTCTGCCAGTGGTACACTGGGCTTTATGCCTGGCTGGTGCAGGGCTTTGGTGCCGACGGGGTGCCGGGCTTTTGTTGTTGAGAGCCAGTGGTACACTGCTCTGCCAGTGGTACACTGGGCTTTATGCCTGGCTGGTGCAGGGCTTTGGTGCCGACGGGGTGCCGGGCTTTTGTTGTTGAGAGCCAGTGGTACACTGCTCTGCCAGTGGTACACTGGGCTTTATGCCTGGCTGGTGCAGGGCTTTGGTGCCGACGGGGTGCCGGGCTTTTGTTGTTGAGAGCCAGTGGTACACTGCTCTGCCAGTGGTACACTGGGCTTTATGCCTGGCTGGTGCAGGGCTTTGGTGCCGACGGGGTGCCGGGCTTTTGTTGTTGAGAGCCAGTGGTACACTGCTCTGCCAGTGGTACACTGGGCTTTATGCCTGGCTGGTGCAGGGCTTTGGTGCCGACGGGGTGCCGGCTTTTGTTGTTGAGAGCCAGTGGTACACTGCTCTGCCAGTGGTACACTGGGCTTTATGCCTGGCTGGTGCAGGGCTTTGGTGCCGACGGGGTGCCGGCTTTTGTTGTTGAGAGCCAGTGGTACACTGCTCTGCCAGTGGTACACTGGGCTTTATGCCTGGCTGGTGCAGGGCTTTGGTGCCGACGGGGTGCCGGGCTTTTGTTGTTGAGAGCCAGTGGTACACTGCTCTGCCAGTGGTACACTGGGCTTTTTGCCTGGCTAGTGCAGGGCTTTGGTGCCGACGGGGTGCCGGGTTTTTGTTGTTGAGAGCCAGTGGTACACTGCTCTGCCAGTGGTACACTGGGCTTTATGCCTGGCTGGTGCAGGGCTTTGGCGCCGACGGGGTGCCGGGCTTTTGTTGTTGAGAGCCAGTGGTACACTGCTCTGCCAGTGGTACACTGGGCTTTATGCCTGGCTGGTGCAGGGCTTTGGTGCCGACGGGGTGCCGGGCTTTTGTTCGCATGGATCAGCGGTGTCCCCGCTTCCAAGATTCGACCCTGCCTAGCTCTAATCCGCGGGTCTGTGTAACCGAGGCAGTGACGCGGTGGGAGGTTGTCCCTCAAAATTGTCGAGACGAACAAGAATCGTGAGGAAATTAACAAGATCATCATTAAAAGTATCTTCATTGATTAATTGAGAGTTACAAAATCCCGACGTAGTCGGGTTTACAAAAGAAAGAAGAAAAACAAAGTCACGAACAGACTCATGGCTCCGCCGGTGCGGGCTCATCATCGGAAGAAGTCTGGTCTGACAATTCTATCTCCAGAGCCTGGGGGAAATTTAAGTCCCTAGCCACCCTCTCCTTAGCGTGCTGGAACCCATCGAGGTATACGGCGGCCGAAGCCTCGGCCAGGTCATCTGCGAAACGCTCAGATGCCTTGTACTCCTCGACAAGTCCAGCAGCCCGAACTCTTTCTGCAGCGAGGGCCTCCGCCGTGGTTTTTCAGCCTCCCGAGCCTGGCGTGTCTCCTCTTGGGCTTGGCTCAGCTCTTCCTCACGGCGGCGGATCTCCTCCCTTGCCGCTCCAGCTTCCTCCGCCGCCGCACCCGCGCGGTCCTCGGCCTCCCGGAGCGCCGAAGTCAGCTCAGAGATGTGCATGTCCCTGGCCATGACTGCGCTCTCGGCCTCCGCCATTTGAGAGAGCGCCGCGTGTGCGAGTGGCCTCCATTTCCGCCCGGCTTGCGGCGGCCTTCACTTCGTTTGCGCAGGCATCTCTGACCGCTTCTAGCACCTTTTCTGCCTTTTCTGCGCGGCGCTGGGCCTCCTCGGCCTCTTTCTGCGCCTCCCGCAGAACCTTTTTTCCTCCGTGGATAACCTCCCTGGCGGCCCTCAGGGAGTGAGCAATCTGCACACGAGCCCAGGTCAACAGGATATATACATATGCGGGAACAGTAAGGGGGAAGGAACGGGAAGATAACTTACCTTGACCACTGCAGCATAGGAATCCCGGAAGAACACGCCCGCTCCCAGGTGGCTGAGATCTTCTATAATCAGGGGATCAAAAACCGGACCCAAGGCCCGCTCGGCCCAGCGGCCGTCGTCCAGGAAGTCCCGAGGCGGCCTGGGCGCCCCCTCGCCTTCCTCCGCTGTTCCTGAAGGCCCCGGCTTTACGTGCGGACCGCTCCCGAGTGGCCCTTCGGGGGATGGGCTCGCGGGGCCAGATGGCCCCTCGCCCCAGTCCCTGGCGGCACCTGATGGGGTCGTCCTCCCGGGAACCGGGAACTCACCAATTGGCACCCGAGCCCCCGCTTCTGGTTCCTCAATGACGGCTTCCGCGGCCGCCCCCGCTTCCGGTTCCTCGACAGTGGCTCCCGCGGTGAGCGGTTCTTCGTCTGAACCCAAGCCACTAACTTGATCGTCGGAGGGTCCCCCACCGGAGCTTCCGGTCCTTGGGACTTTTCTTGCAGGATTTCCAGGAGCGAGACGTCTGTTTTCCCCGACGTTCGTGGAAAGTGACTTGGCGTCATCAAGTAACATTCGTTTTGTGTTATCTATGCAAAAGGTTTGGAGAAACTGTGCTGAGGACTATTCAGCTCCGCTGTCGATATGGCTTCCAAGACCACCGGATGGATATGTTGCCGTTGGATGTGTGGCATTGGCTGCTTATGAAGAGCCTGCGCTTGATTCTGCATACTGCGTGTATGAAGGAATTGCAGAGGATGCACTCTTTGAAGAGCAAATGGTGTGGTCTGCACCTGATTCTTATCCTTGGTCATGTTACGTATATCAAGTCCAAAGTGAGGCTCTTCAGTTTATTTCATTGCGGCAGCGGAAAGAAGAGTCTGAGTGGAGACCTATGAGAGTTTCTGACCGTCAACCTCTGCAAACTTCAGAAGCTCAGTCAGGTGAAAGATGATAATAATGTATGTTGAAAAAGCGTACAGAAATAGGTTGTATAAATGTAGAAGATCTTCTATCATCCAAGCTACCTGAACAGCAGGGAGGTGCACGAGGAAAAGGGATTTCAAAAGAAACTCAGCTAGAGACGTCTCTGTTATTAGATGATTGGGGAGATGCTGTAGGCTACCTGCTTTTGGTGAAAATCGAGTCTTCCTATGATTTCATGCGTGCTTCTCTTCCTCTCTCTTTATTTTCTTGTTCGAGGTTCTCTGTGTACATATACAGTATATATAGCTAAACACGAGGGGTAGGGATGAAAATGAGATAATCTGGTTGTCATATTCTTTGCTCCATGAATTTGAACAGTGTCTCACAAATTAATGGAAAGATTTCAAAAGTCCAGGAGAGTTCTTGGTTGGAAACAAGTCGGATCGGGCTGGTTTAAGAGTATGCATTGACATTTACAAATAAGGGAATGTTATTGTTTCAAAATAATGTCCCCCTGTCCTGCACAATAAAAAAAAGACATTAAATGTTTGTTACAGATTTTTGCCAAGCTCAGATTCGTTAGCTGCCTCTGCTATTAGATCTAAATGGATTTTAAGGCTAGAAGTCATTTGTTAGCCATTGTTGTTTAAAAAATAATATCAATAAAATAAAGAGAAATAAATAAAAAGTAAATATAATTATGGTGGAAGTAGGTACTAAAAGGGATGACAATAAATACTTATCATGAAAGAGTAAACATTAACATTTATAAAATAAATAGTCTAAATCAATAAACATTTAGTCTGCAATATTAAATAAAATGAATAAAAATTATTGAACATGTGGCGTGCTCTAAAGAACAAGGTGTATTTATGGAGATGTAGTAGGTGGAATGAACAACTCATGACTTGGCATTATGTGTTCAACCTTCAAATGCCTCATTCATTAAGGCATATAGCATGTCATATTTCTAGTCCAATAATTTTCTATTATTCCTATAGTATTTTTTATTTACTAGCAGAGGCTATATAATTATCAGTTCAGACTACTTGTTTGTTCGAAATAAACTGGTGTTCACTTTGTGGGATAAGTATTTACTAATTTTTTTCGAAAGAGTTAGTATTTACTTTCATCATTTTTACGTTTATTTTTACCTAATTTTATTTATTACATCATTTTTTTTCAAATTAACTAATGATAGCTTTAAACATAATATCACTAATGGTTTTCAATAATGCCCATTCTTTCGACATGTTCATGAAATGTTTTTGGCGGTAATCCTTTAGTCAGCGGATCTGCAATCATGAGATTGGTGTTAATATGTTCAATTGACAATCTTTGTTTCTGAACTTCTTTTTAACGGCAAAGTATTTCAATTCCATATTTTTATCACCCTTTGAATACTTGTCATTTTTAGAAAAGAAGACTGCTGCGGAGTTATCACAATAAATTTTCAGCGGCTTGGCAATACTGTCGACAACCCCAAGTATTGAAATAAAATTTCACAGCCATAGAATTGTGGCCTCAAAGCATGCCACAAACTTAGCTTCCATAGTAGATGCAGCAATGACAGACTGCTTCGCACTTTTCCATGAGATCGCTCCTTCAGCTAAAAGGAACAAATAGCCAAATGTAGACTTTCTAGTATCAACACATCCAGCAAAATCTGAGTCTGAATATCCCTTGACCTTAAGATCATAAGATCTTCTGTAGGTAAGCATGTGATCCTTCGTTCCTTGCAAATACCTTAGTACCTTCTTTGCAGCTCTCCAATGATATATTCCTAGATTACTTTGATATCTGCCTAACATCCCGACAGCAAAATTGATGTATGGCCTGGTACATGTCTGAGCATACATCAGGCTATCAATAATTGATGCATAAGGTATTTCTTCCATTTGTTTGCGTTCCAATTCATTCTTTGAACATTGTATAAGGTTGAATTTATCTTCCTTCTGAATTGGGACAACACTTGCAGAGCATTTGTTCATGTTGAATTTCTCAAGAACTTTATTAATATATGCCTTCTGAGACAAACCTAACATTCCTTGTGATCTATCACGAAATATTTCGATTCCAATCACATAGGATGCCTCACCCATATCTTTCATTTCAAAGTTCTTAGAGAGAAAGATATCATTCTTTACTTTAATACAATCCACACATATCCCAAGATCAGTAAAATCTAAATCAGGAAGAATTTTATTCTTTACTAATCTCTCAATTCTTTTTTGGATATATGACCCAAACGTTTATGCCACAAGTAAGCTAATTGTTTATTCACTAATCCACATTTAGTACCAACATTATAATGCAAGGTCAATAATGTCTCAGCAAAAAGATTATCAAGCTTAAATTTATACAAACCATCAGAAAGAATACCAGAACCAATAAGATGATTGTGTTTAAACACACTGAAACATCCATTTCCAAATTTAAAATATATCCAACAGAGTCAAGTTTGGATAAAGAAACTAAATTACGAGAAATAGAAGGGACATAAAGTGTTTGAAAAATATCTAAATGATGTCCAGTGTCTAGAATCAAACGATAAGTTCCAACAGGTTCAACTGGAACTTTGACTCTGTTTCCCATTGAGACAGAGTTTTCATTTGGGTTTATGGTTTGGATCGTAAGGAATCCCTGCATCGTATTAGAAACATGAGTGGTACAACCAGTATCAATCCACTAAGTATTATAAGAAACTTATGTTAGGTTTGATTCGAAACATATAAAAGCCTTAGGCTTACCTTTCTTTTTGAACCATGCCTTATGTTTCAGGCAATCTTTCTGATAGTATCCATGCTTTTTGCAAAAGTGACACTTATCATCCTTTTGTTCCTTCTTGTGGATTTGAGCAGATGACCCATTTATCTTTAGTGGTCGTTGCTTGCTCTTTCCTTTCTTATCTTTCTTTGATTTCTTTCCAGCTCCTTGCTGACCCATGAGATTAATAGAATGATTTCCATGTTTCTTAATTCTTGCTTCCTCTTGAACGGGCATACTTTGTAGTTCATTCATATTCCACTTATCCTTCATAGTGTTATAACTCATGTGAAATGGACGATACTCGAGGCAAGGAATTGATAATGAATTGCACAAGAAAATTCTCATTTACTTCCAATCCCATAGTCTTTAGTCTTGCTGCTATGTTTGTCATTTCAACAACATGCGCATGCATAGTACGAGAACCATCAAACATAATGTTGGTTAAAGTACTCATCAATATCCCAACAAGTGACTTATCAACAGAGTCATATTGGGAATGTGCTTCCATAAACTTCATAAATTCCTTAGCACTTTCAGTAGCAGGAATTATGGACTTGATATTGTTTGCTACAGTCATTCGCATGAACATCAGGCTAAGTCTGTTTGATCTTTCCAAGACTTATGAAAAGACCTCTGTTCAGCACTGCTAGAGTCAGTAAGAGCAGTGGATTTCTCATTTATGAGTGCTAAATCAAGATTCAGAACACCAAGATGAAACTGAACTTGTTCACGCCATTCAGAGAAATTAAGCCCATTAAAAATTTGAACAGACAGATTGCGAATGAAGAGAAACAGGAATAGTTGCTGCAAATATAGAAAACATGCTCACATATTAATGCTTTGAGTAATATTATTAATATTTCATCAAGTAAACAATAAGTACATATTGAAGTTCTCCTTTGGGTGATACAACAATATACAACAGTAAACATAATTGATGCTTAATTTTAATTTTACATACTTGGCAATTATATATACTCAAATTAGATATGTTTGCTATCTTTGGATATACTAAACATATCTAACCAAGCATATTAATTGACCACATCATGTCCATAGATTATAGAATTACTAGTCAACCTTTGGGCGACCCTTAAATATTTATAATCAATGAACTTCAATATACTCATAACAATTAAATAATTATGTCATTCATTTATAAGCATCACATAATTATGAGTAATTGAATTATTTAATTAAATTTGATATCTATAAACTTTCAAATTTGACCACTTTGGTGACTAACAAATTACATAATATAGACATCAAATTTAATTAATGATAATATGTTACATGAATACTAAAGACTTAAGTGTACCCACATGATTTTATGTAATAATTTTTAAAATATTAATCTCATAAATATTAGAAAGTAAAACATAAATTTTAGGATGAAATCATATGCCAATAATCAATTAAGAGTAAATAAAAATTTAAACTCATCTCGATCAATGTCATGCCAATGATAAATATATAAAGAATGACATCTTTATATATATATATATATATATATATATATATATATATATATAACATTTGTAATGAATCAATTATGCGAAAGTCTCGTTGACTTATTCATTTTTCATTAATTAAAACATTGGAATCCATATAATATCAATCTCTCCACTAGTTCATGTCCCTGTCAATTATTTTAATAATTAAAACTATGATGTCGTGCCATTAAGGAAGCCACTAGGGGATGGAAGTTTCGTTAACGGATGCCAACATCAACTTCCTTGCCTCTTCACCGTTCCACTTTCTCTCTTCACACATTCGTAATTACAGTGAGTGAAAAGAGAGAGAGAGCATGAGAATCCTCCATGCGTGAAGAGGAAAAACGTAAGTAAAGAGCGTGCGTAAAGAGAGATGGACTCCCAAGATCCTTTCCGCACCTCTTTCATAGGAATTCAAATCCGTGGAGCGGTGGGAGGAAGAGGAAAGGTGTGGTATGGGCTTTATGGAGTGGTTTTCATCCAAAGGTGTTAACGAATTCCAAACTTTCGTGAACCTTTTCTTCACGAGATCTTCCGTGAATCAAGGCTTTTATTGACCCATGACATGGAGGAGAAAAACGTATTCAATGGAGAGAGGGGAAAAGTACATTCTAGCCAACATTCACGCGGTGAGTTCCGCACTTGATCGGCGAGATAAAAATAGAAGGGTTGTGTTATTTGATCTTTGAATTTTTATAATGAAAAATCATAAATTCTTTAATCAAGGCTCTGAAAGATCCATTAAAAGATTTTCTTTAATAAATATAATGGCCAAGATACATAAATGAAGATACATAAACGAAGAACGAGAGGCTGCGTATGGGTTAACAACAGTTAAGTTTCTCTCTCTTTCCTAATTCTCTTCTTTATCTATTTTGATGGTCAAACAGATTATATATTAGAGAGAGAAGACCAATATGATAATACGATAAATTTCTCTTTCCATCAAAGGTTATCAGATAACTTCCAAAAAAATGAACCAATAGAAAATTAGCTTTATTAAATCATCATTATCACTTAAATTTAAATATTTATAAAATCAAATATCATAATTATCATTTAAAATAAATAAATGATAAATTAATCATATATCCACATGTACCACATAAAACAAAATGCTAACATCAAGGGGACCATTGCCTCGTGAACAAACTACTATCGCTGGTGGACCTCTATTTCCCTGAACTCACTCTCTCAGTAGACAAGCATCAGCTATATGCGATGACGAAAAGGTGTGCCTTCTCATGGTACCCACCGATAGCGTTAGCATGATTGAAACCTGCGCTCGAACAAACTGCCATATAATGTATGATCTTAATAGTTCCAATGAACGCCTCATTCTCGGCAGCAGTGGATGCAATGTATGATTTGATTCCATTAATATATAAGCTTTTATACTTAAGGTAATAATTTCATTTCAACTATATTTCTCTTTCCTGTTTTTAATCTATATACTTGCAATAAATCATACATACATTATCGTATTAATCATTTTCATGTGCATGGACTTCTCGACCAAATATTAATTTTATAATGTCTTTGTAAAAACTTAGTGATGAAGGTTGTCTGTGTTGAAAAATAGTTTTTGATCTTAGCAAAATATTTTTTTCTAGAAATTACTAAAATATATTATAAAATTTTAAATACAAAATAAAGTAAAAAATAAAAATAAGATATGAATCAAACCAGGTTCGAGGCGTGTTAGACACTACCTTAAGGATCAGATTTTTGTTTCTTCGACCCGATCCTCTTACTACGAGTATGATTATGGGGGGTGCAAACCCAATGATTACCTTTAGATGCCTAAGAAAAGATTAATAAAATATATAAATAAAATGAGATCAAAAATTTATCAAATCATTCTATTCCATTTTGAATTCTGGCTCGGTCATAAAAGCTCCAACGGATTGGCCCATAATGACCTTAAAGGCTAATAGATGTTAGCCCTAAATCACGTCAGAAACTATTTACAAAATTAATTGTTTGGACAAAACGTTGGCCTTTCAACGATTACTCAGATGCAACGTTTGCAAGACATTTTTTTTATTTATTTAAACTTTTTTCAACAGTCTATCAAGCTACCTTCTGAAGCCTCATAATTTTTTTTGGTTAGAAGGATTGAAATCTAGACTCTATTATACCATCTTGGCCTGATAGTGTGCACCGCATATTGACCTGTATTTGAACCATATTAGTACAGAAGTATGTCCAGTATTGAAAACCATAAAGGGCCTTGATGCGTCTTCCACCATGCAAATACTTGAATGAATGCAAAAATCCACCTCCATCGCTCCGCGCCCTGTGGCTTAGAGTGTTCTTCAAAGGGCTGCCGAGTAGCGGAGAAATGGAGTCAAATCGAGCTTTCTAGCGGTCTTTTGAGTCGGCGGACCCAGTGGCTCCCTCCACGGCACAAGGGACTACCTTGAGTATGGGGCTGGCAACTCACACGTTCTAACAGGAGATCGAGGCCTTTTGTTGCCAAATAGAAGACACGCAGAAAATGAGAGAAAGGCCTTTTGTTGCCACAATATGGAAGCTGGGAACGTGGAAATTAAATTTCTCTAACAATAGTACCATGCCATGTACAAAATTTCAGCAATCAAATTTTTAAGGAAAAATTCATCTCTCAGACCCAATTTAACAGTACAAGAATAACAGAAGGGGCAGAAAAAGAGGAAGGCTTATAGCTGAAGAGCCTTGAGGAACTTGTCGTGCTCTTGACTGATCCAGCTTCCGTGCACGGCTTCCAGTTCTTCCTGTTGGGTTCGTCGGAAGAAGATGCGGCGGCAAAGAATTAATCTAAACAAACTCTCTAGGCTTCATCGTCCTTCCATCCGCTTCTTCGTGCGGACCGGTATTTGAAAGTTTGAAACCCAATGGACTCCTTGGAGCAGGTCATGGAAAATTAATTTCCCTTCCAATATATCTAAAAACCCGACAGACTCCATGAACCATATCATTGGAGAATTAATCTCGCTTTTAGTGTAGGCAGCTTCAAAGAAGATTAATGTAGTCATCCGGCTTTCGATTGGTACATGCAAGCGCTTTCTATGGTCACTAGATCCTTGCATCTACCGATGATGGCGTTAGAAGATCCCTCTTCTAACCAACCTAAATCCCACAATAATAAAATAAAACATCAAGCCAAGTCCCACAAAGATAAGGGAAGCAAAGCCTTTCCAACTAAAGATCTTTCCACTAAGTAACTTTTGATACAATGAGGTTGCCAGTAGGCCAAATACTTCTCTCTGTCCCTTACAAAGATCACTCAAAGCGCCCCAACCTCACTTAAAAATGAAACTAGCCTTGGTGCCTCGCACTTGTGTACCTTATGTGCATACCGGCCTAGTCTCATTCGTGTACCTCCTATGCATACCGGCCTAGTCCTCTGCACGGCCTTGATCTTCGCTGGTCAAGCCATATGATCAACTAAATTTATTGAATTGATTGATTACCTCCATGAAGACCCGCTGCCTTTCTTTTATAGGTGGAAAGTCGCTGTTGAATCCGCATAGAAAGGAAAGCTGCTGCTCATCCGTGTTAAATCAGCATAGAAATCACAGTCTCAAAGCACCGTCTAAAAGTCCTTTATATAAGCCTTCAAATGGTCTTCATTATTGGCCATTAATGGATGTTGGTTGAACGGTCTTGATTGACCCAAAGAATCACCGAAACTAACGCCTCAAAAGAATTCCATAAAAATACGAAGCTGGTAAGCTAGTTAGATTATCCATACCCATACCTGCTGCCCCGATGCCAACCTGGATGCTTGGGCCGCGCGCCCAGCTGCGCACGCCCCCTCCACCTGGACCGCGCTCACAACTGAGCCGCGGCCCGGCTGTAACATGTGAACAAACTTTTTCTTACAAAAAAATTGTCGCAATGTACTACTGCTTTCCATAAATCAAAATCTTTTCTTGAAAACCATAACTTCCTTGCTGCGTGTCAAAACAGGCTACCAAGAGACCTTTATCTGGCCTTCTCGCTTTCCAGTTTTCAAACGAACCTTTTGGACCCATGGTGAAGACCTGTAACATTTTTGTGCCCTTGACTTTCATCTATTTCCCATTTTCTCTCTCTTTAGTGGTATTAGAAGCCCAAAAGCTCAAATTATATATATATATATATATATAGCAAAGTTTAGGATTTAATCATCTCTCCCTTTCTTGGAATATATATATACACACAAAGAGAGAAAGAGAGAGAGGACATGGGTAAACCTGTCTATAACTGAATATAACAAAGTTTAAAATCTGATTGTCACCTTCATCCTTGGATCCATATTTTACAACCTTAAAATTGAAAAAGAAAAAAAAAATAGGGTAACTTCAATGGACACGCACATACATGTATATATACATGAAAGATATATAATTTTACTTACATTCGAATATAATTAAGTTTAAAATTCGATCATCTTCTCCATCCTTAAATCCATACAAATTTTAGAGTCATCCTATTTTTACCATCTTTATAATCCTTAAAATATGGATTAAAGGATGAAGGAGATGATCCAATTTTGAACTTGGTTGCATTCGAATATATCCAATTTCAAAATTGAATGTACCAAATACAGAATCGATTACCTTTCCACGCTTGAATCTATATGGATTCTGAAGTAATCCTATCTTTTTCATTTTTTTATCTTTCGGATTCATCAACCGTGTGATGAATGAAATTAGGCTTAATTATATTAAAAAATATAGTCAAATCTATATATATATATATATATATATATATATATATATATATATATATATATATATATATGTTTCATTTTGAAAGCAATCACTGATCTGCGTTTTTTCAAAAGTAAAACCTTGTTCGTTTTTATCTTGATGCCACAGTTAACTTCTATGCAATATGGCTCTAAGGCAAGGCAATGCTTGGCTAGGTCCTCTTTGGCGGATCAAAATGTTGTATAAACCAAGCCCGCCTAAACTATGTTCCGTTGAATCGCTTCTAGAGATAGCCACTGTTGAGGGGTAAAATCGTCATTGCATTGATAACCGTGCGAAGGGACTAAGATTAGCCCTGGCCCCCACTTGCTACATTACGCCCACAAAAAACAAGCTAACTAGTATGATTCGGCGGATCGAGCAACCCGTAGCTCGGCCCCCCGAGCAATCTGTAGCTCGGCGCCCCCGAGCAATCCATAGCTCGGTTTTCCCGAGCAACCCGTAGCTCGGCTCCTCCGAGCGACCCGTAGCTCGGCTTCCCCGAGCGATCCATAGCTCGGCTTCCTCGAGCAACCCACTCCCCGAGCAATCCGTAGTTCGGCCTCCCCGAGCAATCCGTAGCTTGGCTTCCTCGAGCAACCCATAGCTCGGCTCCCTCGAGCAACCCATAGCTCGGCTCCCCCGAGCAACCCATAGCTCGGCTCCTCCGAGCAATCCATGACTCGGCTTCCCCGAGCAACCCATGGCTCGACATGCACCTCCACGGAACGAAACTGTTTTCACGATCGGCTTATTTCTTTTGTCATATCTCAGCCGCCCTCGTGCCTCTGCTGCTCGAGCCGTGCTTACGCCCTAGTAGCGCGAACTATCTGTGCATTTCATCCATCAAGGCTAGGTCGTCCCTCGACCGTCTGAACCAAGCCTTTCTGCGCCCCCGCGGAACCTGGCACGGGAGAGCCCAAGTCTAGTGTAACAGAATTCTAAACGATGAATCATATCGAGGCATGGCCTATGATCTGCAATAACGGCCTTAGACCTATGCAGTCATCGGATCTTGGGCCATCAAAGAGCTCTCCCAGCCGTCGATCCTTCAACGGACAAGATACGGATTTCACCGGCCTCACAACAGCTTGATTCGAATCATCTCCGTATCCCAACAACCTTCGAACCTTCCAGAAGGCGCTCAAGATTCAGGTGATTGCTTATAAATAAGATACTCCCAGATTCTCTCAGGTACGCACAAGCTCCCGTACACAACTCCTGGCTCAGTCTCAGCATCACTCTCTCTCTCTTTCACTACTCCCCCTTCTCCTTTCCACCATTGGCGCTCTGCACGAGCTCCCGATAGGCCACCCCTGGAGGGACTCCCCAGAGAGAGCCTTCTTCTCATTTTCGTTGATCGCTGATCCCCACTGACTTGAGCGTCGGAGGGTCTTCCGCGGAGGGCCACCCCCAACGCCTCTCGCGTGAGGACTTCTTTGCAGGTCCACCCAGGAGGAAGCCCGATCAGGAGACCGATCGCGCCCGAGTCGGAGGACAGATTCCAGCAGCAACAGATTGGCGCTAGAAGAAGGGCCTCAAGTCCCATTAAAACTTGAAGAAAGGAGATAAGGATCTCGATCTGAAAGAGAACCTCTCCAATGGCTAATCGGAGAAGGGCTACTTCTGAAGCCCAGGACCAGGTCGCCTCCTAGAGACCCGATCCGATGAGTAGCATGGCGCCGCAGCTGCCACCAGTTGAGACCCCGTCACCGCCAGCTATCCCAGTGACCCAGGACCAGTTCGCCATACTGCTCCAACAGGTCCAAGCCCTGACCCATCTGGTTCAGGAACGCCTTGCAGCTGCCCCTGCTCCACACCTCCCTAAGGAGGCCGCAGCCCCTTTTTCTCCAGCCACCTCTTCTTCTGCTCCGCATGGAGCCGCGAACCCCCCACACCGACCCAAAGAGGCCAGATCAGTCCCGCAAGGGGGCTGCGATAGGGATCTTTCCAGATCTCGGCGGGTCCGGTCCCTCTCTCCAGAGTCCTCCCGCCATGATTCGATGCCATCCCCGCGCTCTCCTCGCCCGGCCCCTCCTCTTATATCTGAAGAGGAGATCCGCCGACAGCTCCGGGAGATGCGTCAGGAGCTGGACGCCGCCAAGCAAGCTCATCCGCCTTAGCCTATAAGGCAGAGCAGGGTATCCCCTTCTCCAAGGGGGTCATGGAGGAAGTGATTCCCTCCCATGTTAAGCTACCCGCCATCGAGCCCTACCACGGCTCCTCTGATCCGGATGATCACCTCAGTAGTTTCCGGTCAAAAATGATGTTCTACGGAGCATCAGACGCGGTCCTCTGACGCGCTTTCCCTTCCACCCTCAGAGGATCTGCCCGAACCTGGTTCAACGCCTTGAAACCGGGTTCCGTTAATTCGTCTGATGAGCTAAGCCATCTTTTTATTGGCCAGTTCATCAGTAGTCACCGTCACCGACGAAGATCGACTCCCTCTCTAAAGTTAAGCAGAGAGAGGGGGAGACATTGAGAAATTACCATGGCCGTTTCAACAAGGCCATGCTGGAGGTGGACCACCTTAATTATGAGGTGGTTATGTCTGCCCTAGTGGGAGGAGTTTTGAAGGAGAGTGACTTCTACCTAGCGATGGAGGTCAGTTACCTTCTGAACCTCTCCGATATGATGGCCCTGGCAGACAAATATGCGAGGGTCGAAGAATCACGGGGGGCTGCCCGTGCTGAGCTGGCGAAGAAGAAAGAACCCAAGGGTCCGGACAGGCATCTTCCTGTCCGTCAGCCAAGCCCGCCTCGTCGCCAAAGAGCTCCCCCACCGCCGCCAAGAAATCGCTCCCGGAGCCCGCCCAGACGATTCGACCGGTACACCCCACTCACTGTTCCTAGGGCACAAATCCTCATGGAGATAGAGCACCAGCTCCCCCAACCAACTCCTCTCCAAGGGAACCCAACCCGGAGGGACCCCACCAAGTACTGCCGCTATCACCGGGAGCATGGCCATGATACTGAGGAGTGCTGGCAGTTGAAGAACGAAATTGAGAGGCTAATCCAACGGGGCCGACTGAACCAGTTAAGGAGGACGCCCGAGCCAGGACAAGGGGGTGATCACCACTAGCCCGAGCTTCAGCAACCTCCTCCTCCTCCAAATCCACCTGTGATCGGCCATATCAACGTGATTGAAGAGGCTGGCAGTTCATCGAGCTCCAAGAATGATGGTGAAGGCTCAGCGCCAAAGAAAGCACGAACGGGTGAGCTCTCCTTCTCCGATGACGATCTCCAATGGATACAATTCCCACATGACGACGCATTAGTTGTATCTCTCAATTTAAATAACTACGATGTAAGTCGGATCCTTGTTGATAGTGGAAGCTCCGTAAATGTTATGTACCTTGATGTGTTCGCCAAGATAAAATTGCTCATGGAAAACCTTCGAGTCATGGACTCTACCCTAATGGGGTTCACCGGCGATGTTATCATCCCAGAAGGGGTCGTAACTTTAACGGTTTGGGCAGGAACCTGGCCCGTTGTGGTCACTGTTCACACGGACTTCCTGGTGACCAAGCTTCGATCGTCCTACAATGCGATATTTGGGAGACCCGGCCTGATGTCCCTCAAAGCCGTCGTCTCCATCCCACACCTATCTATGAAATTCCCCACCGGGCAGGGAGTTGGTGTTATCCAAGAAAGCCAAACTATGGCTCGGCAGTGTTTTGTCACCAGCCTTCAGTCCAGGATGCCTGAGGTTGATGGGCTGGACGCTCGGGGGGACTTCGCCGAGCAACGAGGAGAACTAGCTGAGGAACTGGAAGAAGTACCACTAGACAAATCTCGTCCCGACCGAACCATAAAGATCGGTCGCTGCTGAAAGGCAAATCCCGGCAGGAGCTGATCGACTTTCTCCAAAGCAACGCCGATGTCTTCGCCTGGTCTGCCTCCGACATGCCAGGAATCAGCCCTGATGTTCTCGTCCATCGCCTCAACGTGGACGAGATGTACCGACCCATCAAACAGAAGAAAAGGAGCTTCGCCCTAGAGCGGCAGAAAGCTATTGAAGAGGAGGTTGATAAGCTTATCAAGGCGAACTTCATTCGGGAGGTGAATTACCAAGTTGGCTGTCAAATGTTGTCATGGTAAAGAAGTCGAACGGCAAGTGGCGGATCTGCATCGACTTCACCGACCTCAACAAAGCGTGCCCGAAGGACAGTTTCCCTCTCCCCCGAATTGATCAACTTGTAGATGCCACCTCGGGTCACCAGATGCTGACGTTCATGGATGCCTACTCGGGCTACAACCAGATCCGGATGGCCCCCGAAGATGAAGAGAAGACCGCCTTCATAACCGACCGAGGTACTTACTGTTACCGTGTTATACCCTTCGGTCTTAAAAATGCAGGTGCCACCTACCAAAGGCTGGTCAACAAAGTTTTCAAAGAGCAAATCGGCCGGAACATGGAGGTATATGTCGACGACATGCTGGTCAAGAGCAAAGAAGTGTCACAGCACGTCGAGGATCTCTCGGAAAGCTTTGCGACATTCCGCAAATATCGGATGAAGCTCAACCCAACTAAGTGCACCTTCGGCGTGAACTCTGGGAAGTTCCTCGGCTTCATGGTTTCCCAACGGGTATCGAAGCTAACCCCTAGAAGATCCAGCTCTTCAGCAGATGGCACCCCCGGCATCTATTAAAGAAGTCCAGCGCCTAACTGGGAGAATAGCAGCCTTAACCGCTTTGTTGCTCGGTCTGCCGAAAGATGCCCCCTTTCTTCAAAACTCTCCGGTCGGCTAAGAATTTTCAATGGTCTTCTGAGTGTCAAAAATCATTCGAAGATCTCAAGAAGTACCTCGGCTCTCCCCCTCTCCTCAGCAGTCCAAATCCTAGGGAAACATTGTTCCTGTATCTAGCTGTCTCGGAAGGTGCGTTGGCTCGGTGTTGGTGAAAGAAGAAAATAAGGCCCAGAAGCCAATTTATTATGTCAGCAAACTGCTCCGAGATGTGGAAATGAGGTATACCCAGATTGAGAAGATGATATTATCCTTGATAACCTCAGTTCGAAAGTTGTGGCCATACTTCCAAACACATTTTGTGATGGTCTTGACTGACCAACCCATCAAGGCGGTGGTCCATCATCCGGAGACATCGGGGAGGATGACTAAATGGGCCATCGAGCTGAGCGAGCACGACATTCAATTCCAGCCTCGTCCGGCCATCAAAGCTCAGGTGCTAGCTGACTTCCTCCTCGAATGTACCATCCCGAAGGACAGCTCCACTCCCAACTTCCCCGAGCGCCCAAAATTTGATGCCCGGTGGCTCCTCCATGTCGACGGGTCGTCCAACGCCCATTGCTCCGGTGCGGGCTTAGTCCTCACCAGCCCGGAGGGGGCGACTTTCGAATATGGCATCCACTTCTCCTTCTCGGCCTCCAATAACGAGGCCGAGTATGAAGCTCTGCTCACCGGCTCTGAGTCGCCCACGACCTTAAGGTGAAGAGGCTGAATGCCTTCACCGACTCTTAGCTGGTGGCTGGTCACATACGGGGCGAGTTTGAGGCCCGGAACCGAACATGGTCCGATATCTCCAAGAGGTTCGAAGCCTACTCTCTTGTTTCTTTGAATTTGAGATCATTCAAATTTCTAGATCCGAAAATATCCGTGCCGACCTATTATCTCGGCTGGCGACTGCGGAATCAATGGACGCTGAGCAAAAATTTCATCTGGAGATTTTGGAGAGACCCAGTATCGCGGAAGCTGACCGAGTAATGCAAGTTGAGGCCGAACCATTATGGTTCGACCCCATCCAGAAGTATCTTAAAGAAGGGTCGCTCCCAGCCGATCGAAGGGAAGCCAGAAAGCTGAAGCTGCAAGCCACCCGCTGTGTGCTGATTGACGACCAGCTCTACAAGCGGTCCTTCTCTATGCCGCTGCTAAGATGCCTTCACCCATCTGAAGCCGATTATGCCCTTCGGGAGGTACACGAAGGGATTTGCGGCAACCATCTAGGGAGCCGGTCTTTATGCCACAAGGTGCTGCGTCAAGGTTACTATTGGCCAACCATGCAAAAGGATGCTGACGACCTCGTCCGAGTTTGTGACCCATGCCTAAGACACTCCAATATTCAGAGGCTCCCTCCGCCAGCCTGGCCCCATTTCCTCCACTTGTCCCTTTGCCAAGTGGGGAATGGACATTCTCGGCCCATTTCCATTCGCCACGGGGCAGCGGAAGTTTTTATTCGTCGCCATCAATTACTTCACCAAATGGGTCGAGGCGGAAGCAGTTGTTCAAATAATTGAGGCTCGAGCCAAGGACTTCGTATGGAGATCCATCATCTGCCGCTTCGGCCTCCTACACACCATCATTACTGACAACGGCAAACAGTTCGGCAATCCGAAGTTCTGTCAGTTCTGCGAGGAGCATGGGATCCATCACCACCTTACCTCGGTCGGGCATCCACAAGCTAACGGAGCAGCCGAGGTAACCAACCGAACCTTACTTCAAGGGATCAAAGCTCGGCTCTCCAGAGCCCGAGGCAGATGGGCAGACGAGTTGCACCATGTCCTATGGGCCTACCGCACCACCCCGAGAGTGCCCACAGATGAGACCCCATTTCGAATGGCCTTCGGTACAGAGGCCGTCATCCCCATGGAGATAGGACTCCCTTCCCTGCGGGTGGAAAGCTACTCGGAGGAAGCCAGTGACAAGCAGCTCCGCGCCAACCTCGACCTGGTAAAGGAGATCAGAGAAAAAGCTCGGATCAGAATAGCTACCTACTGGCAAAGAGTGGCCCGTTACCACGCCTCCAGGGTCAAAGGGAAAGCTTTCTTGCCTGGTGACCTCAATCTCCGAAAAACATCTGTCTCCAAACCGCTAGAGCAAGCAAAGCTAGCTCCGAACTGGGAAGGCCCCTACCAAGTAACGGAAGTCATCGGACTTGGCACCTACAAACTACAAGATCTAAGCGGGAGATCCATCCCTCGGACATGGAACTCAGACAACCTCCGTAAGTATCATCAGTAGGGTACGCCTACTACAGGCCCACCTTCTTAATTTTTATCAGCATATTGCTTTCATAATTCTTAACATGATTACCACGATCATATCACCAAAAATTGTAAAGAAAACAGATGCTGCTTACCAATCCTCGGCACAACCGAGTTGTCTATTTGAGCAGGAAATCTCCGAACCTCGGCTGGGCCGAGCAACAAATCTTCGAACCTCAGCTGGGCCGAGCAAAAAATCTCCGAACCTCGGCTGGGCCGAGCAAAAAATCTCCGAACCTCGGCTGGGCCAAGAAAAAATCTCCGACCCTCGGCTGGGCCGAGCAAAAAAATTCCGAACCTCGGCTGGGCCGAGCAAAAATCACCGAACCTCGGCTGGGCCGAACAAAAAATCTCCGAACCTTGGCTGGGCCGAGCAACAAATCTATGAACCTCGGCTGGGCCGAGCGATGAATTATGAAGCCCCAGCCAAAACCGGAGTGCATAAGCACCGGCAAAAACCGAAGCACGCAAACCCCGACCGAAACTGAAGGATTCCGAACAATCCCCAAAGCTTCGGCCGGTTTGAAAAATAAACGTCGCGCAATATCATCAGCGGGTACATATTCCGCGCCTTTAGTAATCTCTAAAGGCCTCGACGGGCCCTACACAGCCGCCTAAGGACCCCGGACAAAGTCGGGGAACGTCTCCTACTACTAAATCCTCGGGCCAACCGAGCAGTATCCCTGCGCCTTAGTTGCACCTAATGTTCGAATCCTCGGCCAAGCGAGCAAAGTCTCTCCATGCTTTAACCACGACCTAAAGCCTCGATCAAACCGAGCGACTTCTTACATACTCCAAGATAACGGGAACATCTCCCTGTACTTCAACAGAGGTGAAAGACCTCCCTCTACCCAATGATAAAGACGTATGAGCCGTCTCTTTCCGAGGAAGCACCTGTCTCGTTCTGCATACGAGACCATGTTTTACCGCATGAGTCCACGGGACCGCCCAGGTCTCCCTTTGGCTCGAACAGGGACAAACGACCCCCCCTTTTTCTTATGAGGACCAAACATCGATCTCAGCAAGAAACAAAAGTTGCCAAAAAGAACCTCCCTCTTTGTTCATTATAAAGAAAAATACAAGAAGAAAAAGAAAAAGTTAAAATAGCCTCCACAGAGGCTTACTGTCTCCCCCAGGAGCTGTCGGGTCCTCCCTACGCCGAGTTAGCTCGGCGACTTGCTGACGGAGGGACGCTATCACCCCCTCCTGCCGGTCAATGACCCGATGAAGAGCCTCGGCCTCCCTCATAGAGACGGCAAGAAATTCCTCAACCGACTTTTTGAGCTGCTCATGGCCCGCTAGAGCTGACGCTAAGGCCATCCCATCAACAGTCACGGAAGAGCGGCTCCCCCGGAAGTCCCTGCGGCCGTTGCTGCCGATGCTCGCTCTTCAGTCGATTGCCCTTCACCATGAGAGGCCATACCTGCTCTCAGGAGCTATCGAAAGACTAGCTGAGAGGATGACAAACACTGGCATCCCTCTCGTCCATATTTATATCGCCCTGGCGAGTATTTCGATCAGTCGAGTCATTAATCCCGACCCGAGGGAATTTGCCACGCGTCGTCACTTCGGCTGGCGCCTGCGGGAAGCGAAGAGTCGTGCCCCCTCCCGAGGAAAATCGGTAAGCATCGACGAACTACTCGGGAACCCCCTCCTTCTCTAGGAATTGGGTTCCTTCCGGTCTGTCGAGCCCTCACGAAGTAAATATTCTTGAAACTCTATCGAATTTCCTCGAATCAGCCGCCCTTGGAGAGGCACGAAGAAAAAAAGGTGCGTCAGCAGCTGACGCTAGCTCACTTTCCTCGGAAATCACCAAATCATAAATATCGGGTGCCCCCATGCGCCACCCATTTCTCTTTGGCGGTCCACGCCAAATCTCACAGAAACCGAACATCAGAAGTCTCGGCGATGACCAAGTTATCCCTCCGAGCAATAAATCTCCGAACCTCGGCTGGGCCGAGCAACAAACCTCCGAACCTCGGCTGGGCCGAGCAATGATCTCTGAAGCCCCGGCCAAGACCGGAGTGCATAAACCTTGGCCAAAGTCAAGGAAGATGTTCTACTATTCAGAATCCCGGCCAAAGCCGAGGAGCTTTTCCCACTATCAAAGCCCCAGCTTAAAGCCGAAATGCATGTCTCGTTATCATAAATCCTGACCAAACCAAGCAATCTCCAAAGTTCCATCCGGATTCAGGCAGCTTATAAGCCCCGACCGGGTCGGGTAGTGCAAAATCCTCGGCCAAGACCGAGCGATATCTCTGCGCCTTAGCCTACGCCAAGTAAGATACTATCTGAAAACTCGAACGAGCCGAGCAACTTCTTAAACATCCCAAGACGATGTTAGCGCCTCGCGGTACTTCGAGAGGTGAAGGACCTCCCTCTACTCAAAAGAGACATACGAGCTCACTTTTCGAAGAAACACATGTTTCGTTCTACAAACAAAACCATGTTTACCGCATGAATCCGCAGGACCGCCCAGATCTCCCTTCAACTCGAACAGGAACAAACGATCTCCCCTAATGAGGACAGAGCTGCGATTTTGGCAAAAAACAAAGCGGCGAGAACGCTGCCAAAGTATGCTATGACACGGGAGCAACAACTTTCGGCACAAGAAGAAACAGGAGCTAGGAGAAAGGGCAAAACTTTCTTTATTTTATTACCAGCGAAACGAATTACAACCACCTAAGAGGCATTACAAGTGCGTCGAAGCATAGGAAATGAAGACGAGTACATAGCTCGGCCGAACTGCTCCAAGACAGCTTCGGTTAACAATGATACTTCGGCATCTGATCCAACAATTCAGACAAACCATGAACCAGTCAGCTTGCCCTGATAACAAGCAAATGACTCGGCCTGACTATTGCGACCAGCTTCAGTTACGATGATATCTCGGCATCGGGCCCGAGATATCAGAGAAATCAGAAAGGGCGGACGAGCTTTGTCCCAAGCCACCCATCCGTGGAGCCCTCTGACGAGTGGAAAGAGAGCCAGCGGACCCTGATGACAGGGTACTCCCCCAAATCGAGTGTGTACTACTAGCCACTGCCCAAGTTAAAAGGCAACGTACTAGCGGACAACACACCATTACCCCCTCCTCACATGGCAAAAGATTCCCCGGGCGGATGAGCCCAGAAATCCGGATCAGGGGAGGAGGCAAAGTTCATGTAAGTCATGGGGAGCATGCGTACACTTTCTGCCTTGCGTCCCCCAAGGCGAATTGCAAAGGACACACAGGAAGCGCATATGTGCGCTCTCCATGCGATCTCTGCGAACCTCATGTGCGCTCTCCATACGATCTCCGGAACTCCTCTCTTGAGGATGAGCCACTCTCCAGCGCTCCTTCATCACCCCAGCTGTCCGAAGGATGACGACTTGCAGAAGGAAAGCTCGGTCCTTCCGCTCTAAGCCCCAGAGAGACAGGCATCATGTAAACCTTCACAATTCACAGAGAGGAAAACTCTGGGATGGCCCAACACAGCCCTCTTTCCCCTTTTTATAGGCAAAAATGAACCAGGAGCAGCTATCAGAGCCGAAAGCCCCGAGATTTAAAACATCCAACCCACGCCACCACGTGGCCTCCCGGGATAAGAGCGGCGCCCTTCATCGTGCGCCAAGCACATCGCCCAAACCATGACGCATGCCAAAAGATTTTCTCTGATCCCGGATCATGAGCTTTAAATGCAGAAAATCGTCTGCCGATCTTACAGATACTGGCAGACCTGGAGATCGTCCCGCAAAAATGACGTCCTCCAATAGAAAATAAACGCTTACATCGTATGCCAAAGCGACCTGCATTGGGAAAGATCGATACAGTAAAGGTCCCTCGGAAAGTGCTGGAGCAACCTTTTGCCGGCTGCAGAGCCGTACTATTTACTTCGGCAAAACGAAGATCGACCTGCCTTGGAAAAGACAAAGCACTGACAGGGGTAATAAAGAGACGCGAGGGCCAAATATTCCTCGATAGGGACGTTTCGATACCCTATGCTCCGGCCCAACTGCCTGTGGGACCTAGGCACCGCCCTATGCTCCCCTCTAAGGCCAAAGCTGTTTCTATACTTCAAAGCAAACCGAAGTACCTATTTTTAGTCCAACATGACTGAATGTTATCCCGCGCCTCGAATCCGGGCAAGGATGGCTAGAAACCCTCGAGGGATAGATCGCTTATAAAATCTGCACGATGAAAGCGAGCGTCTCAAAACAGCGGCAAACACAAAAGCTATAGAAACGGTTCTTCTCATTCATCATAAAAAGGGGGTGACAAAAAGAAAAGAAAATACATCACCCCTCATAGGGGCTTATCATTCTCTCTGGGAACTGCTGAGCCTTCCCCTCGCTCCACTGCCGGGTCGCACACCTATTGCTGAAGGGACGCCACACGCTTTTCTAACCGATCGTTGACCGTGCGGAGGCGCATGATCTCCTTGGTAGAGGCAATCATGTATTGCTCGATCGCCTGTTGGAGTCGCTCACGATTTACAAACAATGAGGCCAGGACGTCCCCGTCGATCACTACCTTGGTGCGGCCCTACAGGCCCCCCAACGAGCGTAGACACCATCGATTGGTGCTCCGGCAACCCCCCTCCATCTTTGGAAGCCATCCTATTATCGCAAGCTCGGATAGACCAGCGAAGATCGGTGAAGGAAATGGTTAACGATGGCCTATCACCTATCGGTATTTAAATCGCTCCAGGCGAGAGCCCTAATCGCCCTAGCCATCGGCCCAGTGCCACTGACATAAAATCTTGCTACGCATCACCTTAGTGACCGCTCATGGGAAGCGAGGAGTCACCCTCTCTTTACCGAAAAGGATAAATGGATGACAATGGGGATTCAACAAACCCCCCCTTCTCAGGACCAAACTCCCCTCTTTTCATCGAAGGCACGTCCACGATTTTGCCACTGATAAGACGGACTACCCCGGTCCTAGCCAGGATGCTTCTGTGATTCCTGGTCCCGTCCAGTCGACCTACCGCATTTCTCGGCCCTACCTAAGCTATTTCATTTCTCGGCCCTAGCCGAGCTATTTCATCCCTCGGCCCTAGCCGAGCTATTTCGTCCCTCGGCCCTAGCTGAGCTATTTCATCCTTCGGCCCTAGCTGAACCATTGTGTCATTCGGCCTAAGCCGAACTGAATCGTCTCTCAACCTCCTTTTTTACGAGCTGTGTTGTCTCTCGGCTCCTTCGTCGGGGCTATCCCTATGCCTTGGCCTCGACCAAGATATTCCCTCAAATTCGAGCCAAAAAACCAACCAAGCGGCACAAGCCATAGGTTGCTCGCGGTTGGGATAAAACTAAGATGGGAAATCATCCGAGAAAGGCAAACAAACGAAAACAACTGATCTGTTTACTAATTTCCGGTCGAACTACAAAAGAAAAGAAACAGAAAATACATGTAGAGGCCCTCAAGGGATCAAGGCTTGGGATCAGACCCTGTGCCTCCTGCAGCGGCATCAGCAGGGGCATCGCTTGGCTCCCCCTTTTTGATGGTGTCCCCCGAGATACCTCGCAGCAGCGTCGATGCCCAGAACAGCTTCGAGATCGACATCTGAGATCTCCTCATACTCGTCCTCCTCGGCCCCCGGGGTGCGGGTCTCATAATATTCGGCTTCCAAACAGGACAAGTCCAGGTCGGGATAAGCTTGGGTGATCTTAGCTCGCGCCTCCTCTTCGCCGAACCGGAATGCATCGGCACAAGCCGCCCTGCGTTCCTCGGCAAACTGGGAAGCTCTTATACTCCTCCACCGCTAAAGAGGCCCGCGTGTTTGCCTCGGCCAGTTGTTTCTCCAACTCGAAATCCTTCGGTGCCTCGAAGCCGCCTCCTCTCCGAAGGCCTTCAACCGCTCCTGGAACTCCAGACTCATCTTGTTTACCTGCAGACAAAAAGCCGAGTAAGACAAAGGTCGAAAGGCCAAAACAGACGAGACAGAAAACACCCTACCTGCTCGTCCTGCCGAGCTAGTTCATTGCCCAGCACTTGAACCCTATTGAGAGCCTTCGATTTAGCCGATTGATTTTGACGAAGACTCTCTTTGAGTTCATCAACCCGGGACTATCTGTCCCCAATCTCCTGGTGAGCGTAGTCGAGCTCGTCGGAGAGCCGAGCAGCTCGCTCGTCCGACCATTTTAGCCGATCCTCATTTCGGCAAGTTCTTTGTCCAAACGGGTGAGCCGGTCCTGCTGCCACCGGCACTTGAGCTCCTCCTCTCGAGCCTCTTATCCCAGTTGCTTTTATCTTCGGCGTGGCTGGCTTTCAGCTGGTCCCATCTCTTATCAAAAAACTGCTGCATGGCCTTGACCTTATCCTCGTGCTCCGCTCTAGTCTGGGATAATTCCAAACTAGCCTTGTTGGATTGCTCACGAAAGCTTTGAAGCTCATTGACCTGCATTGCGAGTTGAGAGGCTCTTTCTCTCTCAGCTGTAAGGACCTTACGAGTCTCCTCGAGCTCCCTTTGGGAGACCGCCAAGGCTCGAGAAAGACTGGCTGTTGAATCCACCCTCTCCTTGAGGTGATCGGCTTCTTTACGGGCCCGAGCCCAAGCTCCGACAGCCAGATGTAAATGCCATTTCAATGCCCTCATGATCAAGGCATTCTGCGAAAAGGATCACACATATGAGAACATAGTCGAACTAACTGACCGAAAACCCTGCTTCGGTGTGATGACTTACCTGAGACACATAATCCGAGGCAATCCTCATGAGGGCAAGGTCATCAATCTCGGCGAGAAGGAAAGCTTCGTTCGGCACTCCAGTGTGCCTAAAGGCCACCTCGACAAGATCCTCCGGATCGTTCCCTTCCGCCGAGGAACTCTCTCCCTCTTGGAACACAGACCACATCAAAGCGGAGAACATGGCACTCACCTCCGGATCGCGTGAGTGGAAATCTACACTCATGGAGCCAACTTGGGAACCCGCGGCCCCTGAGGCCCTCGTCTGGCCAACCTCCTCCCCCAAAGCCCTCATTTGAGAGGCCTCAGGCATCTCAGCTCCGGCAAGGGGAGCCCCAGCCCGGACGTCCCCTTCGCTCAGCGGCTCCCCTCCTTCTCCTTCTTCTTCTTCTTCTGCTTCTTTGGACATTTCTCTGCCCCCGGCAGACTCCTCTTGGACTTCAGTTTCTCTTGGGGCCTCCGGTGCCTCAGCAGAAAGCCTTTCGCCGGAAGACGCCCCATGAGGCTTAGTCGCTGGTTCGACTGGTTTGGTTGCCCCTTCATCCTCCGCCGACTCTCCCGCGGGCAACCTGGGCTGAACTTCGGCAACTACGACCGTTTCTCCCATCTCGATTGAAGCGGAGACCATTCCCGCCTCCGCCTGCAACTTCTCCGGACCATCGGCCTCCAATGAGGGGGACCGGGCAACCCCGGCCACGGGGGTCTCCGAGTGAACTGACGTTGCTCCCTCGCCATCATCTGACAAAACGCCAACAGGTGGGGAGGAAATTTTGGCAGCCTCCTCCAAAACCCCCGCGGTGTCCTGATCTCTCCCCTGACAGACCTTCCTCCGCCACCAAAGGACCGTGCGCCGCCGGAACCGCGATACTTCCATCCTGCGGCGATGAGGAACGGCGGTCATCACCATCTCTCCTGGTCCCCCCAGGGTGGGGACCGGAAGGGCGAGGCCTTTTCTCAGCCCTATACTTACTACTGGAGCCGGACCTCCTGCGACGCTTGCCCAATTCCTCTCTCACCTAATTTACGAACGACCTTTCGGCTGCAGGAGCAATGCGACTCACCCGTTAGATCGCACAAAAATCGAAGCTAAAATCACATTAACCTATTGGCTACAAAATAATGCTTACCGCGAGGATCCACGGGACTCAATCCAGCCACGAAGAGAGCATCCTCTGATAGAAGGGCGCTGGCTGGAAGCACTCGACTGTTGCGTAATACGATCAAATCCCTCTTCTCCTGCTCGAATAACTCCGGATGCACCTCTGGATCCTTTACATATCGCCCCTACACCCGGGGGAAATCCGAGCCAATATTCCCTTCGACTATAAAGAATCACGATTTCACTCTTTTATCGATGACGGATTGTCTGAAATCATCTTGAAAGACCTCCGAGGACCAATGTAGGGCCACTCGGAAGCCCTCCCATAAACCAAATTATAACACACCCTGAACATTGGGAGAGTCGCGGTTACCCCAATGCGGCTGCACAGCGAGATGAATCCAATAAGGTTGCGCCAGCTATTGAGAGCCACCATGGTGAAGCATATGTTGTAGAACCTTATCACCTCCCGCACCAGCGGATGAAGAGGAAACCTGAGGCCTGCCCTCAAACTTTCCTCATAACAGAATGCTCTGTCCCCTAATTTGAATGTCACCCTGTCGTCAGCCGTCGGGAGCAACAGGGTAACATCCTGAGGAATCTTGTATAGGCAGCGTATCCGTTCCAGATCTGCCAGGGTCACCTCCGAAGCCTGATCACTGGGACTCACCATGCTTTCGATCAAAAGAGGCACTGAACGAGGTCGCAAAGGAAAGAGAAGAATGAAATCTTTCGAGGAAAAAAAATGAAAGAGCTCTACGAATGGGGAGGGTAGCTTCAACTTCGTTTTCTCCAAAAGAAACCGCCTCAGGGAGAAGATAAGGCGTCTCAACCAAGACGTCCCCCGCTACAGGCGCCGTGAAGATCGAGATTTCCTACGTGGTGCTTCCCCAACCGTCGCCTTCGCTCCTAAGAAACAATGGATCTGTTGGGAATTGTATCCTAAAACCAATCATTTGATATTGTGATGTAAATTGTATATAAATTGATATATTAATAAAAGTTATTTGGCAGTTTATTCATTACAAGAACATCTTTTTAATACTCCTGAAAGTAATGAAGCCCTTAGGATCTTCCTCACGATAAAGGAGGATTTATCTTAGAAGGTCCTTAAAAGAGTTCGCGACCAAATGATATACTATGACAGGGCCATAGTACTATCAATTATAGGACGTTGTATATCATATTTGTTGGTTATCCTCTTAACCAAGGAGTGTAGAGACACTGGTATGACATACAGGTGAAAGTGTAGGAGTACATTTCACCGAACGTGACTCATTTTCGGATACCATGCTGTCAAGAGTTAATCCGAGAAGATATAGGTATAAGTATCCTTCAGACCTGAAGATCACAACCAGTGGCTTACAAGCAACTCATTGTACTTATGTGCCGGACCACCTGGATTTCTAATCCAGCTACGAAAGGTTATGGGTGCAGTCAAGTACTTGTGTAGTCAGTTGTGGATCAAGATGGAATTTGACCTATCCCATTAAAAGGAGAAATGCTTGTGTTTCAATTTAGCAAGACCTTGGCCAAGGCACTTCATGTGAAAGTCACATGATCACTAAAGTTGAAATTACTTTATGGATTTGCTATTTAGAGTTGACAGGCTCTTAAGTCATCCTTAGCATTTGTGGTCAAGAGGATGAATTATACGGTAACTGTTTCTTAGGGTTCTTGGAGTTTGCTCGGCAACTCTTTGACCTATCTGGACGTCGGGTTCCATTGCTAGATGGGCACATCGATTAGTATAGAAAGTTGTTTCTATGCTACCGGCTTAGATTCGAACCTAGAGAGTCACACGCATAAAAGTTTCCTAGGATGATCTATTTGCTGATCAACGATTGAGAATCGTATATGATTTAATTAATCAATTTGATTGATTGAATTATCTCAATTGGGTTAAGTACAATTGAATAAGATTCAATTTGGTTTAAGTCTATTAGAAGGACAAGTCAATTTCAAATATTGATTTGAAATTAGACTTGATTTGAATTTAAATAGATTTAGGACTAGCCAAATTTGATTTGGGCTTGGACCATGATCTATGTGGGTTAAGTCAAATAAATTAGATCAGAACCTAAACATCTCGAATATGGATCTCATATGATGAGATGGCTAAAATCTCATCTCATGAGATAGAATTTAATGCATGACATTTATTTACCGAACGTCGGATTTATCCCTCGTCTCTTTGGTTTTCTCCAAACGATGGAACTAAACCAAATGCCGCGACTCCTTGGTTTTCTCCGAACGTCGGAATTAAACCAAGCGCCGCGCCTTCGGCGTCTCTTCGCTTTTGCCAAACGATGGATTCTTAAATGTCAGAATTAAATGTCAAGGCTAAATCGAGACTATAAATAGAGGGCATTCCCTCACCAGAGAACACAGAACAAAAAATAGAACAACAATACACATTTGTCATGGATTGTAATTCTAAATTGTCGTGGATTGTAATTCTAAAATGTAGAATAGAAAATCCTAGTGATTCTGGTGTTAGCGGAAGCCTGGTGGATCTTGGAGAAGATTCAAGTGAGAGGATTCATGATCAGCAAAGCTATTTTTTCGCGAGCTAGCACTCCCGAAAATCTGATCATTCGGGGCTTCGCGTGGACGATTCTAGAGGCCGGACGATTGAACGGCTGCAGAGCAATAAGAATTTACCTACTGTTCTTAAGGTAAGTGATTTGATCCCTAGATCTTAAGGCAGGCTTCAAGATAATAGTGTGACTAGTCATCTTGAAGATCAAGATATGATCTTGATGTTTTTATATGCATATTTTAGATCAAACGACCCTGAATATATAGGCAAAGATATGATCTTGATGCATATTAGATAGATTAATATGTAATCTTTTAATTTTCGCAATGATAATAGTTATCAATTTTTAAAAATATGCATGCCTCGGAGACTATTTATCCCTACAGGATCCACCTCGAGAAGGCAAGATGCCACGCAGCATTAATTAGGGCATCATTATGTGGGCTGTCAAATCCACATCCCCCCGTTCGGATCGTGCCACCTAGGTCTATACTACCTATGCCCGAACCAACGCTTCGAACTAGGGAGTGGGGGGCATGTGTTGAGGGGTAAAATCACCATTGCATTGATAACCGCAGGGGCTAAGATCAGCCCTGGCCCTCACTTGCTACACTGTGCCCACAAAGAATGAGCTAACTAGTATGATTCGGCGGATCGAGCAACCCGTAGCTCGGCCCCCTTGAGCAATCCATAGCTCGGCTTCCCCGAGCAATCCGTAGCTCGGTTTCCCCGAGCAATCCATAGCTCGGCTCCCCCGAGCGACCCATAGCTCGGCTTCCCCGAGCGATCCATAGCTCGGTTTCCCGAACGATCCGCAGCTCGGCTTCCCCGATCCGTAGCTCGGCTTCCCCGAGCATCCGTAGCTCGGCTCCTCGAGCAACCCGTAGCTTGGCTCCCCCGAGCAATTCGTAGCTCGGCTCCCCCGAGCAATCCGTAGCTCGGCTTCCCCGAGCAATCCATAGCTCAACATGTACCTCCGCGGAACGAAATTGTTTTCACGACCGGCTTATTTCTTTTGTCATATCTCAGCCACCCTCATGCCTCTGCTGCTCGAGCCGTGCTTACGCCCCAATAGCGCGAACTATCTATGCATTTCGGCCATCAAGGCCAGGTCGTCCCTCGACCGTCTGAACCAAGCCTTTCCGCGCCCCCGCGGAATCTGGCGCGGGAGAGCCCAAGTCTAGTGTAACAGAATTCCAAACGATGAATCATATCGTGGTGGCCTATGATCTGCAATAACGGCCTTGGACCTACGCAGTCATCGGATCTCGGGCCATCAGAGAGCTCTCCCAGCCGTCGATCCTTCAACGGACAAGATACTGATCTCACCGGCCTCACAACAGCTTGATTCGAATCATCTCCGTATCCCAACAACCTTCGAACCTTCCAGAAGCGCTCAAGATTCAGGTGATTGCTTATAAATAAGACACTCCCAGATTCTCTCAGGTACGCACAAGCTCCCGTACATAACTCCTGGCTCAGTCTCAGCATCACTCTCTCTCTCTCTTTCACTGCTCCCCCTTCTCCTTTCCGCCATTGGCGCTCTGCACGAGCTCCCGATAGGCCACCCCTGGAGGGACTCCCCAGAAAGAACATTTTCCTCATTTCTGTTGATCGCTGATCCCACTGACTTGAGCGTCGGAGGGTCTTCCGCGAAGGGCCATCCCAACGCCTCTCATATGAGGACTTCTTTGCAGGTCCGCCCAGGAGGAAGCCCGATCAGAAGACCGATCGCGCCCAAATCGGAGGACAGATTCCGACGGCAACAACCACAAAGTCCCATAAACAATTAACACCCACTAGACGTCTGGAGTGCAATGCTTTCCGGTGACACATCCAACTCTTTTGGTGATTCATGTGCACCTAAATCTGCATCATATACTGGCCCTTGCTACAGGTCACAAGCCAATTTTCACAAGAACACCACATCCTGGTCCTGTTATGCCCAGTAGTTAATTATACATAGGAGGGCTACATGCGCAATACTGATCAGGGTCGACATGATAACCTGGCATCCCAATCTCGTGCACAATAATTTTGTCTGTTTTACAATTGGCATATAGCTGGGTCAAGTGCACTCTTTTACAAGCTAGACTCAAAACGTTTTCTTTCCGACCCATTCCCAAATTCTTAGTTCTTGGAGTCGTGTTTGGTACCAAACCTAGATTGATCAAATTAAACCATACACCTATTAGATCTTAAATCCAACATACAGATCAACCTTGAGGTTTTGGGCAATAACGGACGGGGCTCTCTGGTCCGTAGTCCGCACCAACAGTTTATATTGGATAGGGCCCACGTAGCGAGCGAATGACGTACATCGCGGGCTGCCACGGTCGAAAGTGATAGGCGTCCAAGACCGGGAGACCACACGTGGCCACCCAGGACATCGCAGCGTGGCAACCGACCCGCTTTGCATGCTCGATAGTAAAGCGGGCCGCCGTTGGGCAATACGACTGCATAAATCCCCTAACTTGGCAGCGAAATAACGAGAATACCCTAATCCCTCACTTGAAAGTATTTTAATTAGTTAATTTTATTTCATGACGATGAGAGTGAAATAAAGCTAGAAAAATATTTCATCACATCTTTTTTTTTTTCCTTTTCAATATCATGATGTAGTGATTGATGGGGATTAATACATGTCACCTATTTGGCAACCACTCGACCTCCATATTCTTTGATATTTTCTAATTACTAAAATATTAAGTGATTAATGGGTTAATATGTGAAATCTATCCATCATCTACTCTTCATTTACCTTATTATTCTCTAATTGCTAAAATATCAAGTGGTTCGTAGTTCATACATGAAACTTATGTTTCATCAACTTAATCTCCATACATTATGCTATTCTTTAAGGATTGATGGGTTAACATATGAAACCTATTTGTCACCTACTTTAACTCCGTCTACTTCGCTATTAAATAGAATATTGAGTATTTTAGTAGAAGAAAAATAAATGCTAGAAATAAATTGAATCATCAAAGCGCTCTCTCTCTCTCTCTTTCTCTCATTTTCTCTTTTACTTTTTCTATTTTCTCATGGCTTACTTTATTAACTTGGAATGCCAATTAAATAGAGGATAGTTATAATACGAGTGTAGTTAGTGATGGGGCCAATGAGCCCCATAGACAATGGTGATCTTTCCAAGATCAAACCTAATCGGTTCTTGGGTCTGCCTCGGCCACTGGAATCAGCCACTCGGCCTCGGCACTTGGCCCTCGACCCTCAGTCTCAGCCACTCAGCTCGACCCTCAGCCCTCAGCCTTAGCAAGACGACCACTCGGCCTTGGCCCTCGGCCTCAGCCACTTGACCTCGACCCTCGGTCCTCGGCCTCGGTAGGACAGCCTCGGCAAGACAACCACTCGGCCCTCAGCCCTGACCCTCGGCCTCGGTAAGACAGTTACTCGGCCTCAGCCACTCAGTCTTGGCCCTCGACCTCAACCACTCGGCCTCAGCCCTCAGCTTCGGCAAGACAACCACTCGACCTCAGCCACTCGGCCTCAGCCCTCAGTCTCGACAGGACAGCCTAAGCAAGACAGCCACTCGACCTCGGTAAGACAACCTCGGCAAGGCAGCCACTCAGCCAGCTTCCAGGCAGTTCCCTAGCATCCATATTATGGAGCCCATGTGCCTAACTCCACCACTCACCACTATCCGCACATGACAACAGAAGTGTGGCATGGGGGATGCATCTGGCAAGCGTCGAAATGGCCATCCACGTCCTGCAGCAGTCTGCAATAGCTGTTCAAGTCAAGCAGCACCCATCAACCAGCTGCAGCCATCTACTCTGATGGGACACGGCCTGCAGCTCTGACATGCTAAAGAAGGAAGTAAGCCTTACTGTTGCTGCCACCATCATAAATGCTTTGATAAGTGACCATGCTCCAAGCTAGCCTCACAGGCTCCAAGCTTCGATAAAAGGGTAAGAGGGACCCCCGACCAGGTAACTCCAAGAACACACAACTCATAAACGCTCATACGCTCACAGAGAACTCCTCTCTTAGCCTCTCTCCTTCTCTTTTGAGCTTTCTCAAGATCATGACTGTTGCCTAGAGCACTAACTTGAGCATCGAAGGGTCCACATCGAAATCTTCGGTCCTCGAGACTTTTTGTAGGCTCCCCAAGCACGAGAAGCTCCCCGAAAGATCTTGGGCTTGCTGAAGAAGACGATCGAATGCTCTTCGATGTTCGAGGAACATGATTTGGTGGCAACAGATGGGCACGCCAGGAAGAGGGAAAGCATGGATCGTCGGCGATGCTAGCTTGCAGATCCTCATCCCCCTTAGGTCAAAATGGTGGATCAAAAAGATGGTGATGATAAGAGCCCAAAAAGCTTTCATCAGTCATGCTGGGGGGCACCCTCAACGAACTAAACAATAGGAGGCCAGCTCTCTGCTCCACCATCGTCACCACTTCAAGCCACTCAAGCGGACCAACTCACCACCATCACTCAACAAGACCAAACATTGGTGGCAGCTATCTAGAGGCTACACGAGCAAACTCAAGCTCAAGCCATCGGCAAGGGTACCTTCAGGTTCATCAGCAACCTCAAGCTCAAGCTCATTAGCAAGAGTTCACTAGCAAGAGCGCCATCACTCACCATCCAAACGACCCTCTTCTTCAACTGGCTCTTTGTCTTAGGGAATCCAAAAGTTGGGAAGAGTCAAAAAAGAGAAAGCCTTTCCTACAAAGACATTCCATAATAACCACCTCTGCTTGGCCGACGGTGTCGACCTTGGCCTCTTCCGCTCAGCATTCGACCATGGAGCCCATTCTATCATAAATTTGTCAGGTATCTCGAGGAGTGCCTGCTTGCAAAACCAAAGTGTCCATATACCAAAATATGTTCTTTGGACTGCTACTCCCACAAATACGGAGCCATGTGCCAAGTTCGTGAACCCATTGGCCATGGCCTTGGATCTGGTATCACGATCCTCATTTAATCAAAGCTGGTGGTGCCATGTGGAAGGAAGGACGAGTACTTCAATCAACTTGTACGAAGCAGTGGGACAACAACAATGGAAAAGCCTCACTAGAGACACTTCTCCAATTGGAAGCTATTAGAAAAAGAGGTGACATCATACCACTTTCTCCTCCCTTTTTCCTCGACATTTATTGCATGTTAGGGTCCATCACTTCCAGAAGAAATCAAATTGATGTCTGGTAATCCAACTGTGGAGCGCATTCGAAGCCACCTGCAACTCCATTTTGTTCCCACTCTCAACGGTTCCTTTCGCTTCTGCGAGTGTCCCAATCTGGCATGAACATCCCCTGTCCTGGTACCGAACAAACAACTCCCTGCTGCATCCTAGAGACTCCTCCTAGAGTGTGTACTTCTAGAGGGATAAGTCAAGAAAATGGGTATGCACCCTATCAAGCCTAAAGGCCAAAGTCGAGACGTGAATGCAAGGAAATAAGGGCACTACAAAAGCTAAGTACACTATGCTTAGACAAAGTATTTCTTTCATTGATACTTGAAAATGTCATTCAAGGAAGACCGACTGTAGCATTGACAATAAAGACCGATTCCAGTGTTGGCAACAAAAACTGACTCCAACGTCGGCAACAAAGACCGTTGACACAAAGAAAAAGGCACATGAGCATGGTTCCAACACTCTCAAATCACCCTCCGAGGTTAAAGGCTCCTAAGCATGGTTTCATCTTAGCGACTCTCGGGTCATCCTTCGGGGTTCAAAAGACCCCTGAGCATGGTTCCAACACCCTCAGATCATCCTTCGGGGTTAAAGGCTTCCAAACATAGTCCCATCCCAGCAACTCTCGGGTCACCCTTCGGGGTTCAAAAGGCCCCTAAGCATAGTTCCAACACCCTTAGGTCATCCTTCGGGGTTAAAGGCTCCAGAGCATGGTCCCATCCCAATGACTCTCGGATCACCCTTCGGGGTTCAAAAGGCTCCTGAGCATGGTTCCAACACCCTCAGGTCACCCTCTAGGGTTAAAGGCTCCCGAGCATGGTCCCATCCTAGTGACTCTCAGGTCACCCTTCGGGGTTCAAAAGGCCTCTGAGTATGGTTCCAACACCCTCAGGTCACCCTCTAGGATTAAAGGCTTTCGAGCATGGTCCCATCCTAGAGACTCTTGGGTCATCCTTCGGGGTTCAAAAGGCCCCTAAGCATGGTTCCAACACCCTCAGATCACCTTTCGGGGTTGAAGGCTCCTGAGCATGGTCCCATCCCAGCGACTCTTGGGTCATCCTTCGGGGTTTAAAAGGCCCCTGAGCATGGTTCTAACACCCTCAGGTCATCCTTTAGGGTTCAAAAGACTCTCGACAACCTCAACGGCTTTATTTCTGCCTCAGCGGCTCAATTCTGCCTTAGCGGCCAACGACCAACTGGAAAGACTAACTCCACTAGCATCGGCACAAAGGCCGACTCCAGAGTCGGCACAGAGATCGACTCCAGCATTGGCCCTGAGATCGACCTAGCGCAGCATCAACTTTGCCTCAGTAGCTTCATCATAGTCTCAGTGGTTTCAACTCTGTCTCAATGGCTAATGGCCAACCGGGTAAGACCTTTGTTTAAATTATATACTTGCAACATATTGCTGGTCACTTCCAGCCATCCAAGAAGAAGCTCTAAGTCAACTCACAGTCAGAAAAGGCCAACTCTCCAACTCACAGTTGATGGGTATCTACTTGCAGGCTCTACGTCGGAAGAGGATTACTGGTTGCTCCAACCTTCCTTAAAGTCTTTTGAGCATGCAGGCATGGTCGTGGGTTCACACAAGAATATACCAAAATTATCCAAGGCAATGCAAAAGGAAAAAGATCTCTCCACTCAGAAGAAATCAGAACCGAAGCTAACATAAAAAGATAAGTGCAAAGATAAAGAGCTCTACACTCCTTTCGCTTGGTAGTTGCAAGGCATATGGTTGTACAAGCTCAGAAGTATGGGGGGCATCTAATAGGGCCAATGAGCCCTGTAGGCAACGATGATCTCTCCAGGGTCGGACCTAGTCAGCTCTTGGATCTGCCTTAGCCACTGGAGTCAGCCACTCGGCCTCGGCACTCGGCCTCGACCTTAAGCCTCAGCCACTCGGACTCAGCCCTTAGCCCTCGGCCTCGGTAGGATAGCCTCGTCAAGATAGCCACTCGACTTCAGCCACTCAGCCTCGACAGGACAGCCTCGGCAAGACAGCCACTCGGCCTCGGCCCTCAGCCCTTGGCCTCAGCAAGATAGCCACTCGGCCTTGGGTCTCAGCTCTCGGCCTCGGCAGGATAGCCTCGGCAAGATAGCCATTCGGCCATCGACTCTCGGCCTCAGCAAGACAGCCACTCGGCCTTAGCCCTCAGCCCTTGGCCTTGGCAGGACAGCCTCGAAAAGACAGCCCCTCGGCCTCGACCCTCGGCAGGATAGCCTCGGTAAGACAGCCACTCGGCCTCGGTAAGACAGCCTCAGCAAGATAGCCACTCGGCCTCAGCCCTCGACAGGATAGCCTCGGCAAGACAGCCACTCGGCCTCGACCCTTGGCCCTCGGCCTCGGCAGGACAGCCTCAACAAGACAGCCACTCGGCCTCAGCCACTTGGCCTCGACCATCGGCCTCAGCCACTCAACCTCGGCCCTTAGCCCTCGGCCTCACAGGACAACCTCGGCAAAACAACCACTTGGCCTCGGCAAGACAGCCACTCGGCCTCAGCCACTCAGCCTTGGCCTCGGCAGGACAGCCTCGGCCCTCAGCCCTCTGCCTCGGCAAGATAGCCACTCGGCCTCGGCCCTCTACCTCATCAGCCCTCAGCCTCGGCAGGACAGCCTCGGCAAGGCAGCCAGTCGACCTTGGCCTTAGCCACTTGGCCAGCTTCCAAGCAGTTCCCCAGTAGCTATATTTTGGGGCCCACGTGCCTAGCTCCATCACTCACCACTATCCGCACAGGACAGCAGAAGTATGACATGGGGGACGCATCTGGCAAGCATCGTAATGGCCGCCCATGCCCTGCAGCAGCCTGCAACAGCTGTACAAGTTAAGCAGCACCCATCAACTAGCTGCAGCCACCTATTCTGACGGGACACGGCCTGCAACTTTGACATGCCAAAGAAGGAAGCAAGCCTTAGCATTGCTGCCACCATCATAAATGCTCTGACAAGTGACCATTCTCCAAGCTAGTCTCACAGGCTCCAAGCTTTGATAAAAAGGGTAAGAGGGACCCCCGACCAGGTAACTCTAAGAACACACAACTCCTAAATGCTCATACGCTCATAGAGAGCTCCTCTTTAAGCCTCTTTCCTTCTCTTTCGAGCTTTCTCAAGCTCATGGCCGTTGCTCAAAGTACTAACTTGAGTGTTGAAGGGTCTCTACCAGAATTTTTGGTTCCTGAGACTTTTTGCATGCTCCCAAGCATGAGAAGCTTTCTAAAAGATCCCGGGCTTGCTGAAGAAGGCGACCAGACACTCTCCAACGTTCGAGGATCATGATTTGGTGGCAACATGTTGACCCAATTATTGATTTTGATGATTAACAAAAGACATGATACATTCATTATGTTTCTGACAAATATGAGAAGTATTTCAGGTATTAAGAATGGTTAATTAGTCAAAAGGAATAAGAAAATACGTTTTGAATAGAATTTTAATGGAAATTATTTAAGTTCAGAACTTAGAGTCGATACCTCAATAGTCTAGAGCCGACCCTAGGGCGTATCAGAACTGTTTTAGAATTTTGGCACGGTCCGGAGTCGACACCTATAGTTTCGGAGCCGACTCCAACCTAAGATATAGAGAAGTACCTTTTATGTCAGTTTCTAAAGGTGACACCTGGAGTTCGGGAGCCGACACCTGAGTTTCTGGAGTCGACTCTAACCTGAGTATAGAGAGCATGTTTTTTGGGCATTGTTAGAGTCGACACCTTTGGATTCTAGAGTCGACTCCCGAATGTATCAAGCCGATACTTAACTTTTTTGGAGCCAACTCCTCAACGATCTTTTGTTACTATTTTTGGACACCATGACTTGGAGCCGACACATAAAAAGCTGGAGCTGACTCCAATCTGTCAGGAACGGATTTTCAAATGTCAGAACAGACTCCAACAGTAACTTTTTTCCACCTAATCTCTAACGGCTATTTTTCTTTGTGTGTAGAAGCAATCCAACTACTCTATAACGACTATTTTTCTCACCTAATCTTGGATTAAGAGATCTATAAAAAGGGGGAACCGTCCGTTTTGAAAAATTGGAATAGAAAGAGAGAAATATTTTGTGAAAAACCGAAAAATCTTGTGAAAGAAAGAGAGAGAAATCAAAGAGGAAAGACTCAGAGCTCAAATCAATAAATCCTATATAGTCCAAAGAGAAATCCAAAGCATTCAAAGCTCAAAATCGAAGGATTTCCCAAGTGAAAAGGAAGAAAGCAAAAGCCTATTTTTCCCCAACTTCTCAAATGTGATTTTTGTGAGGAATTTGAGCTGAGGCCTGATTCAATCATTCAAGGGAGAAGAAGAAAAGAAGAAAAGCACACATCCAAATCGCTTCAAACAGACTTTTCTTACCTTTGTTTATTTAATTGCATATTTGCTCATTTGAGGAGCTATTTTGTATTCAAAACTATATTTTTCATTGTTGTTTGCTAATTCAATCAGGTGATTGAATTAGTGGAGATAGTATACCTCGGGACAAGCTAAGGTTAGCTTGTGGTTTGGGTTTTGTGCTGGTGAGCCTGAAAAATCAGCTGGGTTCGTTGTAATCCCGGGTAAAACAACAAGTTGAAGTTGTGAGCTTGTAAAACAACTCGACTGTAGTCGATGGGATTATAGTGTGACCCAAGTGTTGCTTGGGAGTGGACGTAAGTGTTGGATACACCAAACCACTATAAAATCTTTGTGTTTTCCGTACATATTATCTCTCTCTCTCTATTAATCTCATTTGTGCTTAGCTTTAATTAATTTAGTTCTCTTAAGCACCTCTATATCAACCTAAATATTTTCAAAGAGTTAAATTTTTTTAAAAGAATCCAATTCATTCCCCCTCTTGGGTTGTCATCTGGGCCAACACAATAATTAGCAATAATTAAATAATCTATATCTGATTGGTCATTCAGTACCTAAAGATAGCTTAAGATGCCATATTTGATTTATTTGATATATTGCAATGATATTATGAAACCTAGATTTATGGTATCTTAGAAAATTAGGACAAGCAAACTAAGTTAGTGAAAAATTGAATCATACTGTTTTTATTTTATATGATATAAAATGTTACATATTTCAAGATTTCTTTCCATGATAATATTTATGAATATCTTTTAAAAAAAATAATAATATTAGTTAAATTGTGCATAATAATTAAACATGAATAATATAAATTGTCTTTATAAAAATATAAAAAGAGTGGACAACTGATATAATTATATGATTATATATTCACATACCTTTCAAGAATATATATATATATCTTTTGAGCAGTTATTTTTATGTGTCTTGAACCAATACTTTCTCTGCCAAATATGACTAGACAAGTTTAGAGTACTAAATATAAGGAGGCAAGTTTGCAATATTTCTCATTCTATTAACACAATTGAAGTCTTATAAGAATGCTGGCAATGCATGATATTATTTTGTTAGCACGAATAAATAGCATGATGAAAAATTTGCTTTCAAAAGAGGTCTTCTGTGGTTTTGCATGGACTTGTTTTATTAGTTGCATGCTTTATAACAAAACGCGGTTACAAAGCAGTTATCTGGATGAAAATGTCTGATAAAAGATAAAAATTGGGCTAGCAATTGTGATCAAGCATTTTGATATCAACTTTAGTTTAACTTAACCCAACTTCACATAGTTTAATTAAGTAAATTTATATTTTAAAAAATTTAATAAAATTTTATTGCTGATTGAGAGCTACGGAATCTTTCTTTCTCTTGGTGGGAGTAGCAGAGTTAGACATCAACTTTAGCTAACACTCTTAGATAGTGTTTGATTCATAAAAAGCTATTTCTGTATAAATGTATAGGATGACATTTATTCAGGGAATAGCTCAAGGGATAATCATCTTTTTAAAATAACAGCTTTGCCATCAAAGAATAACTCTAGTTATTTTTGAAAGAATAAGTTCAAGAAATAACTCATGGTTAAATATGAATTATCCTTTTTAATTAAAATTTTTTAGAACTATTCCTCTAGTTATAATTTTTAAAAATAAAAAAATATTTGAGAGATATTCCCCTTATCTCCGTATCAAACACAACCTTAATATAGCAGCAATCTAACACGATAATTATGGGAATTATGCAAGGAAAAGACTTTGTACACCGTCTCCGATGCAGCAAGTCCTACGTGGGCTGCACCGTCCCTTTTTATTGGTTCACATACGCATGACACCCATTAAAAAATGTTAAGACAGCTTTATGACATTCCGAGGAAAAAATTTATGATATCCAAGTTTTAAGCTTACGACACCGTAGTTATAAGATTAAGACACCCATTTAGAAAGTAAAAAAATTACGACATCTCAATTGTAAACTTAAGACACCGTAATTATAAGATTACGACACTTGGGTATTAATTCACGTCACATTAAAATTAAGACACCCATTAAGAAACCAAAAAAAACTTAGGACACCCTAGTTTTAAACTTACAGTAGTTAAAAATTAAGACACCCATTAAAAAAAGTAAAAAAAACTTACGATATTCCAGTTTTAAGCTTACGACACCGTAGTTATAAATTTAAGACATCCACTTGTCTATATACAAATTCCAAAAAAAAGCTGAATCGGTATTATTAATGCACGTCAGATAGTTTATTTTTTTGGAATTTGTGTACAGACTAAACGGACTTAAGTTTAAAACTAGGGTGTCGTAAGTTTAAAACTAGGATGTCTTTTTTTTTTCTGCTTTTTGAATGGATATCTTAATTTTATAACTACGGTGTTATCTTAATTTTATAACTACTTGTAATTTTTTTGGTTTCTGAACTTTATAACTACGGTGTCGTAAGTTTAAAATTAAGGTATCATAATTTTTTTCTTCAGAATATCATAAAAATATTTTAATAATTTTTAATGACTATCGATCAGTAAAAAAGAGGGATGCAGTTTATATGAAACTTACTGCATCAAAAATAATGTATAAAGACTTTTTCAATCATGCAAACTAGCTAGCTGTGCGAGAAGCTGTCCTCGTGTGAACGGTGATGCTTCCTCGCGTCGTCTGGGGAGCTTCTATTGGCGCCCACATAAAGCCTCTCATCACCCGCATATTTAAAAAAAAAAAATTTGCTAACTACACCCACAACTTAACTCACTACACCCACTCATTTTTGTAAATCTCTAAATTACCCCTACCCCATTCTCACACCCCTCACGATTTCTCACCACGCCCCACCCCACCCCCCCTCCGTTTTCGTCCGCGCCGCCTCCCCCGCCCTCCACCGAGCTCGTCCGCGCCACCCCCCCCCCCCCCCCCCCCCGCCCTCCACCGAGCTCCTCCTCCCCTCCCGGTGGATCTCCGGTCAGATCGATCTCCGGCACCGGTGAGTTAAACCTTTTTTTTTATTATTTGTGGGAATGTCGGCGGTCCGGAGCTCCTTCTCCGGTGGGTTGTCCGGCATGGGAGCTCCCATGCCGGCGGTCCGGCATGAGAACGAGGAAGGGAGCCGGCGGCCCGCCGGGTCCCTTCCCCGTTAAGTTTTTTTTTTTTTGAGAATGCCGGCGGCATTCCCGCCCGGAGCTCCCTCTCCGGCGGGTTGTCCGGCGGCATGGGAAGCATGGGAGCTCCCATGCCGATGGTCTGGCATGAGAACGAGGAAGGGAGCCGGCGGCCCGCCGGGTCCCTTCCCCGTTAAGTTTTTTTATTTTTTTGTGAATGCCGGCGGCATTCCCGCCCGGAGCTCCCTCTCCGGCGGGTTGTCCGACGGGTTGTCCGGCATGGGAAGCATGGGAGCTCCCATGCCGGCGGTCCGGCATGAAACGAGGAAGGGGGCCGGCGGCCCGCCGGGTCCCTTCCCCGTTAAGGTTTTTTTTTTGTGTGTGAAATTTGGCAATTGCACTTATTGGCTTGTCATTCTTGATCAATTTTGTCTTATAATTCATCAATGTAAATCTGAATTTTTTGTTCAGTTTCGTCATATAACTTGTCTACTTGATTTGTATTTTGATTGACGTATATGCTGATACTCAGTTTCATATATGGATGCTGGTTCCTCGCGATTTAGACCCACGGCGTCAGCCAGAAGACGTCGTGCCGGTCATGCTCAGGCCGAGGTTCCTGCTGCACCATCGCCCCCAGCTGAGACAGTAGACGAGGACATGCCCACTATGGACGTTGAAGGTGAAGCTGTCGGGCCATGCCCAGGAGGTCCAGAGGATGAGTCTGTCCTGAGTAGTTTCAGGACACATATAGCAGCCTCGATCTGGAGGCAACAGGTATTGTTTAATTGCTATTGCATTTTACTTTCTTTAATGTATCGTTACGATGCTGTGATATAAATTATTAATGGCATTTATATTACAGGAACGGGCTCCACTAAAGTGCATGAACCATGCTGCCAAGGTAGCTGAATGGCAGTGGTGGGCATCAGGGCAATCGAATAGGAAGTTCAGGGCAATCGTAGAGCAGTCGGGCCTTATAGATCTAGTGCACTCCTCTTATCGGTTCACCGATAAGATTCTTGTCTCGGGCTTTGTAGAGAGATGGCAGCCCAAGACGAACACCTTCCATCTACCCTATGGCCAATCTTCCTCTCCTGACACGTGCAACTCATGTAATAAATCCCTCCTGACACGTGGCCAATCTTCCTCTCCGAAGCCAAGTAAGTCAGCAATTGCTCGGAATCCACAGTTGCCATCAGCTTTGACATCCTTGATGTGCTGGATGAATGCCCTCAACCCGTCTGGAAGTTGATTAATATAGATCATTGGCTTATGTGACCGGATTCGTTGACGAATAACCTACAAATTGTATTGAATGCTATGAATTATATAAAATATAACGATAAGCTATATTAAAGAAAAGCTTCGTACCTTCTTCTTTGGCTGCCCCTTCTGCATCTGCATCCTTGGGATCCCTAAAATATTTTGCTGCGAACCAGGTGAATAACTATCCTGTCCAGATAGAACCAACTCAAATGCGGAAGGGTCACGGCGAGTAGAAGTATCAACCTCCAATGAAGCACGCCCACGTATACCGATCTTCCTTTTCGCAGGTTCTTCAAGAGATGTACTATCAGGACTTGCAATCTCTCTTAATTTCTTTAACATTGCAATTGAGATGCCCCATCTAACTGCTCGAATTTCTCGGCAATTATATTCAACTCTGGTTTACAGGTCAACTTCAAACTTTGCACATTTTTAGCAGGCTGCATATCAAGTTTCATCCAATGAGGATCTATGCAGTCGAGGGGAATAGGCTGACCTTTCATCCTATACCGCAAAATCTCATGAGCACATGGTAAGCCATGTGTGCGTCGAATAGCACACCCACAAGCTGATTCATGAATCTCAGCTGAATTGGCCCGATTCGATTGGGCAAGGATATGATTTAATGCACATATAGATATGAATCCTCGCAGTTCTTTGAATTCAGCAGGCTTAAAGTTGTGTTGCACGACCGTCAAACTCTTCTCGAATGAGGCTTTAATGTCGCTGTGCTGCAACTCAATCAAACTATTTATTTTTGTCCAAGAAGACTCGAAAGTACCTTGGCTTGAACCAAGCTGTCTTTTAAGCCTTGCATGTGCACTTTCAGCCCTAGTAAGGTAAGCAAATTAGATCAAAGTTATATATCAAAGATAAAAATATATATATGAATTGCTAAGGGAAATCTTTTTCTTGTAATACCTATTTGTTGTCACATTCCCGTAGTGCCTATAATTGTCCGTCCACGCTGCGACAAATCTTTCCCTGTATTTGCTCAACCAGGTATCTGATACATATCGCAAGGCATCTGGATACGAACTGAAATCTCTCTGAAGTGCACTCCAACGAACATTATAGTCATCTTCTGTGGCTGACAGGACCAGTATATTCCAACTCATTATAAACATATCCCATTTCTCCTTTGTTTCAAATAATCTTTTGCATTGAGCCAGAACATTCCTACTAATATGCCATCTACATAACATATGTGAAGATGTAGGAAATACCCTCTTAATTGCATTCAATAGAGCCAAATCTCTATCTGTGATTATCACCTCAGGCAAAACATCAGCATCCATGACACTGCGCAATCTATCTAATGCCCATGTATAGTTATTTTCCCGCTCAGAGTCCATGTATGCAAAAGCAACAGAAAATGTGAGATTAGTTGATGTCACCCCCACAATCTCTAACAGAGGAAGACGATATCTATTCGTCTTGTATGTGCAATCCATAATCAATACACGAGGAAATGCACGTAACAAATCTATACATCCAGGGTGTGCCCAAAACAAGTCACGCACCACGTCAGTACTACCGCAACTCCTATGCCACTCAATATATTTAGCATCGGCTAATTTACCAAGAAGATGTTGCATCTGTGATCTCCCTGCTTTCTCTAAAACCTTACACCTCTGGCGTGCATTGTAGATCGTCTTCATTGTCGTAACATTGTGGGCATCTCTTTGCTTCAATGTGGACAATATATCCTTTGGCCGAACCAAAGTTTTCGACATATCCACTAACAATGAAGTCTCCTCCCTAGATAATCTTCCAGCATATGAGTGTCCCTCGAAATGCTTCGCAGACGGATGATTGTGCACTCCACAAATAACCTCCAAAATCCAATCATCCGCAGTGTCCAATTTCCTTCCTCTTAATAAAAATGGGCATCCACACTTCTTTGTACCACTAGCCCTCTTCTTTGATCCCTTTTCCTTTTCCTTTCCGCTTGTGCATTTGTGCTTACCGCTCCTTTCGCAACCTAACTTGATTCTTGGTTTCCTAACATTGCTTCCCGAATCAGATGTTTTAATTACAATAACTAATCCGTTCCTCCTCCCAGCTTCCCGACACCAACTACACAATTCTTCTCTACTCTTGAATATCTACACATTAAATAGTATAATTTAGCAAGTATAGTATACAATTAAAACAAGTCAGAAACAATTGCAATCAAACTTATCATACTTCGTAAGTTGTAAATTCATTTGTGTAATCCATAACACAATCTGAGCCAATTTTGCTTGATTCGGTTGACGCATCATCCTACAAGGATAAAATATTATGTTAAATTTATATTTGGAACATAATGGTTTCGTTCGGCTACAAGGGCCGAACGGAATAGAAATATTCGGCCTGCCCTGGCCGACCAGAATGCTTTCGTTCGGCCACACTGGGCTGAACGAAATCATTATGTTCGGCATAACCTAGCCGAACAGAATGCATCTGTTCGGCCAGGTTAAGCCGAACATAATGTTTCGGTTCGGCCTGGGAAGGCTGAACATTTCTATTCCGTTCGGCCCTGGTAGACCGAACGAAACGCGATCCGGGAAAAAAAAAATGATGATACATTTTTTAAAAACGAACCTTATCATCACCGTCGCCTTCCCAGATTACTATTTGCTTCTCCATTGTTGAAATGAGAGCTACAAACCTTGTCTAGACCCTGATTTCAGAGAGAATCATTGAGAGAGGGAGGGAGGAGGGAGATGGCTGTGGCTGGGAGAGGAGTTTTGAAAATTTATTAGGGGTTTTGATCAGGTGGGTGTAGAGAAATAAGAAGGGTAGAAAAGTAATTACATCTTAGGGTATTTTAGGTATTCTAATTTTAAGTAAGTGTGGGTGTGGAGAGTAATATTTGGGGCGCCAATAGAATTTCCCCCAAAACTGAGGCTGAAGGCCCCGGCCACCAAAAAGTGAGAATACAAGTTGAGCAACAAAACTCAGACTAACCCCATCAGGTCCCAGATTCCCATCTAGCAGCTAGACCAATCAATACTGCTAAAATACACTTGCATCAAATAGCACAATTCAAGAATATCATTGATGTGGTAGGTGGCGTCACGTAAGTGCTAACGGTAGAGCTAACTAATGACAGAAATCAAGGTGGCCCCCGCTTCTCCAAGGCAGCCTCGGCGGTCCCTCCTCTCCAAAGCGGTCCCACTCTTCAGCGGCCCCCGCTTCTCCAAGGCAGCCTCGGCGGCCCCTCCTCTCCAAAGCGGTTCCGCTCTTAAGCGGCCCCCGCTTCTTCAAAGTAGCCTCGGCGGCCCCTCCTCTCTACAGCAGCCCCGCTCTTCAGTTGCCCCCGCTTCTCCAAGGTGGCCTCGGCAGCCCGCCCTCTCCGAAATCGGCCTCAATGCTGACTGTGGCACTAGCCCCCTCATCGACTCCCGAGTGAGCTACAATGCCCACGTGGCTCCCCATATAAGCCGAGCATACCAATCACCTGACCCATGTGCCCGATGGGACCAGGCCCACCAACCACCTGACCCATGCGCCCGATAGGACCAGGCCCACCAACTGTCTTCGAACTCACATAATCATCATGAGTTTAGCAGACATTCTTCTCCACGGAATCCCATGTGGCTGACCCCCAGATGGAAACTAAGGGTCTTTAAAAGGGTGAGAGGGATCCTATGCAAGGTAAGATACACTTAACACACCCAAAGCACTCAGAGAACATCCCAATCTCTGGGCCTTTCCCTTATGAGCTTTCTCAAGCTCACAGTTGTGACTTCGATCGCTGACTTGCTCGTCGGAGGGTCCCCACCAGAGCAACCTTCTGCCTTGGGACTTTTTGCAGGTCTCTCTTCGAGGAAGAGCTTCATCAACAACTTTACGGAGCCCTTTGACGTTTGTTACTAGTGACCGGGCATCATTAGATTGGCGCGCCAGGTAGGGAAAGACAAGAGTAGAGCTCTGTAACACCTAGCTACAAGCCTTCTTTTCCTCTACATTTACAATGGTGGTGACACATACTCGAGAGGCCTCCATCAGCCACGCTGGGGGGCACCTTCAACCGGTAGAGCGGCAGGGGGGTTACACCTTCAACCGGTAGAGCGGCAGGAGATTAACCCCCCTGCCGCTAATCCTTTAGCTACTCCCATGCCACCAGCCGCGACTACCCAAGCTGATCAACTGACCGCACTCACTCGACAAGTTTAGACTATGACTGCGATGGTTCACAGACTGCAGGAGCAGCAGTCTGTGGCCATCCAACACTAGCCCAGACCTCCTACACCGCCTGCGACAGATGCACTAGCCAGCCAGCAATTCTCTTGGGGGAGACCTCCTCAGTGAGAGGCTCGCCATCGTCATGCCTTGTCCAGAGAGTGCCATCAGGAGACCCTCAAGAGGTCATGCTCCCTCGTCCGTAGCTCGAGCGACTCCTTCCCTGAGCTGTGGTGTCAGGAAGAGCCCAAGCGAAGGAATCACCGCCCATGCTCTTCCCCTTCTTCTTCTTTATCTTCTGAATCATCAAGGAAGATTTCAACCGTCAATCACCAGACGGAGAAGCACTTGGATGAGTACCACCAGTGATTCGAGGAACTCAACAGAAAAATAAACAACCAGCCGGAGGTGAACTACGACACTCGTCCTCCCCCTTTAACCGTCGTATCCTGGAGGAGCCCATCACCTCCAGATTTTATCTCCCTTAGCTGTATCCATACGATGGTACAACATATCCACTTGATCACCTTGAGAGCTACAAGGCTCTCATGCAAGTCCAAGGGGCTACCGATGCCCTCCTCTGCAAGGCATTTCCTACCACCCTGCGGAAGACCGTCCACACCTGGCATTCCCGCCTGACCTCACATAGCATAGACTCATTTCGATAGTTGGAGAGGGCCTTTCTGGCACACTTCGATGCCTGTCGGAGGATTCTCCGGGTGGCAGATAGTCTCTTCTCCGTTCGGCAAAAGGAAGGAGAGTCTCTCAGAGATTTCATGGTCCATTTCAAAACGGCTGCCCTCGAGGTCTATCATTTGGACGGTGCGATGGCAACCCTGGTGTTAAAATGGGGACTCTATCCTTCCTGTTTTACTTTCTCTCTTGACAAGAAGCCACCCAACTCCTACTCCGAACTACTGTTTCACGTGTAAAAGTACATACGTGCCGACGAAGCCAACTCCACCCACAGGGAGTCCGATTGGGGATTCAGCAGGAGGTCTACTCACACGGAGTCAAGCTGACCCTCTCGCTCTAAAAAGCCCGAGCCACTGCGTCGATTGAATGATAGGCGTCGGAGTCTCGCCCCTAGGGAAGATGAACTCGCCCCTCTCCTTGCCCCTCGCTCTCATATTCTCATGGAGATCGAGGGTGAGCCATACCTCTAGCGCCCCCCCTCCAATGAAGAAAGGAGCTCCCCGCGATAAGAGTTGTTACCACCGTTTTCATCGAGACTACAGCCATAACACCGAGAACTGCTACAGCCTGAAGTGTGCCATCGAAGAACTCATCCAGAGGGGCTACCTTAGAAAATATATCCAGAAGGGACCCCCAGCTATTCCGGCATTGATGGGACCTTCGCTTGCTCAGGCCAACATCGACAACGCTCCAACGAAGAAGACGATGGGAATGGTTTCTTGGGGAGTGGGCTCTACGTCCAAAAGGCCAAGGGGGGACGGGGAGTTGGATGATGTAATCCCTTTTCCTAAAAGGGAGTTAGCTGGGATTGACAATGTAAACAATGATGGCATCATCATTTCGATGATGATCGCCAAACACCATGTAAAACGAATCCTAGTTGACAGTGGAAGCTCGGCTGACATCATTACCTACGATGCATTTGTTTGGATGAATTTGTCTCCCAGCTGCCTCCGACCAATGGCAACACCTTTGGTCAGTTTTACAGGCGACTCGGTGAGGGTGGAAGGTAAGATTACCCTCCTGGTGATGGCCAAAACACCGCCGTGTCAAAGCACAGTCTTGATGAAGTTTCCAGTCGTCCGAGTGCCTTTGGCATACAATGCCATCCTCGATCGACCCGGCCTAAATCTCCTCGACGCAGTCATCTTCACTAAGCAACTACTCGTCAGATTCCCAACTAGTAGTGGAGTCGGCGAGATGCGAGGGAAGACCAGCCCAGTACCGCTATGCGGCTTCAAGTCCTCAAGAGGCAGCGGTCGCACTGGCCCCAGGGGCACCCGATCCTAGGGAGCCCGGCAAAGGAGGAGGGTCGGCTGAGCAGCTACTAACTTTTCCATTAGGAGATGACCCGGCAAGGATGGTCCAAGTTGGTGAACTTATTTCTGCGAAGGACAGGGATCGCCTCTTAGCCTTCCTGCGGGCCAATTCAGATATCTTCACTTGGTTGGCATCGGACATGCCCGGCATACCATTGGAGATAATCACCCACAAGCTCAATATTAACCCAAGGTATCGCCCGATCCGCCAAAGAAAGAGGAGTTTTGCTCCTGAGCAATAAAAAGCCATTGACAAAGAAGCCAACAAGCTACTCGCTGTTGGCCACATTCAGGAAGCACACTACCCGAATTAGTTGGCCAACGTAGTGATGGTCCGCAAGGCATTGACTTCATCGACCTTAATAAGGCGTGCCCAAAAGATAGCTTCCCACTGCCTTGGATTGATCAAACGATGGATTCCACATCCGGTTATGAGCTCTTCAGCTTTATGGATGCCTTCTTCAGGTACAATCAAATAAAGATGGACCCAAAGGACAAAGAGCATACCTCTTTCGTGACCGATAAGGGCATCTACTGCTACAAGATAATGCCTTTCTGTCTCAAAAATACAGGAGCAACCTACTATAGACTAATGAATAAGCTCTTCAAAGACCAACTCGGGCAGAATATGGAAGTATACGTGGATGACATGCTGACAAAGAGCGTCTACACCTCCGACCATGTCTCTGACCTGGAGGAGACCTTCAATAATCTTCGCCGCTACCAAGTGATGCTGAACCCATAAAAGTGTGCTTTCGGGGTCACAGCAGAAAAATTTCTAGGTTTCATGGTGATGCAGCGTGGGATTGAGGCAAACCCGAAGAAGATCAATGCCATCCTTGACATGAGGCCACCTACTAACAAGAAAGAAGTGCAGCGGCTCATTGGGAGGGTGGTGGTCCTGAGCCATTTTTTTCTCCAAGTCGGCCAAGAGATGTCTGCTTTCTTCAAGGCCTTGCGTAAGGTGAATGGATTTAAGTAGACGGAAGACTGCCAAAGAGCCTTTGAAGAGTTGAAGGCGTTCCTATCTACCCCACCACTGCTATCGAAGCCGAGGGATGGGGAGAGCCTTTTTCTCTACCTCGTCACCTCCTCGAAGGCCGTCAACTCTGTCCTAGTACGTCTCGATGCCAATGGAACTTATAAGTCCATCTACTATGTGAGCAAAGTGCTCCATGACGTCGAGGTCAGGTACTCCAGAATAGAGAAAATCATCCTTGCTCTGATCATCTCCGCTCAACATCTCAGGCTATATTTCCAAGCTTTATCCCATAGTGGTGCTCACAGACCAACCTCTCAAGGCTATTCTAGCCCGTCCTGACACCTTGGGCTAGCTAGCCAAATGGGTGATCAAGTTAGGAGAGTTTGACCTCTCATTCCAAGTAAGGCCGGCTCTAAAGTCCCAATCTTAGCTGACTTCTTAGTCGAGTGCACTTGGACCGAAGAGTAGATGAAAGAACCTCGATTGATGCAACCAGATGCTGAGCTCAAGGATGTGGGGGAAGTCTGGATCCTCCACGTGGATGATGCCTCAAACTCCTAAGGAAGCGGAGCCGGTCTCATCCTTGCGGGTCCAGAGGGTGAGAATGTGGAATACACCCTTCGATTCCTCTTCAAAGCTATGAACAACCAAGCCGAGTACGAAGCCGTGCTGGTCGGAATGAGACTCGCCTAGGAGCTCGGGGTGAGGCAGCTTAGAACCTTCACCGACTCCCAGCTCATCTTCGGATAAATCAACGGAGAATATGAGGCATGGGATCCCATCATGGCATGATACTTGGAGAAGGTTCAACTCTTGATCTCCTTGCTAACATATTTCAGCATCAGTTACATCCCCTGGAGCAAAAATGCCAAGGCAGATGCCCTTTCCCGTCTGGCCACCTCGATGGATAATGTCCTAGGAAGCACCTACATCGAGCACTTAGAAAGGCCCACCATTGAAGATAAAGAAGAAGTCCTCCCGATCGCACAGGAGCTGACATGGATGGATGCCTACATCCTCTACCTCACAGATAGCACCCTCCCAACTGACCGTGAGGAGGCCCGACTACTCAAATGGAGAGCCTCCCAATTCACTTTGCTGGATGGACAGCTGTATAAAAGGTCATTCTCCTACCCCCTCCTCAAGTGCATTAGTTCTGCAGACGTTGACTATATCCTCAGAGAGATACATGGAGGCATATACGGGGGACCACCTGGAGGGCATATCGCTGGCATAGAAGGCTCTCCGCCAAGGATATTATTGGCTCACCATGAGGGAGGATGCCACTGAGCTAGTCCATAAGTGCGACGGCTACCAATGGCACGCTCACATCCATCGATAGCTGACTGCCAAGCTGAGTCCACTCTCGGCCCTATGGCCCTTTGCCTAGTGGGGAATTGACATCCTTAAGCCATTCCCCCTAGCTTCGGGTCAGCGAAGATTCTTATTTGTCACCATCGACTACTTCACCAAGTGTGGGTTGAAGTCAAGGCACTAGCTAAGATCACCGAGAGAAAAGTCAAGTCTTTCTTCTGGAAGTCCATCATATGTCGTTTTGAACTGCCCCACACCATCATCATCGATAATGGCCGACAGTTTGACAACGCTACATTCAAGACATTCTGTGCTAAGCTAAACATATACCACCGATTCACCTCGGTCGGCCATCCACAAACCAACGGGAAGGCTGAGGTTATGAATTGGATGATCCTTCGGGGGGCTTAGAACCCGATTGGATGGGTCTAAGGACAGATGGGTGGAGGAGCTTCCAAGCATGCTGTGGGCATATCACACGACTCCAAGGGCCCCAACGAGAGAGATTCCTTTTAGCCTCGTCTTCAGATCTAAGGTAGTCCTCCCCATCGAGATTGGCCTCCCAAGCCTTCGAGTGGAGTCGTACAATAAGAAGGATAACTCTACGCAGCTGAGAGTCAACCTCGACTTCATTGATGAGGCGCACGACAGGGCGCAGCTTAGAATGGACATATTCCACCAACGAGTGATCAAGTATAACAATGCCCAGGTCCGTCCCAAGATATTTCGCCCTGGAGATGTGGTCCTCAGAAAGGCCAAGGTGTCCAAGCCAACGGAGGGAGACAAACTGTCTCCAAACTGGGAGGGCCCTTATTGTGTCATCGAGGTACTTCACCGAGGAGCGTATCGGATCGAAGAACTCAGCGGTCGGTCCATCCCATGTACCTGTAATGCGAACAACCTCTATCGATATTATCAATAATGTACCCCTTTGGCTGATAATAATAAAAGGAATTCCCAAATATTATGTCTGACTCACCTCCGAAGCTGAGGATCCGATGTCTAAAGGAGTTTGGCGGATACGTGGCTAATGGGACATCACTCGGTCCAGCATGGAGGTGCACCCAAGGCGGTTCAAGGCCCTGACAGCTCCATTTTCGTTCGAGTCGCCCTTTGGACCGGCACACAAAACCCCCAAGGCAGTTCTAAAGGGGCTTGACGGATAAGTGGCTAATGGGACACCATTTGGTCCGGCGTGGAGGTGCCCTCGGGGCGATTCAAGACCCTAACAGCTCTGTTCCCATTCGAGTCACCCCTTGAGCCAACACATAAAACCCCCAAAGCAATTCTAAAGGAGCTCGGCGGATACACAGCTAATGGGACATCACTCGGTCCGACATGAAGGAGTCCCCGGGGTGATTCAAGACCCTGATAGCTCTGTTCCCATTCGAGTCGTCCCTTGGGCCAGCACGCAAAACCCCCAAGGTGGTTCTAAATGAGCTCGATGGATATGCGGCTAATGGAACACCACTCGATCTGGCATAGAGGTGCCTCCGAGGCAGTTCAAGACCCTGACAGCTCCATTCCTGTCTGAGTTGCCCCTTGGGCCAACACACGAAACCCCTAAGGCGGCTCTAAAGGAGCTCAACAGATAAGCGGCTAATGGGACACCACTCGGTCCAGCATGGAGGCATCCTTGAGGCGGTTCAAGATCCTGATAGCTCCGTTCCCGTTTGAGTTGTCCTTTAGGCCGGCACATGAAACCCCCCAAGGCGGTTCTAAAGGAGCTCGGCTAATGGAATACCACTCGGTTTGGCGTGGAGGGCCCCCAAAGTGGTTCAAGATCCTGGCAGCTTTGTTCCCATTCCAGTTGTCCCTTGGGCTGGCACACAAAATCCCTAAGGTGGTTCTAAAGGAGTTCGGCGGATATGCGGCTAATGGGGCACCACTCGGTCCGGCGTGGAAACGCCCTCGAGGTGGTTCAAGACCCTGACAGCTCCATTACCGTCCAAGTCGCTTCTTGGGCCGGCACATGAAATCCCCAAGACTGTTCTAAAGGAGCTCAGCAGATACGCAGCTAATAGGAAACGACTTGGTCCGGCGTGGAGATGCCCTCGAGGTGGCTCAAGACCTTGACAGCTTCGTTCCCATCCGAGTCGCCCCTCGGGCTAACACACGGAACCCCCGAGGTAGTTTTGGGGAACTGCCAAGCCTACCTAAGCATTTCTCGGCGACACCGGCACCCTATAGTCACTCTGACAAGCGCCTAAGGGACTAAGGACTCGGTTGACACAACGAGTCCGTACAAACCTCAGTCGGGTCATCGAGAGACTACGGCCACTTACTGCTGAGCCTAAAGGCCGAGGACGGTACATTACAAAGAAGCAAGGCTACTACAAAAAGCTAAGTGACATTAAACACTTGGACAAAACTTTCTTTCTATTAATATTCAACCGTAGTACAAAAGACCAACTCGAGGTCGGTTACAAGCAAAAAGAAAGAAAAAACAAGAAAAATATAGGAGAAGGCCTAGAGATCTATGGCTCAACGGGCCTTGATTCGCTATCGACGTCGTCCTTGTTCGACTCCTCATCGTCTAAGTCTCCTGACCAGATAGCGTCGAGGTTGTCGATCCCGAAGACCTGGGCAACTGTCCCCTTGCAGTGCTCAAAGCCTTGGACATAGGCATCGAGGCTGGCTTCTATCATCTCCTACTCGAACGCCGAGGATCTTTTGAATTGCTCGATAGCATTCTGAGCCCGGGTCTCAGCGTCCCAAGCCCGATTCTCGGCATCCCCGACTTGGGCCTCGGCACTCAGGGCTTGAGCCTTAGCATTGGCCTTCCTTTCTTCGGCCTCCTGGGCATCCAACTCTGCCAGGGCGGCCCTCTACTCAGCGGCATAGGCATTGGCTTCTGCCATCTTGGCCCGGTCCTCAGCGTCCCCGAGCCTCTGGGTTAGCTCATCGACCTTGCCTTCGGTCAACTCCAGCCTCGCCATGTATACTGCCAGCTTGGCCTCGGCCGCCAGGGAGCGGTTAAGCTTGCGTGCCGCCTTCCCCTCGGCCTCTCTGAATCGGGCCTTCCATTCGTTGCAGTCGGCCTCGGCTGCGAGCAACTTGCCGGCCATCTTGGTTTCCCGGACTTGGGCTTCGGCCAACCTCTCAGCCAACTCATTGCACCAACCTCAGTACTTGGCCAACCATGTCTGGGACCGCTCGACGGCATCACTAGTCCAGACCAAGGCATTCCAGAGGGTAAGAACTTCATTGGCCGTCTGCAAAAACCAGGGGGTTAATCAAGGTTTGAATTAATCTGACAAAAAGAAGAGTGATGCGAGAGGAAGCTACCTGGAGCACCGATAGGTACGCCGCATCAAGGATCCTGGCGATGGGCTCGCGATCGAGCTTCTCGCAGAAGCGCGATCCTCTCCAGCAGGTGCTCTGTCAGACACCAACTGTCAATAACCGAGAACCTCAGCAGCTGTCGTGGCTCCTGCCGGGGATCCCGACTAGGCAGCAAAAGCGAGGTTGTTGGCTCTGCCTCACTATAGCCGGCCGGCCCCTCTCTGTCCCTGGCTTCCGGAGCTACTGCCTCTACCTCTGGCTCAAGGGTGGCTGGGTGTCCACCCTCGATCCTTGAGTCAACCGCCCTCATCGGCTCGCTGGGACCATAGGCTCGCCTTCGGCCTCTAGGTTGACGACCTCTGCCGGCTCAGCAAAACCTGGAGGCCCATCCACAACCTCTTCCCTAGGCCGGTTGGCCCCTCCTCTCCGATCCCATCTCGACCATGACGGGGACATCCTCCTCCATCGGTGCCTCGGCCGGAATGCTCTCCATCGGCTCCTCCGGGGGAGCCGCCTCCACAGGAGCTACGAAGGCCTGAGCCGGCTCACCCTGAGCCTTCCGCCGAACCTTCTTGGCCAGCCTCACTATCTCACTGGCCTCCTCCCTCCTCTTCCACACTGCCGCTTTCAATTGCTCGGCGGGCAACTTCATTGCTACACTAGAAAATGATAGTCAGAAAAGAGAAAACTAAACCAAAAGGATGAGAAGGGCAAGATCTCTCACTCACCAACTGCCGGGGCTAAACCGGCCTCATAAAGGTTGGCCTCGATCAACAACTCCTTGCAAGGTGGAGTCTCGAAGGACGTCAAGCAGTCGAAGAGCTCTTGGTCCCTCTCGTCTACAGTGGAGTTTTTGTTGGGGCCGATGTCAAGAGTCCCCCAACTCATCCTCACCCCCTCTACGTGGGCAAACAGGAAACGGAATTTTCATCCCTTGACCTTGGAGGGAAGGCTAAGCGGTAGGGTCCTACTAGGCCTAGACGTAAAGATCCACTACCGTCCTCACTATGGTGGCGGAGTTTGTAAAAGGCCTGGAACAAGAAAATTATGGCTTCCGAGCCATGAAAGAAACAAAGAACGACAAAGGCACATATATTCCGAACCAAGTTTGGAGTCAACTATGCCGGGACAAACCCATACCTGTCCAGCAGGTAAGGACGAATGGATAGAGGGGAAGGCGGAGTCCACTCTTGAAGAACTCGTACAGGGCTACCCGGCCGAGCTGGTCTGAGCTCACCCTATCCTCGGGTCCTGGAGCAAACAGACGGATAAAACTGGGAATCCTATACCTAACCCTGAGGTCTTCTACCTCCTCAGGGGTCATGGTGGAGACTATCCCCTTCGGCCATGTCGATTCAGAAATGGCAGGCGGAGGAGTGGTTGGACGGACCAGGGGCGATGGAGCTACCCTAGACAAAGCCACCCCAGGCGGAGGCTCCCTGCATGGAGACGCTCGAGGTGGGGACCGGACAGCCACCGCCAGACGGTCACGAATGGTGACACCACCGACCAGCCAACGGCAACGATGGACCAGAGGGACCTCATCTCCTCCTCTTCCGAGGATGGAGGGGGACTTGCAACTGGCCTCTTGCCCTCCCTAATGGCATGATGGTCCATGGACTAAAGAAGAAAAAAAAGGAGAAAGATGACAAAAAGAGACTGACCTAGTGTCGAAAGGGAAGAACGGAAGGTTCGGGGCTTAGAAGGTTCAAGGCTCTGAGGAAGAAAACGACAGGAAAAGTGATGAAAGCATAAATGGCATGCTCGGGCGAGTGAGGCAATTTTATACAGAATTTTTGAATCATCCCGCCCAAGGTGCTGCCACGCAGCTGTCCACGATTGAAGACAACATCCAGCTGTTAATAACTTCTCCTCCGTCCGAGATATGTCCGCTGTTAATAACTTCTCCTCCGTCCGAGATATGCCGCCTCAGTTCCACACAGGGAGCGGGATCCATGGTCAATGATAAGACATGGGGAGTGGTGGCTTAATGATGGCACCCGACTTTTCCATCCCTTAAGAGATATTCTCTTAATGCGCCCGAAATCGGCTTCACTTCTGTGCTTTCTCCTTAAATATGGAAGGACTTCGAGGCAACATCACCTCAGGACGACACGCCCCCACCCCCAGCAATTAATGGCGTGAGAAACCAACAATTATGACAATTTTTTGCTCTCCTTTTACTCAAGGGTCATCAGGCACGTGGCGGGACGACACGCCCCCACCCCCAGCAATTAATGGCGTAAGAAACCAGCAATTATGATAATTTTTTGCGCTCCTTTTACTCAAGGGTCAGCAGGCACGTGGCCACTTAGCGGAAGGGTATCTGATGTGGCCAGTGGCACCATGTAAGCACTAACTGATGACAGAAATCAAGGCGGCCCCGCTTCTCCAAGGCGGCCTCGGCGGCCCCTTCTTTCCAAAGCGGCCCCGCTCTTCAACGGCCCCCGCTTCCCCAAGGCGGCCTCGGCGGCTCATCCTCTCCGAAACCGGCCTCAATGCTGACTACGGCACTAGCCCTCATATACACTCCCGAGTGAGCTGCAATGCCCACATAGCCCATCACGTAAACCAAGCATACCAACCATCTGACCCACGCGCCTGATGGAATCATCATGAGTTTAGCAGACATTCTTCTCCACGAAATCCCACGTGGCTAAGCCACAGATAAAAACCAAGGAGGGTCCTTAAAAGGGTAAGAGGGATCCTGAGCAAGGTAAGACACACTTAACACACTCAAAACACTCAAAGAACATCCCAATCCTTTGGACCTTTCCCTTACGAGCTTTCTCAAGCACATAGCTATGACTTCGATCGCTGACTTACTCGTCAAAGGGTCTCCATCGAAACAACCTCCTGCTTCGAAACTTTTTGCAAGTCTCTTTTTCGAGAAAGAACTTCATTAACAACTTTACGAAGCCCTTTGATGTTTGTTACCAGTGACCATCATCAATCATAAACAGTAATCACCTTTAAATGTGCAAATTTATCAAACGACTATCCTCTTCACACTATATCACATTGCATGAAACCTTGTTCTTCAACAGCTGCCTTGAATTAGTTTTTAATAGATTATTACCAAGTAAGACGTGCTTTACTAACTTTCAAAAAAAAAAAAAAAAAAAGACGTGCTTTACTACTCGAGTGTTGCTTTTTGAAATAGATGGTCGTGTTAGAAATACCAAACGTCACTGGAACAAATCGATCATCCGTCAGGTTCAAACAGCAAAAGAGAGAGAGAGAGAGATATATATATATATATATATATAACTTAAGACTCATCAAAACCACCTGGATCTCCTGCGCTCACATACTGTACCAAAACAGCTTGTAAAATCCCTGTATCTTTGTATGTATGCTGTACATATATTTACGGCTTGTCAGCAGCAAGCTGTAATAACTGTGGTTTATAACATGGTAGACAAGCACGATCACACCGAGCCAGAATATGTGAATGCTGCACAAAAAGCCTTCTTCAATACACAAACAACAGCATACAACACCAAAACCATGAAAAATTTCTTCGATGCCAGCACCCTCAAATTTATCCTCATCCGATGCATTCTCATGAACTTTATTACTGCATGGCCAAACAACCCAAGCCATGAACCAATAAGGCCTAGCACCATATAGAGCGCCTCCTTTGGTCCTCCAACAGTGCCAGGTTCATCATCACCCACCTCCACAAATGTTGGGCCAGCAGAATTACTATCATCGACTCGGTAAAGGCCAAGAGACTCATTCAACCAATCAGACAATCTAATCAAAAGTCTTGCCAGCCATGCCACTTCAGTGTCTGAGATTGGTCTCCTCATCCAATCGCCTTTATATTTCACATCAGCCCACGTACGTTTTCCGACTCCTGGATGCTTAGGAGTGAATACCTCACGTCCATATTGTAGATCATTTGCGTCTTCAGATAAGATGGGTGTCAAAGACTTCATGATGGGGCCCCCAAAAAGGGTATTGATCTGAGATTTGATCGAATCCAAGGCCTGAAAATTACGGGAGACATCCCCAGAAATGTGTTGGATCTCATGCTCTGCTCGAAGCACAAACAGCTGGAGTAATTGACAAGAATGTACAAATTTATTAGCAACTTCATGAACTTAGGAAAAATATAATAAGCACCAAAAAAGACCAACAACACAACTATGAATAGTATTGCTAACCCTGAAAAAGCAAAACTATATCAGAAATATCATTAGCTAAGATCAGAAGCAATAGCAAGGTAGAGTAGTAACAGATCAACCACGATCCAGTAAGATGTAAAACCCTAGCTTTCTAGGTTGACCATAAACATCAATGCGTGACTTAAGGATATGCTTAACCTTCATTCAATATTCTCTCAAATCACCATTTGCCTTGCCAACTCATCAAAGTTATATTAATGCAATCTAGCGAACAAGTTATGGACAGTAACAATAGCCACTTGACAAGGAGAGCAGGTACCTGCAGTAATTTATAAGCTCCATCTTCATCATCACTGAAAAGTCTCAAATCATGGTTCCAGTTCTCATGTAAGAAAGACCCATCCGCATCACTTTCACATAGACTGCCCTCCCAATCCTGACATCAACATAAAAAAGGGCATGCCATCATCAGACGACTCAATGCTAGCTCAAGCAGGAAACTTTCCGAACTTACCGAGAGGAAAAAACAAATAGGAGAAGAGCAGGTACTGAAAAAGCAAGAAATATAGACATTGGAAACACATATAGATCACCATCTCTCATTTTAAATTATTAAAGCAAACTCAAGCAAGGGTCAAAACAATTTATTACCAGCAACTGTTCACGAATTGATGGCACATATTTATATACTTCATCAGGTGAATATGAAGAAGACCCAACAGGTTTAGAATGATATGCAGCATCAACTTTCCGAAGGAGTTCCAGCAACTCTCTGGATGAAGTTAAGATGTTTAGCACCTGTAGACATTATAACCCTGATCAAAATTAGAACAAGATGAAACAGTTAAAGTTATAGTGCATTCCATTTGCAGCTGTTTTAGAATTAATAACCCAGAGGGATATTTTTGATCTAACATATTTAAGATGGTGTATATAATGATATAAGCACAAGAAGGGCAACCCAACTCAACCATCCCTTATTCTCTTTTATTTCAGCCAATAAGGCACAATCACATTGAAAACACCTCCCATCCATTTACTGTAAAGCCTAAGAACAATAAAATTATACTGCATATATAGAAGCACCAAAGAATCAAAACTAACACTACCAGAGTTTGCCTAGCCAATATCAAATTTCAGGATAACATTTGCTGATCAGAAATATGTGTAAGAATGTAGAAATTATTTGACTTTGAATGATGTACATTTTAGCAATATTAGTCCCAGTCTCCAAAAAGAACTCTACTAACTGGCAAGGCATATGCTCTTAGGTCTGCTGGCAACTTTGGACCTGACCTGCAAACCAACTAGGTGCGATGCATAAATGGTCAAGGCATCTGTGGTCTATTGTGAATCAACCACAAATCACATGGAAATTGAACATGGTGGGCATGGGTAGCAGCTAGCTGACCCACTGGTTCATTATTATAGAAATAATTTCAAAGTGAACTTTACTAAGAGTTGGTTTTATCATTTTTAGGTAAAAAATTGTTATGCCTCCTGCAAATCATTGGATACAGATTGTGGGAAACTAGATATTAATCTTACTTAACTCTTATCTTTCTCAATAGAAAAGAAGACATTATCAAGTTACTCTCACCAAAGTCCTCATTCATTAGCATCTTTCTTAAGATAGAATTAACTTGGTGAACTCAGTAGACTTAACTAGTATCTATTTAGGCATACCATGACTCAAACAACATTTTATGCACCCAAGGACTTGTTCTGCAATGGCATCCTGTCATTTAAGAAATACAAGAGTAGAAATAATATCAAGCAGCCTTTTCACATAATTAACTTTTTTCTTATGACTTGCTCATATTCAAGCATACCCACAAAATCTTGGTGTTACAGCCATCAAGTACCTAAAGCATTTTTTCAAATAATGCATCAATGCCTAGTTTTGATATCTCGACTACCCCAGGATCTTCTCTCTATGATCACCTCTTTCCAACAAAAATCTCACAGAGATTTGTTCATTCATTCAAAAAACAAGTTTTGGTTCTTGCCAATTGATAAGCAAAAAGGCATCCTTCCTACAAGAAATTGCAGCTTCTTAAACTGACGATCTCATTCCAGTAAATTCTAATCTTCATTCCCATTACACACCTAAAGCAAATCAAGCCTGATAGCAAGAAGCATTAACACAGTTTATCAAACCATACCTGAACATTAGATGCCCACAGCCATCAACACCAAGATGTCTCTTAAACTTACTTTAAGGCCTAAATAGTGCTTTCAGAATAACTGTAGATTACCATGACCATGATGATTCTCCGAAAAAAAGTATGACCATTAACTTTTTCTCCCAACTGTTTGTGTGAAACAGAATGTCCATCTAAAATTATACAAGTTATATGCCTCACAATTTCCTTAATCTTCACTACTTTTCCTGCTATGTGCTTCAACAAGAATGCTTGAAACCTTGAATCAAAAGCAACCACCATGTGAACCCTTATTGTTGAAAAATCTTTTGAAAATTGGGTAATATAACGGAGAGAAAATTAATGGTAGTGATATACAAACCACGCAATTAGCCTTCCACTAATCAGTTATTCTTAAAACATAAACCATGAATGGCAAATATACTAAAGCACAAGTCTTATTCCTTGAGAACTTCCATATGCCAGCAACAGTATGGTTAGGCCCCCTAACTGGAAACCAGCTACCAGTCAAGTGTTTATCCCCATGAGACAAAGGTCCCTAAAGAATATGGGTAATAAGAATCATGATTAGATGCAAATAAATGCTCATTATTATTATTAAGTGACCTTCCACATTATGAAAAAACAATGAAAAACAAAACCAGTGCAACAACCTCTTTAAATCTCTTTGTAGAACTTTTATGATAACATGCTTTTCATATTGCAATTGTTAGCCCTTGAAAATTAGACAGGATATGAATGTAGTGTTAGTGTGTAACTAATTGCATATATGACTCTTTTTTTTACCAGTATAACCATTTTGCAAGGTTAGCAAAAAGGTATTGGGAAAGCAGATTAAAATGTGAAAATGGTGGATGATGCAGTTAATCAAGTAGCAAAACAACAACCGAATCATACTGCCAAATTAAAAGATTCTTCATCCATTGGCAAGTGATGCAGTTAATCAAGTAGAAGGCTTTGAAGATGCCTATCTTATAATGTATCTCAACCATAGGGGAAGAAAAGGGGAAAAATAAATAAAAATATGAAGGCATGTTATTAAAGCATTCACCATGCAATTGCTGAGATTAGTCAAACAAGAAAAAAAAAAAAAAGGCCATTATGCAACCATCATTTAAACTGTATATAAGAACACGTTCACTAGAAAGGTGAAAAGAAGCAATATAAAAATGAAAAAAATGAAAAACAATATTTTAAAGGAAAAAGGATTGCAAATTTTTTTTGAAATATGGAACCATAAACAAGTAAAAGCAAGAACGGCAGTAATGGTCCAAGATGTGTAGGTGCACAGAGATGTAATAGTTCACAATGAATTTAACAAAACTACTGGAACCCATGATTTGCATCAAACACGCTAAAAGCAACAGATCAAAGCAGGGGGGAGAACTGCTGAAGTTTTTTCTGGGGTTTCCAATCAAATGCATAATTTTAGTAGAAGGTTGAATGCCTGGGTATCATTGTGCAACAATGAGAATCATTACTTCAGTAAAATATTTCCACTCCATTGATGTATGTTTAATAAAGACTCACCAAGAAGGGGGGGGCGGAGGAGGGAAGAGAGAGAGGATTCAAGGGTCCATGGTTTTAATAATATAGGAATGAAGGCGCAAACATCCTTAGTTGAATCAAAGCATGTGAGAGAGAATGTTGTCTGGAAGGATGTAGTAAACATTTTGTATTTGATAATGAGAGCTTATACCCCTATGAAATATGTTTGTATAAAATATGAGTCATTACTCATCGGCACATATAATGATATGGCATGAATCAAGCAGTAATAAACTGCATTTGACCATGAAGATAAAGAGCAAAACACAAGGTAAAAGAAAAGATTCATATTTATCTGTCTTAAGAGACGCTTGCAATAGTAAAAGAAGGTATGTTGCAGTTGTTTTCCTTGACAGCTTATTATGTGTTAGAGTGCAACAAAAAATATAGAAACAATGCAAATCAAATGTCTACTTGGTGAAGGACTTACAAGATGAATTGGAGATTGGAATGACAGGTAACAAAAATCATAAATTTTAAGTCCAAGATGTTTGACCGGACAGAAACTGTGACGTTTTCATTCATTGTGAGTGGGTGTGTTGAGTGTTAATTCCCATAAATGAGTTGCAAAATCAAGTGTTGGAAAAAGCACAACAAAATTTAGTTTTTGGACTATGGAAGTCTTAAATATATCACTGGAGTTCAGGAACCTACTTTAAAAAACTATGCAGGTATTTCAGGGCTTGAACAGGTCAGCCTCTATCTCAGAGGGGAAATTTCTCTTATTTAAATAATTCCAAACAGTCAGTGTGATACATAATCTGCATTTCTAAGGTAGAAAAAAGGGAGGTTCAAAACTGGCACTAAGAAAGAATGTACCAAGGAACTTTGACTATGCAACACTGCTGAGATAGATGCTAGGAAATCCTACTTATCTGGCATTCATGTCATTTCCATTTTGTTACAAGACATGATGTGTGATATCTAAAATGGTAGCACTATGAGAAAGATGGTAAATGTTACCTACACATCTACCAAGTTTGAGTAACACGAGACATATAGCATAATATTCTTACACCAGCAACTTGGTCATTATACAGAAGTGTCATTTAATAGGAAATTCCAATTCCTAACAGATTTCATTGCAAAATTAATGGCATGATAAAAAAAAATTATGTTCTTATAACAATACTCCATGCAATGTGATGCTATATGATAAAAGAATTGCTTTGGATCACCTTAAAACATTAAAACACATATTCTTAAAAAAATTTGGAAAAAAAGAAAAGCTTTAAGACCTCAAATAACTTTATATGCAAGCTGCATGTGAATTACACTTTCTCCCATACGTAAATTGTGATGACCATATACTAACCACTTGTTGCCTCAAATAAATCTACAACATAACACCTATCACATGAGTAGGCATCTACCAATAGAAGTGCAACAAATGGACCACTTCACCACCAGATCACATGTACCAATACTGGCATGCACCATAAAGCAGAAATTTGAAAATGCATCAGCTTTAAACTCTAGAGCAGAAGTCACAAGATTAGATAGCAAAGGGAGGAAAAAAAGCAAACCTGTGAAACCATCTGAACCACCGACTCCACATTTGCATGGAGAAACTTGTGTGCAAACCCAAGAAAATGCACTACTAGTGAGCTGTAGAACAAATAATTGGACAACACATAGTTTTGCCAGGCAAGTGAGTATAAAGATGTTACTCGGTTCCCTTCTTTATCTTCATTAGTTTTTGCAAGGTATTCCTTTCTTGAGCTTTCTAGATTCTGGGCAGCTCCATGCATGACAAACTCCACAAAGTCTTCTGGGCTAGTCTTCCATGGCTCCATATAGGTCCCCCACAAAGAGAACACCTGGGCAGCATTCTTGATGAAAGCCCCCATTGGGCAAAACAGAAAAGTCCTCAGTATAAATCTATACAAAGGCCTCTGTATCACTGTGTTCCAAGAACCAAAAGAATTATCACTAGGTACCATCGCAACCCTTGATTTAACAACACTCATAGAACCCTTCCTCACAGGACTTTCACCATACACCATCAGGTCATTCCCTTCAGTGTTGGGAGAAATCAAGTTACAATTCAGATAATTCACAAACAACTTCAACACTTCTCCTAGTCCTGCAGTAGGAGGAGTCTCGCCCAAAACTGCTTGATAAGGGAATGACAACCACAAGAATGGCACACACGCACCGGCAAAGGCGAGAAATCATTATCAACCATCCAGAAGTGGACAAAAGTGTGCACTAAGAACTCAGCTTGCCAGAAAGCAGAACCATCGTAGCTCAATGAGTAATGAAGAAAAGAACTGCGGGAGGGCTGGTAGGATCCCAGACCGCACTTTGGCACAAATGCCCGAAGATAAGCGTAAAGAAGACGGAGGTACAAGCTACATTCCGCCTTCTGGCCTGGTCTACGACTCGAGCTTGAGAGGACCGAGAGAGACGAGGTCCAATTCTCCAATCTAAACCTCCGGCTCTTCCGATTAATGATAGCATGATCAGCTTTCTCGCTATTTCCTCGACAAACGGGATAGTACGCGAACCAAAACATATAGTATTCGAAGACATTGAGCTGGAGATGGTACGATCCCTGGATCTTATCCTCCTTGACCCTGTTCTTGAAGAGAGGGCACAGATCGGAGAGGAGGGAAGAGGGCTTACCGCTCTGGAGGACGAAGCGCATCCATTCGGGGAGGCGCTCGAGGGGGAACACGTACTTGACGAGAGCGTGGCGATCGACGGAGGAGATGGAGGAGACAAGGATGCCCTGGGGGGAGAGGAGGTCGGAGAGGACGGCGGCGACGTCGGGATGGGCAGAGGCGCGGTGTATCCAGGCGGAGGAGGAGGTGGTGGGGGAGGTGGAGGAAGGAGGGGGGGAATCATCGAAGCCGAAGAGGCGACAGAGGAGGGCGGGGAAGGCGATGGAGAAGAAGGCGCGGGACTGGTCGGAGGCGTGGCGGCGGAGGAAGGCGTCGACGGCGGAGCAGGCAGCGGCGATCTGGGGCGGGGAGGCGGCAGCGAGGATAGAGGCGGCGAGGTCTTGGGCGCGGTTCTGGGCATCCATGGGGAAGGACGAGCGTGGAGTCATGGGGATGTAGAGAGATAAGACAGAGTGCTAGGGTTTGGGAGAAGGAAGGGGTAGCTCGCAGAGTAAGGTATAGAAAAGGGATTTGAAGATTTAAACGTGGGAGGCGAGGAGGAGCGAATGGCGGTCTCCAGCCGAGTAAGGGAAGCAGCGAAACAGAAGGGAAGTCTCGTCGAGGTTGTAGACGTGGCGGTCACGGCGTGCGAGGGCTGATTCAACCATTGGATGATTGATTGAATTATAGATTTAATTATTTTAATATAAAAATATTTTATATTAATAAAAATTAATTTTAATAAATAAATTAAAATTAATATAATAATAAATTTTAATATTTAATATTATAAAAATTTAAATTATAATATATAAATATATTAAACTAATAATTTAAAAATAATATGTATAATTTTTTAAAATTTAATTATAAAAAGTCAAAGTCATAATCTAAACACACTTGAAATCTATTAGCACCTATGCTAAAGAATTAAAATAAGAGTCATCAAATGGTACAAAGTTTGGATCAAAACTTAAAACCCATTTGAGTCTTTTGAGTATGCATCGTAAGCTCTTGAGTTTTCTCGCTATCAATATTTTGACCTTCATCTTCACCACTGCCACTAGCACCATTACTTTCATCCACCACAAGCATTATTTCCATCACTATTACAATGACCTCCACCATAAGAACCATGACCATTATCGCCATTACTACTTTCATCATCATCATAATCATCCAAATTCAATAATCCTACAAATTAATATAGTATGATAAAGATAAAAATTTAATTTAATGTAAATAATATAAACTTCTAAAATATAATTACCATCATCATTTGAAATATCTTGAATTGCACATGATGCTAATTCACGATGAAATATATTTATTTCATCAGGTGCTAGAGTTGATGGGCCTTCTACTAACACCCATTTGGTATTTTCACCATATGCTTCAAAGTCAATAGGGTTATAATTTCGATGCTTGATATGATCCTACATAACACAATATTCAAACTCATAATACATAATATAAACAGCATAATATGCAACAACAGTTATATCAATTGAAATCATTATCTTTGTTGTAATCTTAAGTTGTAATGAACATAAACAAGGTAATTCAACCTTTGATGCTCCAGTCTATTCCACTTTTTAGAATGCTCAAATATGCTCCAATTTCGTTCCCATTCAGATGCACTACATGTTTGACTCAAAATGGGAATGGCTAACTTTTACAAATTTGGAGCACAACTTCCATAAGTGACCCACCATTCATCTACATGCATTGACACATTCATTACATAAAAATGTAATAACAAACAAATACTATAGTTAAAGAAGAGGATATACCTGGAGGCAAAAGGTTGCGATCATTAATCGCAGTCTTTCGACCAAAGTCATGAACTAGCTTCATTTCACTTATAAGTTTGCTCTATAGAGATGGATCACCATGTCCATATCTCTCAATCACATCTAAAAGTCCAAAAATGGCAAAATGCTATTTGTCCATCATTGATGCATCATACTGAAAATGAGGATTCAAGTAAAATCATATTGCATGTAGTCTCCTTTGCAATTGCGTATCCCATATGGACTGCAGGATATCTAGAAATGGTTGAATGACATTGATACGAACCCCGCCAACTTTAGAAATGTAACCTAAGAACGTTCAAGTTTGAGTGGAACCGCAACCCATTGCTTAGCGAAGCAATAGCCTTAGTATGCGAAGATGCCACAAACGGGGATGGAATATCCGTTTGATAAGTCAGTTTTTGAATGCATAAGGAATTCCTTAATAAGTTTAGAAAGTTTCTTCAAAAATTCAAGAAGAAAATTAAGTCACAAAAGAAATTATGAACAAACCTCAAAACTCTGTTCTCTGATTATGTCTCCACGTTGGCATTTTATAGCTGAGTTACAAAAAGTATTTAATGGTAAAGCTCCTAACATGGAAACCACTCCTAACCATAATCACACCTAACCATCCTAAGAAATAATCAGATTTGACTCAATGATTTCATTCCTCTTAAAAATACACCCAATATGGAAACCACGCCTTAAATATGATTACTAAGAAATCAAATCATGCCTAATATGGAAACCATGCCTAAAATATGATTACAAAGAAATCAAATCTTGATAAGCTTCTAAACTTCTTGAATTACGCGATCATAATCTTGACTTGATTCTTTGCTAAAGAAAATGCTCTTGCACATGTATCTCAAGTTGGACGTGCCAAAAAAGGCTGTGTTATGCTTCAATGGACGTGTTTGGCTGATTGATTCTCTTCTGAGTCAACTTTGATGAGTAGAACCAGCCTTTATTCTTCCTTAATGGTAAACACGCTCTCTTCTTATTGTAGAACTCTTCGGACTAAGTTATTCAGTTATTCTTTGAATCTTTTAGCTCGAGCCCTCATCATTGGACCAATCGAAACTTCAATTGGATCTCTAGCACACCTTGTATCCTTGATGTCCTCATCATTCTTTCCCTCTTGAGAAGGATTTGCTCTCAAATCATCACCTACATCAAAAGGACTCAAATCAAAAATATTGAAAGTAGCACTAACATTGTACTCACCTGGTAAATCAAGTCGGTAGGCATTGTCATTGATTCACTTTAGTACTTGAAAAGGTCCATCTCCTTGAGGTAGCAACTTCGAACATCTTTGTGCCTGAAACCTTTCTTTCTCATATGTAACCAAACTCAATCACGGGGTTCAAAAACCTGCTTGTGATGTCCTTTGTTTGCTTGCTTGATGTATTAGTTCATCCTCTTCTCGATGTTGAGTCGTGTTCTCTCATGCTCGAAATTTGCTTCATATATTTGCCTTCTTTTTGTCATCTAAGTTCACATGCTTGAAAATAGGTAAAGGTGATAAATCCAAAGGGATTAAAGGATTAAAACTATAAACAATTTCAAACGATGAGAAATTAGTGGCAGAATGAATGGTACGATTATATGCAAACTCAACATGTAGTAAACAATCCTCCTAAGTCTTAATATTCTTACTATTGATAGCCCTCAACAAGGTAAATAAAGTTTGACTATCGGTTTAGGGATGACAAGTAGTAGAAAACAAAAGTTTCATTCCTAGTTTTCCAATAATATCTTCCAAAAGTAACTCAAAAACTTAACATCCCGATCTGAAACGATTGTCCTACGCATACCATACAACCTCACAATTTCTCTAAAGAACAAATCTGCAACATGGGAAGTATCGTCGGTCTTATGACAAGGGATAAAATGAGCCATCTTAGAAAATTGGTCTTCAACCACAAATATTGAATCCCTTCCATGCCTACTCCTAGGTAATCCCAAAACAAAATCCATTGAAATATCAATCCAAGGAGAACTAGAAATAAGTAGGGGGTGTAAAGACCATTTGAGTAAACCCTCAACTTTGCTTGACTACAAATAACACACTTACCACAAATTCTCTCAACATCCCATTTCATATGTGGCCAATAGAAGTGCTCCTACAACATCACTAAGGTTTTAATGACCAAAGTGTCCCATTAACCCTCCACCATAGGAGTTCTGAACTAACAAGTCCCTTATCGAACTATTAGGCACACACAACTTATTCTCTCTGAACAAAAATCCCTCATGCCTAAAGAACTTGCCCTCTGCAGATTTTTCACACGCACTATAAACTTCACCAAAGTCTTGATCATTATGACAAAGTTCTTTAATATGCTCAAAACCAATGAACTTAGCATCAAGAGTAGAGATTAAGGCATACCTACATGAGAGTGCATCCGCAACCATATTTTTCTTACCTTATTTATACCAAATGATATACGGAAAAGTCTCAATGAACTCAACCCATCGAGTATGTCTCTTGTTCAGCTTGTGTTGGCTTTTCAAATGTTTTAGGGATTCATGATTCGTGCGAATCACAAACTCCTTCGGCCACAAGTAATGCTGCCTTGTTTCCAAAGCTTGACTAATGTGTACAATTCTTTGTCATAAGTGGGGTAGTTAAGTGCAGCTCTGCTAAGCTTCTTACTAAAGTATGCAAGTGGTCTCCATCCTGCATAAGAACAGCGCCTATACCTACACTAGAAGCATCACATTCGATTTTGAACGTTTTAGTAAAGTCAGGTAAAGCAAGTAAAGGAGCATGAGTTAGTTTGTATTTAATCAGCTAAAACGCCTTCTCTTGCTTTTCACCCCATTTGAATGCGATGTTCTTCTTGATAACTTCGATAAGCGATGCAACGATGGTGCTAAAATCTTTCACGAACCTCCCGTAAAAACTAGCAAGTCCATGAAAACTTCTCACATTACCTACATTGAAGGGGGTCGGCTAGTCTTGAATGGCCTTGATCATCATCAACCTCGATTCCTTTCGCACTCACAACAAAACCTAGAAAAATTAGCTTATCGATGCAGAAAGTATACTTTTTGATGTTAGCAAACAACTTTTCTTTTCAGAGCACATCTATAACTAAATGCAAATGTGAGATATGGTCATGTAGATTTTTCTATAGATCATAATATCATCAAAACAAATAACAACGAATTTACCAATAAAAGTACACAAAACATGGTTCATTAAACGCATGAAAGTACTAGGTGCATTAGTTAATCCAAATGGCATAACTAACCACTCGTACAATCCATATTTTGTTTTGAATGTTGTCTTATAGTCATCTCCCTCTTTCATTCATATTTGATGATACCCGCTTTTGAGATCAATCTTTGAAAACACACAAGAACCATACAGCTCATCTAACATGTCATCGAAGCGAGGAATGGGGTGTCGATACTTTATCGTTATATTGTTGATGACTCTACAATCCACACACATTCTCCATGTCTCATCCTTCTTAGGCACTAGAATCACTGGAACTGAGTAAGGACTCATGCTTTCCATCATGTATTCCTTTTCTATGAACTTCTCGACTTGTCTTTGCAGCTCCTTCGTTTCTTTCAGATTATTTCGATATGCTGGTCAATTTGAAATTGATGTGCTAGGAACAAAATTGATTTGGTGTTCAATCCCCCGGATTGGTGGTAATCCATATAGTACTTCCTCGAGAAATACATCCTCGAACTCCTGCAAGAGAGAAACAACAACACTAGGCAAAGAAGAATCAAGTTAGTGTTTAAAAGAGCCTCCTTGTACATGAGTACAATCATTGGTCGTTTTGAAATCAAAGCTCACTTAACTTTACTTATTTTGCATAGAAATTTCTTTGTTCTCTCTAATTTTACCTTCTTGGCCGATCCTTTCTCTCTTTTTTCTTCCTCACCAGATTCGGTCTTGCTCTCACTCTCATTCTCTTTCTTTCGCTTATTCATTTTCTTTTGATCACTTAAATTCCCTTTAGCACTCAATTTTTGTAATCTCACTTAGTCTTCATAGTCTTGCTGGGGTGTCATTAGAACAAGAGTGATTATTTGTTGATTTAGCACAAATGAGTATTTGTTGGTGAAGCCGTCGTGTTGCACACGTCGATCAAATTGCCATGGTCTTCCTAGTAAAAGGTGTTCTGCTTGCATCAATACAACATCACATAACACTTCATCTTCATATTTTTTTATGTGAAACGGCTTCACAACCTACTTTGTAATCCTTACTTCACCACTATCATTCAACCATTGCAGCTTATATGGATGAGGGTGTTTAAGCGTCATGAGCCCTAGCTTTTCAACCATGAAAGTGCTAGCCATATTAGTGCAACTACAGCCATCAATAATAATACCACATACCTTGTCTTTCACATGGCAACGAGTGTGAAAGATGTTCTCCCATTGTGCTTCATCTTCCTCTTCTTTAGCTTGCAGACTCAAGGCTCATCATGCAACTAGTCCAAGCATCTCTCCATACTTAGCCCCAAACTCCTTGTCTCTAATGATGGAATGTCATCTAAATCAGCCTCATCTTTGAATTGAATCTCACCATTCTCTAAGATCACCATAACTCACTTGTTTAGACATTGACTAGCTATGTGTCCTTTTTCTTGACATTTAAAACATTTAATCTCACTATAACAAGTCAAAGTTGGGGTTGATTTACCTTGAGAGGCCGTAGTAGTGATAGTTGTCTTTGGCTCAGATTTGGCCTTGGGAGTGGACAGGTTTTCTTCTATCTTTGGATAACTCGATCTTCAAGGTGCTGCAATTGGATTTTGTATAGCTGGTTTGGGTTGGGTGCTATTCCCCTCTTGAATTGTTGCTCAACAACTTTGATAGCCATATGCACCATATCCTCCAACTCCACATAGTGTTGCAAATCCACCTTATCATGGATCTCCTTATTTAACCCCATTAAAAATTTGGCCATGGTAGCTTCTCGATCCTCCTCTACAATTTCCCGAATCATTGCAATCTTCAACTCCTTGTAATAGTCTTCCACACTTAGTCTCCCTTGTCTAAGCTCTTGCAATTTCTTATACAACTTCCTGTAGTAGTGGCTTGGAATGAATCGCTTCCTTATCACCGCTTTCATCACCCCCCATGTCTCTATTGCACGTTCCCTATTCTGCCTCCTATTGATAACAAGCTAATCCCACCAAATAATAGCATAATTAGAAAATTCAATCATGACAAGTTTTACCTTCTTTGCTTCGAAATAGTTGTGACAATAAAAAATGAACTCCATCTTCTTCTCCCACTCAAGGTATGCTGTTGGATCTGACCTGCCTTGAAAAGATGAGATCTTTATTTTAATACTACCCAAATTGTTGTCTTTCCGGTTCCTAGCTCCTCTATTCCGCCCACCATACCTTCTATTACCAACAGTCGAATCCCTACCATCTTCTTCATCAATCTCGTTCTCAAGGTACTCCTCTTCTTCAACCCTCACTCTCCTTGGCTGAACTATCTCCCTTCTATACACATTAGGAACGTTTTGTGGCTGCTCCCACTGTGTTTCCTCTTCTACCCTATCCAACCTATTATGTATGTGCTCTAATTCTACCCTCATCAACCATCTCATTTCCCCAAACAATGCCTGTATTTGTATGCTCGGAATGGTTGGTTGGAATGCTTTCGTTTTAGTTTTCTTCATGATTGTGTGACATATTTGAATCTGCAAAATTAGGTTAGAAGAATATGGAAAGGACCTCACCACACTTTCTTGCCTTTTTCTTCTTTGAGTTATTTCAAAACTAGCGAAACAACAATGAAGAGAAATTCAAGTAGCAAATCTAGAGACTAAATAAATCATGTTGCCCAGATCTAGCAACCCAAGAGGGAGGGTAAATTGGGTTTCTTAAAAAATTTAATCGGCTATCAAGTATGTGCACTTATATTCTTTTACAAATGATTATCGTGTTGTGACGTGAGTCTAGTACACAATTAATCACAGAAATGAAACACAATCAAACACACAATATCTATAGTGGTTCGGTGCCAACCTTGCACCTACATCCACTCCCCAAGAATACCTTGGGTATTTCACTAATCACCACTAGCCTAACTAGCTAGCAAACTTATTTACGGGCACAAGCAAGCCTTACACACTAGCCCTTCAAGCTAGTCTTCTTGTTTACGGGTACAATGAGGCCTTTCAAATCAATCTGGGTAGACCTCTACCCAACTACATTTCACAACTGTGAAACAAATCAAAGCACAAGTAATAGAATGTTTAATACAACAAGCTCCTAGATATGAGTAGATTTAAAGCAATAAAAGTACTTATCAACTTGAAGAGCTAATCCTGAAGTTGCTTCTTTCTTTAATGAACGCAGCAGTACAATAGAAGTCTTCGAGGTAGCTTTGAATGCTCTTTAATGAAGGTAGATGGAGCTTGAAGACCACTTGAAGAATCAGTAATAAATGAGCTCCGGTGGGTGAAAAATAATCAAAGCAATGCTCCAACAATCCTTAAACAAATCTCTCTTTCAAATGATTTTTCTCTCAATCAATATTTTCACTCTATTTTTCACACAATTTTTCAGTTTTCTTTTTCTTCTATTTTTCTTCACTCTTCTATATCTCTTGAACACTGTTCATGTTCACTATTTATAACCAGAACACCAAAATATAGCAGTTGTGAGAGAGAAAGAAATTCGGCCAAGAGAGGACGTTCCAAACGATAACAAAGAATGTGAAGTAGAAAAAATAAAGACCAGGGAACGGAACCAACAGAAGAGACCTCCAAGCAATTTGGGATTCCAAAAGAAGAAGATCGGCATTCCAATGTTTATCCAAAGAGAAGCCAGCCGTTGATTTAAAAATCAGCATGCCAGAAATCCAAAATTAGCATTCCAATGAAAAAGATGGCATCCCAACCTTGCTACAAGAATTTCCATCAACCGATTGTTTTAAAGTTGGTATCCCAAAAATCCGAAAATAGCATTCCAATGAAAAAGATGGCATCCCAAGCAACAAGTGGCAGGGAGCCGGCAGAGACCATTTTGAAATTGGCATTCCAAAATTAATTAACAGGGAGCCGGCAGAGAACAAATTGAAATTGGCATTCCAATCAACAAGTAATAGGGAGCCGGCAGAGAACGATTTTGAATTGGAATTCCAATCAACAAGTAATAGGGAGCCGCCATAGAACAATTTGGAATTAGCATGCCAACACCATTCATTAGCATGCCAAGATAAGGTGCCTGAGAATCGGCAAAGAGCATTTTAGAATTAGCATGCCAACACCATCCAAAACATGCCAAGATAAGGTGCTTGGGAATCGGCAAACTCCAAATACAAGGAACTAGCCGTAAGATTTACACAAACTAAGTAACCCAGTAATTCGAAGGCAACTGAATGCAACCGAATGCAATAGAAGGCAACCGAAGGCAACCAAATGCAACCAAATGCAATAGAAGGCAACCGAATGCAATAGAAAATAAGTATAATCCGATGATAATTCAAAATAGAGTTATAAATAGGAGCTTGTAGGATAATTGAATCCAATTCAAGACAATGCAAATATAATTAAACCTGAAAGTCATTTTGTTAGATAAATCGTATTACATTATATCTTGAATTACAATATACCTGGGATAGATGAAGTATATTGTTCCATGATGAATAACCCAAAATTGATTGAACTTGACATATATAATATTAGCACAATACTTAATTTTGTTTTGCGTTTCATCAAAATTAATATGGGGTCAACAATCTCCCCCTTTTTGATGATGACAAAACCATTAAGAATTTGATAAGAAATAAGTAATTCAATCAAAGCATTTCTTGCAACTCTGAAGCATAAGACAGTGCGTGCCGAAGTGTATATGTAACATGAAAACTTGATTTTGCAAAACTCCCCCTTTGGTTTTGATATAATGAAATTTTCAAAATATTCAATTTGACTTTCCCATTTTATGTCAAAACAAGTTTTCAAAACATAATTTTGAAAGTCAGAAAGTGTGTTTTCTATTTTTCCCATGATTATGAAGTGCATTTTATTTAGAAAATTATAAAAGCTAAAAAGTGTATGCAAAGAAGAGTATGTATGCGTTCCATTTCTCCTCCTTTTTGTCATTAATCAAAAAGAAGGTGAAAGAGTTTGCATCTATTACTGTATGTCTTTTCTTCAGTGGAGCAAATAATGATAATCATAAAATTTTTTAATATTAAGCAGATATTATAAAGTGCAGATGAAATTGAGCAAATCTTACAAACCATACAAATCATTCATTAATAACTTACAAGCCAATACATAAATTGGTCCGCAATAGTAAGCAGCAGTTATATAATTCATACAAATATAAAAAGAAACATAGTTTCAAAACAACATAATTCCAAAATAACAGAAATAACATGAGCAGGAGCAGCATAAGCAGAAGTTCATAAGCAACATCAATCTATGATATCAATGTGAGACGACGAAGAAGATCCACGAGCATGTATGGAAGGGCGAGATGATCTCAAATGAGGGGCAGGACGTCGAGTGGGGTCTTCAACATTAGGACCTTCAAAGATAAATCCTTCTTTATCATGAAGGAAGATCCTGAGGGCTTCATTACCATTAGGAGTTTTAAGAAGATGTTCTTGTAATGAATAAACTGCCAAATAACTTTTATTAATATATCAATTTATATATAATTTACATTAGCACAATCATCAAATGATTGGCTTTAGGATATAATTCCCAACAAACTCCCACTTAGCCTAAAGCCACTCATTATAGTATTTAATACCCATCTTCAATTTATAGTCATCAAATTCCTTGATGCTGAGTGCTTTAGTAAATGGGTCACCTAGGTTTTCCTTTCCATCAATCTTCTGAAGATTTATATCACCTCGGTCTACAATCTCTTGTATAAGATGAAACCAGCGCAGTATGTGCTTGGTGCGCTGATGTGCTTGTGGTTCCTTTGCTTGAGCTATGGCACCAGTGCTGTCACTGTATAACAGGACTGGTCCATCTATGGAAGGTGCCACTCCAAGCTCGAAGATAAACTTTCGCAGCCACACAGCTTCTTTCGTAGCATCTGATGCAGTGATGTACTCTGTCTTACACATTGAATCTGCCACTGTATGTTGCTTGGAACTTTTCCAGCAAATAGCTCCACCATTCAGGATAAACATGAAACCTGACATACTTTTGCTATCATCATGATCTGATTTGAAACTAAAATCAGTATATCCAATAAGTTTTAAATTAGACTCTCCATAGACTAACCACTGGTCCTTAGTATTTCTCAAATACTTAAGGGTTGTCTTAACAACTTGCCAGTATTTTTCTCCTGGATCAGATTGGTATCTACTCACTACTCCTAGTGAGTATGCCACATCTGGTCTTGTACATGTCATGGTATACATAATCGATCCCACTGCCGAAGCATATGGAATTCGACTCATATGTTCTCTTTCATTAGAAGTTGTCGGACAATCCTTCTTAGAAAGATGAATTTCATGGCCTATCGGAAGATAGCCTTTCTTGAAATTCTCCATGCTAAACCTTTTTAGCACGGTGTCAATGTACGTAGATTGGGATAAACCAAGCATCCTCTTAGATCTATCTCTATAGATCTTCATCCCTAGGATGTATGATGCTTCTCCTAGATCTTTCATGGAGAATTGTGATGATAACCATGTCTTTATTCCTTGTAATGCAAGGACAACATTCCCGATTAAGAGAATATCATCCATATATAATACAAAAAATACAATAACAGAATCGTTAGCCCATTTATAAATGCAAGGTTCTTCTTTATTCTTAACAAAGCCATAAGATTTGATCACATTATCAAATCGTATATTCCAACTCCTAGATACTTGCTTAAGTCCATAAATGGACTTCTGTAGCCTGCACACTTTAGACTGGTTTTTAGATATAAAACCTTCAGGTTGTATCATATACACATGTTAATCTAAATTACTATTTAGAAAAGCGGTTTTAACATCCATCTGCCAAATCTCACAATTGAAGTGTGCTACTATAGCTAGCATAATCTGAATGGATTTTAGCATTGCCACAAGAGAAAACGTTTCGTCATAGTCAATACCATAACGTTGACGATACCCCTTGGCAACCAGACGTGCTTTGTAGGTCTCTACCTTTCCGTCTGTGCCTCTTTTTCTCTTGAAAACCCACTTACACCCTATGGGTTTTATCCCTTCGAGTGGGTCAACTAATGTCCATACATTATTGTCCTTTATGGAATCAAGTTCGGATTTCATGGTATCAAGCCATTTATTAGAGTCAGTCCTTTGCATAGCATCCATATAGGTGATCGGATCCTCGTTGTTCTCATCGAGTTCAATAGGATCTTCATTCTGAACCAAGAAACCTAAGTATCTGTCCGGTTGATGTGGTACTCTACCAGATCGCCTTAATGGTGCATCTAAAATAGGTTTTGAGTTTGATCTAATCAACTCAGATTCTAAGGGTTCACTGGTTTGTGTTGTTCCTTCTACTTGATGAACTTCCTCAAGTTCAATATTAGAGCTATTTGTTCCTTCACTAAGGAACTCCTTTTCAAGAAAAACTGCTCTATTACTAATGATCAACTTTTGTTCTTTAATATTGTAGAAGTAATATCCTTTGGTTTCTTTTGAATAGCCGATAAAAAAATATTTGTCAGATTTGGGTTCAAGTTTGTCTGATTTTGCATGTTTCACATAAGCCGGACACCCCCAGACTCTCAGATAGATGATAACTGGTTTATGTCCATACCACATCTCATGTGGAGTTTTAGAAACAGACTTACTTGGAACCTTATTAAGAATATGACAAGCTGATTTTAATACGTATCCCCAAAATAATATTGGCAAGCTTGCAAAACCCATCATGGACCGAACCATATCTAACAGGGTTTGATTCCTTCTTTTGGATACACCGTTATGCTGTGGTGTTCTAGGAGGAGTCCATTGGGAGAGAATCTCATTCTCCCTCAAATATGTCACAAAGTCATTGGAAAGGTATTCACCTCCTCGATCTGATCGAAGGATCTTAATACATTTTTCTGTTTGTTTTTCTACTTCTTTATGATATAGTTTGAATATTTTAAACGATTCAGATTTATATCGCATAAGATAGACATAACCGAACCTAGAAAGGTTGTCTGTAAAAGTAATGAAGTAGTAATATCCACCTTTAACACAAGTGCTCATTGGTCCACATACATCAGTATGTACTAGACCCAATAGCTCTTTGGCTCTTTTACCTTTTCCAGTAAAAGATGACTTGGTCATTTTACCAAGAAGACAAGATTCACAGGTAGTTAATGATTCACAATCATTAATTCGAAGATGCCCTCCTGAGTTAATCTATTTAATATGTTCTTATTGATATGACCCAGTCGATGGTGCCAAAGATAAATGTCTGTGACATCAGTTGTTCTAGAGTGCTTACTTGATTTGTACACTACATTTACAGGCTGTGATAATATATAAATACCATTAGATAAATGCCCAGTCATTACAGTGACTCCATTCATAATGATATTCAAAGTAACATCCTTTATTGAAATTTCATAATGACTTTTGGCCAGAAGGCCTACAGTAATTACATTCAACAAGAACGTTGGGCAAAAATGACAATCATTTAGTACAATGACATTTCTATTGAAAACTATTTCAAGAACTCCTAATTCCAGAACTAGAACTAATCTTCCATCGCCGACATTGAGGAAGCTTTCATTGTCCTCAAATCTTCTAGTGACCTGTAGTCCCTGCAATAAATTGCAAATGTTAAAAGGACTCCCGGTATCCAATACCCAGGTCTGATTATCACATACAGAAAAATTACAATGTATTATCATATAAATACCTTGTTGAGCAACATCTTACCCCTTTTTCTTCTTTGGCTTTTTTGAATCAAATGTGGCAATGTAAAGAGGACGGTTCCTCTTCCAGTGCCCTTGCATCTTGCAATGAAAGCATTCAGCTTGACTTTTATTAACTTTCTTCTTCTGCATCTGACCCTTTATAGATGTCCTAGCATGTTGCACCTTTTTCTTATTCTTTTCTTCTTTCCTTTCCCAAAGGGTTGACGCCCTACCTTAGATCCTTCAACCACATTAACCAAACCCTTAGAGAGCTGGTTATCCTTCTCAAAGTTCTGTAACAACCCCAACAAACCGTGGTAGTTGACTGCAGGCTTTATCATTCGAAAATGAGTAAGGAAAGGTCGGAAGGATGGAGGCAAGGAATTCAGGATCACATCTTTTCCCAACTGCTCATGTAGCGGAAAGCCGAGCTTGCTTAGCAGTTCTATCTTCTCGATCATGTACAATACATGATCAGTGACAGAAGATCCATCCCTCATTCGAGCATTAAAAATAGCACAACTAGTCTTGTGCCTTTCAACGTCGTCAGGTGTGCCGAAAGATTTATTCAACGCTTGAATGATTTCTTCTGGCTGAGCATTCTCAAACCGACGACCGAATTCATCGTTCATTGCTGCTAGCATGATGCAACATACGCTAGTTCTATCACTGAGCCACTTCTGATAAGTGTCTTTCTCAGAACTTTGTGTGTTTGCATCAGATATCTTTGGTGCAAGATTATTCAGAATATATAGAATCCTCTCATGCTCAAGGACGATCTTAAGTTTTCTAAACCAGCTATTGAAATTTGAACCATTCAACTTGTCACTATCCAATAGGGACCTTAATGACAAATTAGTGGCCATTTTCTGCATAAGGAAAAACTAAAGTTTATTAGTATATAAATTGATTCAGTCTAAAGACTTGGACTTTAGTCTAAAGATTCTCTCACTATTTTGTTCAAATTGGCAGCCTCTACACCCTAATTCGAAGAATTATTCTTAATTCTTTAGTGGGCACTAAGATCTACATAGACTACATACATGCCCAAGTGAAGCTTTGCCAACCCATATGCATCTAAGAGTAGGTTCAAAATCAATTGTTTTTTCAAATAATTCTTAGTGTTCAGTTTTGCCCCATGTTCCTCTTCAGCAGGCATGGAGTGCCTCCACTGAAAGTTCTGGTTAGGTCCAACCATTAAATGATATAATCAGTGTAACCTATCAATAGACAACCAAGCCCGAGTGAAGCTCGGCCCACTTGACTATCTATTTAATAGTTATGCTGACTTATCATATAATGAATGATAATTTCGATGGTTGACAAGTAGCATGGAGTGCCTCCAATGATTATCAAGACATCGAACTCATTATCACCCACCTTAATGGGAGGCTATGATCTAGTTATCATATAACTATTTCATTTAAGAACCTAATAATTTTAGAGGATTTAATAATCTGATGATAAATTGACTAATCAAGTTCTACTGAACCTATGAAATCGGTAGAATGAAACAAGATTAAGTATGGTTAAGTGGTACCTAAATTAGTCAGACTGATTTTCTTATAGGCATGGGTCAACCCGAATCAGGTAAATGATCTAAATCATAAATGGTTCACCATATTGACCAGGTAAGTGAGATCGATGGAAGGGATATGCCATTAACTCGTTAAAATGCATCAATACGAGTAGCTCCCAATTAAAAACCATTCGATCGTTGATCCTAGAGCAACTTGCCAACTCACCTTGACATCATATGGTTAACCAATTTTGATTTGACCATCTAAGAGATTCATGCTCAACCACGGAGCCTAATCTACTTCCATTTGATTTAATCAAAGAGAAGGACATGATCAATTACAACTATTGTTTGATTTAGAGCATTCTTAACCTAATCTAATTAATTTAGATTTGATCAAATACTCTTTTAGTCCAGTTGATTTAAACCTTAGGGTCTAACCTTTTATGGACCCGATTTAGCTAACCCAAAAGATTAAATATATTTTATGTTTACATGTCATATATTTTAATCAAGCATCATTTGCATTATGTTACTACTCATAATTCCTATATTTAGATCATGTCTAAAAAGATTGTGAATTAATATTTGACATTCAAATAAAACTCTCATGAATATTTGTATATTTCATAACATAGACAACAAGCCATCATATCTCATATCTATGTTTTTATACTAAACATGCAAATATCATGCTTTTATACAATATCAATATAAAACAATTTTTAAGAGTGAGTGTAATCTATGTTTTGATGCCAAAGCTCAATTTAAATTATCTTTAGACTAAGCATCGATGATAAAATAATTGCACGATAATATGTCGCAGAATACCTCATTGAATGGGTAATTTAGATTTTTAATCCATCTGTGACCATATGACCTTGTGATCAGTTTTAGCCATAATTACATAATTAATGAGAGCATTAATCTTACATGCAATAAATTAGATCAATGACAAAACATGGCTCTGATACCATTTGTAGGGAGAATTAATCTCCGAGGCATGCATATTTTAAAATTTGATAACAATTATCAATACGAAATTTTAAAGATTAAATATTAATCTATCTAACATGCATCAAGATCATATCTTTGCCTTATATATAGGATCATTTGATCTAAAATGTGCATATAAATAAAATCATCAAGATCATATCTTGATCCTCAAGGTAAGAAGTTATACTTCTTGTCTTGAAGCATGCCTTAAGATTAAGGATCATATCACTTACCTTAAGGATAGTTGGTAAATCCTTTTGTGCTCTGCAGCCGTTCAATCGTCCGGCCTCTAGTATCGTTCATGCAAAGCCCCGAATGATCGGATTTCCGGGAGTGCTAGCTTGCGGAAAAATAACTTTGCTGATATTGAATCCTTCCACTTAAATCTTTCTCCAAGATCCACCAAGCTTTTGCTAACACCAGAATCACCAGGATTTTCTATTCTAACCTTTTAGAATTTTAATCCAGAACATATCGTGTGTTGTTGTTCTATGCAATCTGGTGAGAGATGTCCTCTATTTATAGTCTCATTTTAGCTAGCCCATTGAATTCTAACATTTAGAATTCCGCCGTTCGGTAAAAAGCAAAGAGACGCCGAACCAAAGAGGCGTAGCATTTGGTTTGGTTAATTCTGACATTCAGTGAAAACCAAAGAGACGCGGTGTTTGGTTAATTTCGATGTTCAGTGAAAACCAAAGAGTAGCAGTGTTTGGCTAATTCAAAGAGGTACATAAATTCTAACCCTTAGAATTCCAACAGGAGAAGATTAATGTCAGGCATTAAATTCTATATAAGAATTTAATCTCTTATGAGATGCGATTTCAGCCATCTCATCATGTGAGATTTTTATCGAGAGGTTTGGGTTCAGGTGATGGTTTAATCTGATCTGAGTTTATTGGACTGAACCCACATAGATCATGGTTCTAGTCCAAATCAAATTTGGCTAGTTCTGAATCTATTTAAATCCAAATCAAGTCTAATTTCAAATCAATATTTGAAATTGACTAGTCCTTCTAATAGACTTAAACCAAATTGAATCTTATTCACTTGTACTTAACCCAATTGAGATAATTCAATCAATCAAATTGATTAATTAAATCATATACGATTCTCAATCGTTGATCAGCAAATAGATCATCCTATGAAACTTCTATGCGTGTGACTCTCTAGGTTCGAACCTAAGCCGGTAGCATAGAAAAACTTTCTATACTAATCGATGTACCTATCTAGCAATGGAACCCGATGTCCAGATAGATCGAAGAGTTACCGAGCAAACTCCAAGAACCCTAAGAAACAGTTACCGTATAATTCATCCTCTTGACCATAAATGCTAAGGATGGCTTAAGAGCCTGTCAACTCTAAACAACAAATCCATAAAGTGATTTCAATTTTAGTGATCATGTGACTTTCACATGAAGTGCCTTGGCCAAGGTCTTGCTAAATTGAAACACAAGCATTTCTCCTTTTAACGGGACATGTCAAATTCCATCTTGATCCATAACTGACTACCACAAGTACTTGACTGCACCCAGTAACCTTTCGTAGCTGGATTAGAAATCCAGGTGGTCCGACACCTAAGTACAATGAGTTGCTTGTAAGCCACTTGTTGTGATCTTCAGGTCTGAAGGATACTTATACCTATATCTTCTCGGATTAACTCTTGACAATAGAGTATCCGAAAATGAGTCACGTTCGGTGAAATGTACTCTTATACTTTCATCTGTATGTCATACCAGTGTCTCTACACTCCTTGGTTAAGAGGACAACCAACAAATATGATATACAACGTCCTATAATTGATAGTACTATGGCCCTGTCATAGTATATCATTTGGTCGCAAACTCTTTTAAGGACCTTCAAAGATAAATCCTCCTTTATCGTGAAGGAAGATCCTGAGGGCTTCATTACCATTAGTAGTTTTAAGAAGATGTTCTTGTAATGAATAAACTATCAAATAACTTTTATTAATATATCAATTTATATATAATTTACATTAGCATAATCATCAAATGATTGGCTTTATGATACAATTCCCAACAGTTGTAAATTATATAGGCTTAATTTGATTTCATTTAGGATAGAGAACATTGAAGATATGTGGAGAACCATGGTAGTATCAGAAGAACAAGAAGATGAACTGTTGATAGATCCACCAAGAGAAACAACATCAGAAATCCTACGAACCAGAGTCTCCATGTCATCAGGGTCCATTTTGGTAACCATAGGATGACTTGGTTGGAAAGGATTCTGAGCGGGTGGTGGAGCATTAGGTGGATTCGGATCAGCAGTAGGATTGTTAACAAAAGACAGATTAATATTAATAAAAGGATTGGGGTCCAAAGGCATAAAACCTTGTTCGGCAAACATGTAAGTGTAGTTTGGAGGGTCAGTAAACATAGAAGTAAAATTCTGAGGTACATTAGAATCAGAGGGATAATTTTGATTTTCAGCAGGAACAAAAGGGTAATTCAGATGTTCAGTGAAAAATTCCTGAGGCACAATAGGTTGCTTCCCCTGGACAAGTGCATGATTTTCTTGCATTTTTCCTTTGCTCCTAGTCCAAAGGCCATCTACCTTAGCAAAACCCATACGAGTTACGATACGTTCATTGTAAACATCATTATCGCTAAGGTGGTAGACATTCTCACCCCTAACATCAACATCGAAATGATTAAATACATGGGTAATAAGTAGACCATAAGGTAGGGCAGCTCTAGATTTACCAACAGCCTCTCTCATCACACCAATCATTTTTCTATGCAGGTGTAGATGAGTTTGGGTTACAACATGAAACATGAATGTTAAGTCTCGATCATTCACATAATCAAAACTACCACTCCTAGAAGTAAGACAGCGAGAAACAATACTATGAAGTAATCTCATTTCCGCATTCAGATCTTTAGCAAAAACATGATTAATATTAGAAGCATCATCAATATTCAGAACAGTCTCTAATTTAAACTTTCTATCTTTAAGAGTATCATCACCAGAATCAGTACTTGAAATGTTTAAAATTTGACTCAAAGAAATTTCATCAAATTCAATTCTAACACCTTTAACAGTTGAAGTTACTCTATCATTCCCAAAACTAATATTATGATAGAAAATTTTAACAAGATCGGGGTAAATGAGTAGGTTTGTCTTAAGTAAGTGTTCCCAACCTTGATAAGCTAGATTTTCTCTAATGAAATTTTTTTTGAAAGCTAGAAACTCAAAATCCATAATTTTTCCAAATGCTACAGATCTTCTAATCATAGATTGAAAGCTTGAAGGATTAGAGGGAGAGCACTCACTAATGCCTCGGGATGATGATCCACGCACAATTTACCTTTCGGAGCTATAGATCCAAAGAAATCAATGAGATTTGAAGTTGAAATGAAGAAGTGGAAGAGAAGGAGAGGACCGGTCGGCTTAGACTTGAAGAAATCGGTGAAGCACGGCTTGGGAAGAAAGAAATTGGAAGCAAGAGGAAATAAGTAGCAGCCAGTTCCCTTTTCCAATATTGGAATTCCAATTTTGCAAAGTTGGTATTCCAAAATAGAAAAACTAGAAGATTGGTTGACAACAAGTAGAATACCAAAATATGAAAACCGGTAGACCGATTAAAATGCCAAATAAAAGATTTTGTTCACCCATTACATCATCCGAAATAATTTGAAATTGATCCAATAAAAATATTAAAAATGAGAAGTATGAAGATCAAACAGTTGCGATTCATATGACATAAAATTTATGCAATCACGATGAGTATAGGTAAGTATATAAATTAAACAATCATGATGACTCATTTAAATAGAAGGGTCAAGCATTCCAAGCTCTCTTCTAATTTCACAAAATTTTGATTCATCAAGGGGTTTTGTGAAAATGTCAGCAAGCTGCAATTCAGTACAAACATGCTCAAGCACAATATTACCATTATTAACATGATCCCTAATAAAATGATGCCTAATCTCTATATGTTTTGTCCTAAAGTGCTGAATAGGATTTTTGATTAAATTGATAGCACTAGTATTATCACATTTTATTGGAATATTTTTAGGTTCGATGCCATAATCTTCTAGCTATTGTTTAATCCATAAGATTTGAGTGCAACAACTTCCAGCCGCAATGTACTCAGCCTCAGCTGTGGACAGTGCCACTGAAGTTTGTTTCTTGCTAAACCATGAGATTAAATTAACACCTAGAAATTGGCAAGTTCCACTAGTAGATTTTCTGTCTAATTTACAACCTATAAAATCTGAATCAGTGTACCCTACTATTAAGTCTATGCTAGATTATTTGTCATATCATAATCCTAAGTTTACTGAACCACTCAAATATTTAAATATTCTCTTAATAGCTAATAAATGAGGTTCCTTAGGGTTAGCTTGATATCTAGCGCACATGCATGCACTGAATAATATATTGGCCCACTAGCAGTTAAATACAATAAAGATCATATCATTCCTCTATATAATTTCAAATCAACACTTTTATTAGTACTACAAAAGTCTAGTCTACAAGAGGAGCTCATAGGTGTACCGATAAATATAGAAGTCTCCATGTCAAATTTCTTTAACATTTCTTTGATATATTTGCTTTGGAAAATGAAGATTTCATCATCACTCTGCTTGATTTGTAGTCCAAAAAAATATTTAATTCTCCTATCATGCTCATCTCGAACTCTCCCTGTATAAGCTTAGCAAAGTCTTGACATAGTGTTTCATTAGTAGAACCGAAAATGATGTCATCAATATAAATTTGGACAATAAGCATATCATCATTTTCTCTTTTAATAAAAAGTATTGTATCAACATTTCCTCTAATAAATTTATTGCTAATCAAGAATTTGCTTAATCGTTCATACCATGCTCGAGAAGCTTGCTTCAAACCATACAATGCTTTTTGTTCAATTTGAAAACATGGTTTGGAAACAAGTGGTTCTCAAATCTGGTGGTTTCTCAACAAACACTTGTTCGGCAATATATCCATTTAGGAAAGAACTTTTAACATCCATTTGATACAATTTAAAATTATAAAGCATGCAAAAGCAGTAATAATCTTATGGCTTCTAGTCTAGCAACAGGAGCATAAGTTTCATCAAAATCAATTTCCTCTTCCTGACAATAACCTTTAGCTACTAGTCTGGCTTTGTTTCTAACTATATTACCATGCTCATCCAACTTGTTTCTAAATACCCATTTAGTCCCAATAATTAGATGATCATGTGGTCTATTAACTAGCATCCATACATTATTTCTTTCAAATTGATTTAATTCTTCATGCTAAAGCATTTTCAAAACATTTAGGTTCAATATGGGATACAAATGCTAAGTTATTATAAGTATCTTTAAATGAAGATCTAGTTTTAATACCATGCGAGATATCACCAATGATAAATTCCTTAGGGTGATTGTGTACATACCTCCAATCCTTTTCTAGGTCATGATTACCTTGTGTTTCTTCATGATTTACCTCTTCTTAATTGGTTTGAACATTTGTGTCTTCTTTTTCCTCCAAAGTAATTTCTTTCACTTGATTTTCAATTTCTCTTGCATCATCAATAGCCTTTCTCTCCCTTATTGGAAGATCATTAGTTTCATCAAAAGCAACATGAATTGACTCTTCTATTATAAAGTATTTTTGTTGAAAACTCTGTAGGCTCTACTAGAAGAAGAGTAACCAAGAAAAATACCTTCATCAGATTTTGGATCAAACTTGTCAAGATTTGATTTTCCATTATTCAATATAAAATATCAACATCCGAAAACACGAAAATATGAAATGTTGGGTTTTTGATTTTGTAAAGCTCATAAGGGGTCTTTTTCAAAATAGGTATAATCAAGGCTCGGTTTAAAATGTAACATGAGGTGTTGATTTCTTCTGCCCAAAAGTACTTTGGGAGATTGCTCTCACATAACATGGTATGGGCCATTTCTTTCAAGATTTGATTTTTTCTTTCTACAACCCCATTTTGTTGAGGCATTCTAGATGCAAAAAAATTATGATTAATGCTATGCTCATTGCAAAAACTTTCAAAGAAGTGATTTTCAAATTTTTTCGTGGTCACTCCGAATCGATAAAACTGAAACTCCCTTTTTATTTGTAATCTTTTTAAATAAGTTTTGAAATGCAGAAAATGCTTCATCTTTTCTAGCTAAAAATAAAATCCAAGTAAATGAAAGAAATCATAGATAATTACAAAACCGTAACGTTTTCCTCCTAAACTTGTAGCTCTAGTTGGTCCGAATAAATTTATATGCAATAATTCTAATGGTCTATTGGTTGAAACCATATTTTTAAATTTAAATGAAACTCTAGTTTGTTTTCCTAGTTGACATGCATCACAAATCTTATCTTTTTCAAAATTCAATTTTGGTAAACCTTTGACTAAATCCTTTTTAAGTAGTTTTGAAAGAAGATCCATGCTAACATGTACAAGTCTACGATGCCATAACCAACTTGATTCAGTAATTTTAGCATTCATAGCAACTAAACAATCAAAGTCATGGTCATTTAAATCATTCAAATCAACAGTATAAACATTTCCATGCCTGTGACCAATAAGTTTCATGCAATTATTAGCAGGATTTGAAACAATGCAAATAGATGATTCAAAAATCACTTTGAAACCTTTGTCACATAATTGACTAATACTTAACAAGTTATGCTTTAAACCATTAACTAACAAGACATTTTCAATATATGTATGAGGTGTGACACCAATTTTACCAATGCCAATGATTTTACCTTGGCCATTATCTCCAAAGGTGACTATCTCTCCATCTTTAGCTTCTAAAGTGATGAACTGTGATTCATCACCAGTCATGTGCCTTGAACACCCGCTATCAAGATACCATTTTTGTTTAGATCCACGGGTTACAAGACACATCTGCAAATATAATGTCACGTCTTGCTCTTAGGTACCCAAGCCTTCTTGGGTCCTTTGGGGTTAGATAAAATGGTTCCTTTTGGAACCCAAACCTTTCTAATACTGTCACATGCATAGGACTTATGTCCCCTTAAGCCACATTTAAAGCAAGTAATATTACAAGATTAACCAGCATGTATGAAATATTTTTCGAAGATTTTTATTTTCTAAGAGGATTATATCCTAATCCTGCTTTGTCAAAAATAGCTTTTGGCTTTCTAAAATCATATTTAATTTTAAAGAACTTAAAGTAAATTTATCAACTATAGGTTTAAGTCTGTCAACTTCATTTTTCAAATCCTTGTTTCCTCAAAATTTTATTTTCTTCAATATATTTATTATTTTCTAAAACAAGGTTTTGCATTTGATTTTTTAAATCTTTATTTTGGAACTAAGGTTAGCAAAATCATCAACTAACTCATAGAATGCACCATGCAATTCTTTAAATGAAAAGTCATCAAGGAAACTTGGACTTACCTTCTCGTTGTCCGCCATGAAGCAAAAATTGGCCACTTCATTCTTTTCTTCTCCTTCGGAGTTGGAGCTTTCAGAATCACTCCATATAGCCATCATTGCCTTTTTCTTAAATTTCTTAGAACCTTTCTTTAGTTGTGGACATTCCGATTTAAAGTGTCCCGGCTTCTTGCATTCATAACAGATAATTTCTTTTTCCTTTTCTTTATTTCCATCTCCTTTTGTAAATGGTTTCCTTTTTCCTCTGAACTTTCTTTTTTTTATGAATCTCTTAAATTTTCTAGTAATGAGGGCCATGTCCTCATCATCACTGTCATCCTCAAATTCATCTGACTCTTCCTTTAGTTTAGAAATTTTAAGAGCCATAGTCCTTTTCTTAGACTCGTCCTCATCAGTGTGTTGTTTGATTTGAAGCTCATGAGTCATTAAGGATCCCAACAATTCTTCTAGGGGTAAAACATTAAGGTCCTTTGCCCCTTGAATAGCAGTGACTTTGGCATCCCAAGACCTAGGCAAAGATCGCAATACCTTCCTCACAAGATCAGCATTAGTATATGATTTACCAAGACTTTTAAGTTCATTTATAATGTCAGTAAATCTAGTAAACATTTCAGAAATTGATTCACTAGCATCCATCTTAAATAATTCATATTTATGGACAAGCATATTTATTTAGATTCTTTCACTTGATTAGTACCCTCATGGGTAACCTCTAATCTATCCCAAATTTCTTTAGTAGTTAAACAAGTAGATATGCGATTAAATTCATTAGCATCCAATGAGCAATATAAAACATTCACGGCCTTAGCATTGAGCTGAGCCAACTTTTTATCATGTTCATCCCATTCCATTTTCGGTTTAGGAATCACCATGTTATCTAGTCTAGTTGTAGGTGTGTGAGGACCATTACTATGATACTCCATAGATCATAGTCAAGTGCTTGAATGAAAATTTTCATTCTAGCTTTCCAATATCCATAATTTGTGCCATTAAATAACGGTGGCCTATTAGTGGATTGTCCCTCACTCAACAAGGTTGCCATAATCTTTAGCTCCAAGCTTTTTAGGGCTTAACAACAAGAGCACCTGCTCGGATACCACTTGTTGCCCAGATCTAGCAACCCAAGAGGGGGGGTGAATTGGGTTTCTTAAAAAATTTAATCGGCTATCAAGTATGTGCACTTATATTCTTTTACAAGTGATTATCGTGTTGTGAAGTGAGTCTAGTATACAATCAATCATAGAAAATGAAACACAATCAAACACACAATATTTATAGTGGTTCGGTGCCAACCTTGCACCTACATCCACTCTCCAAGAACACCTTGGGTATTCCACTAATCACCACTAGTCTAACTTGCTAGCAAACTTGTTTACGAGCACAAGCAAGCCTTACACACTAGCCCTCCAAGCTAGTCTTCTTATTTACGGGTACAAGGGGACCTTACAAATCAATCTAGATAGACCTCTACCCAACTACATTTCACAAATGTGAAATAAATCAAAGCACAAGTAATAGAATGTTTAATACAACAAGCTCCTAGATATGAGCAGATTTAAAACAATAAAAGTACTTATCAACTTGAAGAGCTAATCCCGAAGTTGCTTCTTTCTTTAATGAACGCAGCAGCACAATAGAAGTCTTCGAGGTAGCTTTGACTGCTCTTTAATGAAGGTAGATGGAGCTTGAAGACTACTTGAAGAATCAGCAATAAATGAGCTCCGATGGGTGAAAAATAATCAAAGCAATGCCCCAATAATCCTTAAACAAATCTCTCTTTCAAATGATTTTTCTCTCAATCAATATTTTCACTCTATTTTTCATACGATTTTTCACTTTTCTTTTTCTTCTATTTTTCTTCACTCTTCTATATCTCTTGAACACTGTTCATGTTCACTATATATAACCAGAACACCAAAATATAGCCGTTGTGAGAGAGAAAGAAATCCGGCCAAGAGAGGACGTTCCAAACGGTAACAAAAAATGTGAAGTAGAAAAAATAATGACCAGGGATCGAAACCAGCCGAAGAGACCTCCAAGCAATTTGGGATTCCAAAAGAAGAAGATTGGCCTTCCAATGTTTATCCAAAGAGAAGCCAGTCGTTGATTTAAAAATCAGCATGCCAGATATCCAAAATTAGCATTCCAATGAAAAGATGGCATCCCAACCTTGCTACTAGAATTTCCATCAGCCGATTGTTTTAAGAGTTGGTATCCCAAAAATTTGAAAATATCATTCCAATGAAAAAGATGGCATCCCAACCAACAAGTGACAGGGAGCCGACAGAGACCATTTTGAAATTGGCATTCCAAAATTAATTAACAGGGAGCCGGCAAAGAACAAATTGAAATTGTTATTCCAATCAACAAGTAACATGGAGCCGATAGAGAATGATTTTGAATTGGAATTCCAATCAACAAGTAACAGGGAGCCACCAGAGAACGATTTGGAATTAGCATGCTAACACCATTCATTAGCATGCCAAGATAAGGTGCCTAAGAATCGTCAGAGAGCATTTTAGAATTAGCATGCCAACACCATCCATTAGCATGCCAAGATAAGGTGCCTGGGAATCGACAAACTCCAATTTCAAGGAACTAGCCGTAAGATTTATATAAACTAAGTAAGCTAGTAATCCGAAGGCAACCGAAGGCAACCAAATGCAACCGAATGTAACCGAAGGCAACCGAATAGAACCGAATGCAACCGAATGCAATAGAAGGCAACCGAATGCAATAGAAAATAAGTATAATCCAGTGATAATTCAAAATAGAGTTATAAATAGGAGCTTGTAGGATAATTGAATCCAATTCAAGATAATGCAAATATAATTAAATCTGAAAGTCATTTTATCAGATAAATCATATTACATTATATCATGAATTACAATATACGTGGGAAAGATGAAGTATACTGTTCCATGATGAATAATCCAAAATTGATTGAACTGACATACACAATATTAGCACAATACTTAATTATTTTGCATTTTATCAAAATCAATATGGGGTCAATAAATTAGACGAACCAAATTTATAGCAAAATCTGATGATATTTTTTTTGATACTTAAATGTGGGGTTTTGGCAAAAAAGGGTCTAGGATGTAATGAACAAGTTTAGAAAAAAAATTAGGACTTCTAGACTTTTTTTTGGATGGATCCCCTTGTTTTTTTCTTTTCTTTGCTTTTCTTCTTCTTTTTTTTATAAGTTTACACTGTCCACTTTTTGTCCGATTACTCAATGGGAAACAATGTTTAAACTCTTTTTTTTTTTTGCAACTCTAATGATGCGAATTTAAAGGGATACCAAACAAGAACAAGAATTGAAATCAAGACTCAATCAAGAAGGACGATATGTAAACCTAATGACCTTAGGCTTGATACCAACTGATACGAACCTCACCAACTTGTGATGGAACCCGGTACCAAATTTGAAATGCAACACAAGAATGGGGATAGAAGATCCGTTTGATAAGTCAGTTTTTGAATACCACAAAGAATCCCTTAATAAGTTCAGAAAGTTTTCTTCAAGAACTCAAGAAGAAAATTAAGTCACAAAAGAAATTGTGAACAAATCAAAACTATATTCTCTTATTCTACCTCTATGTTGGCTTTTTATAGCCAAGTTACAAAGAGTATTTTAATGGTAAAGTTTCTAATATTGAAACCATGCCTAACAAGCCATAATCACACCTAACCATCCTAGGAAAGAATCAGATTTGACTCAATAATTTCATTCCTCTTAAAAATACATCTAATATGGAAACCATGCCTAAAATATGATTACAAAAAAATTAAATCTTGATAAACTCTTCTAAACTTCTTGAATAGCGGGATCATAATCTTAAACTTCTTGAATAGCACGATCATAATCTTGACTTGATTCTTTACTAAAGAAAATGCCCTTGCATATGTATCTCGGGTTTGACATGCCAAAAAAGGTTGTGTTATGTTCAATGGACATGTTTGGCTGATTGGTCACTACTACAAAAAGTTAAATAGACTACACTAGGTTTTAAAAAAAAACTATATTAAAACCAAACCGGTTTGGCCTTTAAGTCTCAGCTCAACCGATCCAGCCGATCGATTCGATCGGGTTCTGACAACTATGCTCCCGCAGCCCCCTTGGCAGAATTTTTGCTAGTTTCATTACACTTTGGGTTCCTACTGATGGTTTGCATCTGGCAGTTCGGGGGAGAAGGGAGAGAAAAAAAAAGAAAAAAAAAAGAATATAAGATGATATTGAAAGTCTTTGAAAGTGGATTTTGTTTTTCATCTTTGTTTGGTTAGATAGAGAAAAAATAAAGTAAAGAAATAAACTATAAATTTAATAAAATAAAATATTTATAAAATAAAAAAATATTATATTGTTATATATTTTAAAAATATAAAAGCAAAGATGAATGAAAAAAATACTTTTCATCAAGCATACAAAGCCATTATGTAAGGGTTGCCACCCACTTGGGTGAGAGGGATGTTGTATAAGGGATTCAGTTCGAAAAAAAGAACAAAGCATAATGAAGGCAGCGAGATCGTTTACAATTGGATAATTTGTACATTTTAATGATATTTAAGAGTAAAATAGGAAGGAAAGAAGAAAAAGAAAGTATCTTCGTCCTTTTTCCTTCCAAACCCTCTGATTTAGGTTAAAAATTATTGCTGATTTTAAAGCATATTAAGAATAAAGAATCCTCTTAAATCGTTCCTATTCCTACTTAAAAAGCTTCCAAGATACGTCAATGCCCCTTCCTTTATTATTTATTATTCTTTCTTTTCTTTTCCCTCAAAGCTTCTCTATCAAGTAAAAAATTTTATATCTTATTTTAGTACAACATGGTCTATATCAGACATGATGATTCGCTCGCACATCAGCAATGCGAAATCCACAGATAAATTTTTCGGATGCAGACCTATGCATGGGACGAATCACTACGTCAGGGCATATACTGGATCAGAGACAATGTAAAAAAGACTTTTCCCTCTATTAAACATGGTGTTAGGGCCGATAGCCTTTTTTTTGTCGGTATGGACTAGGGTGGGCCGATGAGTCGGCTCAGGCTAAGATCTAGGCCAACCTAATTGATCCTTGGTCTACTAGACTTCGAACTGCCAATGCCAGCAAATCATTTGCCTACAAACCAAGAGAAAACTGCAAATAAATAAACCACTTCCTTTTGAGATGATTTATTTGAATATTGATGTTAGTTTAGCATTTTCGAATCATAGATAGATAAACACCGTCAAGATCGGTTCTAAGTTCGAGTAAAGAAGGAGGATTGTATTAAGTAGTTGACAGCTAGTGTAAAACTTCGTCGAATTTTCTAAAATAGTAGCCCCATATATAGTTGGAAAAAAGGTTCAGATGAGTTAAGTTGAGTTAAGTTGAGATAAGATAATTTGGAGTTTACGGGTAATTAAGAATAGATAAAAGAGACATGGAAAATGCTCCCCTTTTATGCGAGCATGAAATAATTATCGATCGGCTCATCTTGGGTGACTCTATTGTCAACCAACTCCATGTTTGGACTTTGGAGTAATAGAATTAAGATCTCACTCGGTTGCTTTTATTAAGATGGGTGATCAAATATATCCATGTCGCTGGAGTGCATTCGATTATTCGCCATGACCGGACCTCGTAGCATAAACAAAATAGCAAGATATAATAATTCAGACATGATGAGACAGGGGCACCCATTAAATTAACCGGACCCATAAACAGCTGGTTCAACTGTGGTTCTTACGGGGACCACTGGGGCAATAATTAATTCCGGTTTTCTAATGACGTTGGGGTCTCTAATTAAGCCCAGGCAATAACGGAACCAAAGAAAATTGCCAATAAGGTAGCATGCATATATATATCTTCCATAAAAAATTATCAAATCCGGATATTAATTTATATATAGTTGATAAAAAAGATTATTACCGGTCATTTCAAGCACAAACAACGTAGAAATCCAATTAATTAATTCCCTGATTAATTAGCAGGACCACTAGCTACTACAGAATGAGCAACGGCGTTCGCTAGTTCCCGGCCAATTTAAAGGGATTCTCTCTCGTACGCGCCAAGCAATGCATACGGGTTCCTGTTTACCAGCTCCGTACGTCGAGGCCATATGGGCGATGATCGATGCCCCCTCACCGCCCGGCCTTTGTGGTAGTCGAAGAAAAATTGGAGATTAAATGCATGGATGGGCAGCGATCGAGTCAACTGCAGATTACTGGAATTTCGACCTTGGAAATCAGTCTGCTCTAGAGGAGTGGAGTCGACCAAGAAAATTTGTAGTGCTTCCTCGATCAAGCGATGCACGTACGACGTCTTGATTTCTACACAACTGCATGCAGACAACGCGCGCGGGGGCGTAACCCTAATAAAGCTATGATCCTTTATGCCATCTTTGAACTGTTAAATAATTTAAAAGTATTTATAACTTGTAAATATATATATATATATATATTTCCTTTGAACGCATCTATATATATATATTTCGATCTGTATCTTTTGAATACATATATTCTTTATATCCTTTAAATGCATCTATTTCTAATTAGACTGATGTATCTTTTGAATATATATATATATATCTTTAATTAAATTAATATACCTTTTTTGTTATATTATAAATTGATGCGTCTATTCAGTGGAACATGGTATCTTTTAAACATACCTATTATAGTGTAGATGCGATTTCTATAAATTAAGAATAATTCTAAGTAATTTAAAATAATTTCTTCGATCGTATCTGTATTTGAGGGAGTTGAGTTTTATTATAAGTTCTCTGTTGTATCCTGAATGATTTTTAAATCTTTAAGAAAAGTAAGTTCAGGTCTCATAAATTTTTTTTTTTTTTTTACTCTACTTCTGATTCACATGTATTTTCCTAACACGAACAGGCGATGGCTATGAGGACATCTCCAACGGACGCCATGCGATGGGCTACCTGTTGATCCATGGTCAAGCGTTCGGCGCGGGATGCTTTGGTGTCTCTTTGGGAGGAGTCGCGCAAGGAACCATCGAAGGGAAAGAGAAGAATAAGCGAGCGACTGCAAGAAATTTGAATTGCTTCCTCCCCCTCTCTACGTAAAGATTGATATTAGAATATTCCGTTGCTTCGCTTGCCAAAGAGGACTTCACACGAGTTTGTGGGGCGCCAACGTTCGAGCAACGCATCCGCTCACAATTTTCAGGCCATTATTACCCAAGAGACGTCGTTTAAGCTTCCCAAAACTCAGTTACCCCTCGCTTCTTGGTACAATTAAATCATTCTCCCATCTTCTTCCAAAAAAGGAGACAAATTAAGAAGTTGTAGCCATTAGTAGATGATTAGCCATGGCCACATTAATAAAGCCTACCCCACTTGACCTTATGCTCTTCTACAAGATGGAGAGGGACTTCTACAGCCGGCTTATTAGAGAGTTGGGCCAGGTTCAAGAGAGTATAGAACTGGTCATGGCACTGTGGCTCTGGTTCGAGTCCATTGGCCACCACGATTTCATCCGGCACGTCGCTGCCTACCAGGACGATGTCATCCTCCGCTTCGTCGCCGAGGGCGAGGCCTGCCTGGATCACCTCATGGGCAACCGCGACACCAGCCGGAGCGTCGAGCTCCCCCTCACCAACTCCCTCGTGGCCAAGCCGATAGACCTCCGGTTCTTCGAGTATCACCGGGACATAGCGTTCGACGGGTTGCGGTACTTCCTCACGAACGTGTGCCGGATCATCTTCGACGATGCATTGGTGGAGAGGTTCGCGAGAGATGCGAACCACCCCGACCACCAGCGAGTGCTCTCGAGCAGCTTACAAGTTGGCCGCAGAGTCTACTACATTAATGAAGACGACGAGGTCGAAGCAGCGACCGTCATGGTTCCAAACTCTACGCCGCCATCCTCGCGCTCCATGTTGAAGCCGAGTGCTACACCCTGGCACCCGGAGATGGATCGCACGCCAGAAGATCAGAGATCCATGTTCATAACCTTCTCCGTGGGACGGCCTATCGACAGGCAGGACATTAGAGACTTCTTTACAACGTAAGTACGTATAATAACAATTAATCCTAGCGATCACTCCATTATTGTAGCATTATTTTGACGCTAGCTAGAACATGTGGCAGGCGATACGGGCCGTGCATCGAGACCGTGATGATAGAGAGGGCGCCGCCAGGGCACCGGCCGATGTACGGGAGGTTGGTGTTTACGAGCACTTCCATGATCGCGGTGGTGCTGAAAGGGCAGCAGACTGCGAAGTTTGTGATCAAGGGGAAGCCTCTGTGGGCACGGATGTATCTCCCTCGCCGGAAGTACTAGAGTTTTTGCTGCATGGCGTGGGAGCCGGTCGGCGGCTTGGTCGTCGCAGAGGCCTTGGTTTTGGAGCGAGAGTATAAGGAAATAGTTGAAGGCATGTGATACGATAAAATATGTCAGTGGGATTGTTTTTTTCTAAAAAAAAAAAAAAATTCATACGTTGTCGTTCTTCCCAGATTTGGAATTAATAAAAGACATGTTTGATTACAGGCAATCTATATATTATAATATATTGCGTAAATTTATTCATGGATTAAATGGATCTCTAGGAATAGGCATGCAATTATATAAAGAAGCTATATATTTCTTTTTGCCAACCTGAGACCTTAGTCTGAGCCTTTTGGATTCTTGTTACCTATGATACTATGAACGGCATAAAAACTCATGGTCCAACATTACGAAAAGAAAAAAGAGTCTGGCTTTTGACAAATATTAAGAAAATATAATATTAAGCATCGTAGAATTTCTTTTAAAAAGATAAATATTTGTACGTTTTTGGAAAGAGAATCGGATTCTTTGAGAGGCAAATCCCGTGCGTGAGGCGTTTGCTTATTATCATTTTCATGGAAATATTTTAATAATAATAAATAATTTTTTATTAATCTAATTTGCATAAAAATACATTGCTATATTTTAATAATAATAACCTATAAACATATGTCTTTATCCCAACACTACAACAATTTTGATGAATGACAACCCTTTTTTCCAACGCTTTTGTGTAGGTAGCGTTGAGAATTCCCGAAAGCTTACATATGCGTTAGGGATTAATGACTTTAACGACGCTTTTAAGCATCGAGAAATTTGGACTTTAATAGTGCTTTAAAGCATCAGCCTTAGATTAATTCTTTAAACACTCGGAGCCCCTCTCTATTTCTTCGGCAATCAGAAAACCCTAGCCATGTCCCTCCCTCGTCTTTCTCTCTCTGATCTCGATCTCCAAATCTGTAACCCTTTCAAGCCCTACCCTCCTCAGAGTTTTGGCGGCCCTTCTCCTTCTTCAGTTTAGGTGACTCTCCTCCGACGAAGATATGATGTCCCATCTCTCCCCACCTCACCTCTTTCCTAAAGCCCAATTAGGCCAAAATGCTTAGATAAAACCCGATAACATGCATGCAAACAAAGAGAAGGAGAAGAACAATGTGAAGGAAAGAATTGAAGTAGGGGAAGATAGAGACGAACTGTATCTTTGGTTCCCTTCTTGGTCTTACCAGATTGGCTCTCCCATACAAATGCTTTCAAGCCCTCTAGTGGAGTCAGTCCACCCATTATCGAGCTGCCCGCCATTTTGGTTTCTCCATCATCAGCTTTGGCTCTGCCTCCATCGTTGGTGCATTTATAGGGACATCTTGGCCTACGAGCACCAGCACGTGGCCCTAATTAAGGCAGGGGGTTGCCTTTGCAGGACTCGAGCTCAGGAGAGGGGTTGGGCTCGGAGTTGTTGGAAGGGACTCTGTCACGATGGCGGGAGAGAACTTGGTCCCATGGGGGGGGTTTGAAGGGCTCCTCCTTTGGGCTTTGGGAATCTAGCCGTGAGGCGCTTGAGCTCGGCATACCCTAGGCCCAAGTTTTGCTCAAAGTCCAATTATCCTGGTCCATAATAATTCATTAAGACAAAAATTAAGCCGATAGAATAAATTTTTAGTTTTTAAATATTTACACAAAAATAAATAACACTTTAAATAATTGTATCTACTCACTTTAGAAATGTGCTAATGATGTTGCATGTGCTAATGATGTTCATTCTATTGAGCATGATAATTGTACTTATTATATACAAAATGGTTGTCATTGTGATTGAACAAGATTGTGTTATGCATATTAATTTAGATTTTCACATTACTATTTATTCTCACATATGCCTATGTTGCTAAACGTTGAACACTTATGATGATGAAATATGTGCAAGATGTTTGGTTGTTTATTTAATACTATGATACTTTCTAGATAAGCTTTTCTAGATGAGGCTTTGAACTATGATGTATATTGGATAAAAATTGGTTGTTTATCGATCATTTTATCCTAAAATGGATAAAATTTGGATAAATAAATCAAGAAATATCAAAGAATATTTAGATAGAGTTCATGATTTCATTAAATTTGGTATAGATAAAAGTAGTTTGAATAGAAAGATTTTATGTCCATGCCGATGATGTGTTAACAATTCTTGTCTAGATTTACAAACCATTGAAGAATATTTGATATGAAATGGTTTTGTAAGAGGTTATACTGAGTGAATTTTTTGTGGAGAATTTATGTTACCAATATCAAGTAATCAACCCTTGTCTGATCTTGGATCCAGTAATATGCAAGATAATCTTGTAGGAGATGATATAATGGGTTTGATTATAGATGCTTTTCGACATGGTGTTCAAAACTTTGAAAATTCAACTAATACATATGAAACAGCTGAAATATGTAATGGTTCTATATTTATGGAACAAACATTTATCGAGAAGTAGATGCAACCATCAACTACTGAGTCAGTTCGGTATCATAATTTAATTAAAGATATAGATGAACAATTATATCTGGGCTATTTAAAATTGTTTAAGATCTTTTTTCTTATACATTTATTTCATATAAAATATATGAATGGATGGTTCAGAAAGAGCTTTACCATGCTTCTAAATTTACTAAAGGATGCATTTTCAAAAGACACTGGTTTACTATCCTCTTATTATGAAGCAAAGAAGTTGTCAACAAATTAGATCTAGGATATCAACAAATTATGTTATATCATGGTAAAAATGCTGATCGAGAGTCATGCAATGTATATGAATCTTCTCGATGAACAACTCATGAAGAAGATGAGGATGTTGTAATGAACAAAATATACACCGTAGAGTACAAAAAAAATCGATGAAGGTATTGCGTTACTTTCCTCTTATTCCTCGATTGAATAGGCTATATTCATCATCGAAAATAGCTTTATTAATGAGATGGCATGATGAAGGGCGTACGAAGGATGGAATATTGAGATATTCAACAAATAGTTTTAGCATAGAAAGCATTTAATACTAGGCATTCTGATTTTGCCTTTGATATTTGTAAAGTCTGGTTGGGTTTAGCTTCAAATGGCTTCAATCCTTTTCGAACTCTAAATTTTACATATAGTATTTGGCCAGTTATTCTAATACCATACAATTTACTACTATGATTGTGTATGAAACAATCCTCACTTATCTTATCAATGGTTATTTTAGGCGATAAGGATCCAGAAAATGATATTGATATTTTTCTATAACCTTTAATAGAGGAATTGAAACAGTTGTGGGAAGGTATCAATGCAATTGATGTTTTCAATGGTAAAACATTTAAACTACGATAGCTTTGTTATGGACTATTAATAATTTTTTAGTAAAGATTTTTTTCAATGAAAAACTTCATTGAAAAAAATAATGGAAATCGTTAAAAAAAATTTCTTAACGGATTTTAAGTCCGTTGGGAACCGTTGGCAAAATTCTTATTGGCAAAAAAAAATGATGAAAAGTTATGCTGTTGAAAAAAGTTTAATTTTATGATGAAAATAATTCCATTGGAAACAGTTGTATTTATGATGAAAAGTTATCCGTCAAAAAAAAAAAAAAA
>UESW01005034.1:164089-378829 GCA_900491605.1 Calamus simplicifolius | reverse complement strand
TATATATACATACATACATACATACATACATACATACATATATATATATATATATATATACATACATACATATATATATATATGTATATATATGTATATGCATGCATATACATATATGTATATGTATATTATATATATACATATAATATATTGCTACTGTACCTTTTAGTTATATTTAGTATAACTATATATGTATTTTTGTTTGTCATATTGCTGCTGTACTTATAACGTGACTTTCCATAATGCATCTCATATGCTTGTCTGTGTCATGCTTTATCTGTATCTTAAATCTATTCCCATGCTTCATAGCCTATCTAATTATAACACCTAAATTCATATCACTTTGAGATCCAAACCATAGAATTGGAGTACTACATGCTTTTGATTTGCTGCTGGCCCAGCCTTGGCAGAGTACATGCCATGTCATCCTGGCATTTGAATTGAGTTTGCTGATGTTATCCCTGTGGTCAAGACCTCTATAGCAGGCACTAGAATAATTGAATCAGCAAACTCAGGTGACTGTAGGATTGCTTTTACTCAGGTCAGCACTCAGAGGACTCTGTAGCTATTACTGTAGGATAACCATTTATGTATATCATAAAATTAAATGATATTCAAATAGCACGAATAGCTATTACTGTAATAGCTATTACTGTAGGATAACCATCTGATAAAATTGACCCTCACTCGAGTATTTGAATCTGAGTTTGCCAATGTTATCCCTGTGGTCAAGACCTCTATAGCAGACACTAGAATAATTGGACGGTTGTGCGCTGGTTAGTGTTATCAAGTTATTCCATTGAATGCTTATGAGGTTGCCTTTCTAGAGATCTAACTGTAATTGTTTTTTATTTTATTTAGGAGACAAGAACGGACTTCTTCTGTCGCACACAACCACTGATCAAGGTAAAATTTCATTCATAATGTCACTGGAGGATAACTTCTATTATCTCACTAATTTCTTTTATTTTTGTTAGTTACATGTGGACCCTACACTTTAGGGTTGTAGGTACACAGTAATGAGATTAATTTGGGATATTCAAAACAGCGTATACATAAATGGTTACATGATACAAATTTCTGTAGCTATTACATGATGCAAATTTGACATTAAGAAATGATATTGTTTAGATTGCCATGCAGTTGATCCTGTGCAATTTAATGATTTCAACTTTGAAAATATCTGAGTTTCAAAAGTTTATTACTGTAGTAATATTACTATAGTAATATTACAATAATATATTACTGTAATAATGCATCTCCCTAAGTAATAGCCATTAATCATTAAATAGCACTCAGAGTAAATGAGTACAAAACCATGATGCATGCTGATAAAAACATAAGCAAGAAATCATTTGATCTTTTAATATACATGAACATTTGCATTCCCTTTTTTCTTCAGCTGCAACATCAACTAAAGAACCATTCTTACGCGTATGAGTTTTTTCAAATATTTCCAACCTACTTGGTCGCACCCCATTTGTAACCTGGGTCTGTAATTAAAAAATTTAGTAAAAACAAAAAGAATACATAACTATAATGTCAGAATTATAAAAGAAATTTATATTGTTTATATTATTCATACCAGTTATTCTCAATTACACTGAAAGCAGTCCTACCGAAACAAAGAACCATATTTAGTTTTGATCTATTTTCTACATTTGTTTTGCTCATTTTTTGCAAGTAAATATTGATAAATTAGTTAAATTAATACATAAAAGATACTTAAAACAATTATCTTTCTATTGCTTCGTGCTCATCCTTTTCATACCTGAAAAGTTTCACTATTCCGATGGGCAACAAGCCATTCTCAATCATCCTTTGTAATTACCACATCTAGTAAGTGCTTTAATTTTACTGGATCTATGTCGATTCTTATAAATTTCATACAACTCATTCTTATACTCTCTATATTGATCACTATATTTCTTTATCACATATTTTGTCCTTATAACTTCAGCCTTATCGAGTCCTTCCTCAAAGAGAATAAAATAATCCTACAAAAAGATAATATAGTTTAGTAAATGTTAAAATTAGTGATGCTATAATTAAAAAACTAACAAAAATCTTACCATGATGTGGTTAATCATATTCCTTATTTTATTATTAAGAATTTTACTCCATCCTTTAACTTTAAGGGATACAAAGGATCGATTTCTAACTATTGTACCACACCAACTTGCAAATTATGCACGATTCTCTCCTGTAATTCTTCCCTTGTGATCCCACTCCAATATTTTCTTGGTCATTAAATTTTTTAGCTCATTGTTCAAAGTCCTCCCTTATCCTTTTTTTGTAGTATTCATGACTAAACCTGAAAAATCATAAGCATACAAAAAAAAAAATTACTTTGAATAAAATAATTAGGAATATACATAAAATATAATATTTAAAGATACTTACTAAAGTTGTTATTTTTACCTTCTTGCACACAGTCAACATTATCTCTAGTAGTTGGTAGAAGGCCTCATTGGATGATAGCATTAACTTCTGTGCCTCTACCTTTATACATTAAGTTAGTAAAACTTCTGCTTGTTCCATATGATATTACAATATTTTAATTTAAAAATAAATTTTAATATATCATAAAAGTCATCATCCATCAAACTTAGTAAAGAAACAAGAACTAGGTATCATCAAAACAATGCAATTAATAAATATTGAAATAAATTTCATTAAAGGGCTTTCACAAAAATGGTTAGTCCAAAATAGAAAAAGAACAAAACCTAATAAAATTGTGCAAATATATAACATGTAGTACTTGCATAAGTAAATAACTTCAACAATAGAAGCTCATGCCACCATAGTTCTTCCTCCTCACTATCATTATCATCCTCATCATCACAATCATCTGTTAATGCAAAAATTTCACTGCTAGAGAGGCCATCATGATCTTCATTACAATCATCTTCCATTGCAAAATTTTCAATATTTTCAAGTCTATTATCATCCGATAACTCAGCTTCGATACTTCGAGGAGGAAGGCCATTCCTAATTCAATCATCCGCTTCATCATAATTTTCTATCATATTTGACAAAGTTTCAAGATGGGATTCATCTTGCTGAAATGCACATTCTTCCTCCAAATCGATGCTCTCTTCCTCAATCGGCATATCATAGAAGGCACGAGGTTATGTCTTAACCACCACAAGAAAATCAGGCTTAATATTATCTTGAATATAGAAAACTTGCTCCACCTGATATGCTAGCACATATGGCTCATTGGTATTCAATTTTCATTTAATATTGCTCGAATGCAAAGTCAAGAAAATCTTTCACTCCATTTCTATACTCAAGTGATAATCTATTAGTAATCTGCATCCAATTTTTACTTATTCCAACCATTTCACCGTATCAATTAAGAAAAAAAATAGAAAAACATTAATAAGTTGCAAAAGCATATCATCAGCAAAACAATGAAAGTTACTTGCATGAATTTGTAACAATTAACTGACCACAATATGATATTAATAAAAGCTAGGATACTTTCAACTTACAAACAAGACTTAATGCAATTTATTATTATCTAATATCAAAAGAAAAATATTAATAAATAGAAAATTAACATTTGAGTAGTTAAAAGTTGAACCTAGCAAATTCATGAACTTACATGACCTAAACATATTAGACAACTCTTATAACAAATATGGTTATTACAGTGCCTCCAATGCATACTAGCCTCCACAACTAAAAGGAGTAGGGAACAATACTAGCCTCAGAAGAAAAGGCTTATAATGCTACTAAAACATATTTTACAAAGAAGGGCCCAAGACAAATAATGCTACCTATTTGCAGCACCACGATGGGTCAGTAGAATTCCAAGCTCTACTGCTCTGATGTACTGACGATTTTGATGATTACTTCAGTAAAAGAACATAGAGCACTCAGGCTTACCAAAGGACAACTGAGAGGCTAATGTGCCATATTGATCACATGAGATTTTAGTTTATTTCTGAATGGCCTTACCATGCTGGATTTTTTTTTTTGGTTTATAACATACAAGGCTGGGCAATCCCGTAAAAGCCTGCATATGGTATTGTCCACTAGGCGATGGCGGCGGGAAGGTCGGGGTCCACCAGGCGGTGACATCGAAGCGACCGGTGCCGGCAACATTGAAGGCATGCTCGAGATCGAAAGGGAGGAGTCACGGGTGGCATCCAGCCATGCGTGGCATGCCAGCATCGGGATGCCGCCCGCGATGCATCAGCATCGCCCCCTTACACCGATCCTCCAAAGTGAACCAACGAAACACATCTACCAGGCACATCAATGTCAGCTCTGATCAATCCTGGCCCTCCTTCACCGCTGCCACCTTCCTCTCTTCTCCCCTTCCCCCGATCTCTTCATCGTATATATGAAGCTAGTTTAGGTGCCAAAAAATAGAGAGTACGAAAATAGAGGATCCCAAGAAAAATATTAATATATTTTATAATTAATATTAAGTGTATGAAAATAAAACCTCATACGTACGAATCATGGCAAAAAAAATTCCTAAACCATCGAAAAAGAAAGATTGAAGGAAGTTCCATAATGTTTCTCCTCTTATCTTGGTGGATTTATGAAAAAAAATCACAAAAATATTAAGCAAAAACCAAGAAAAGGAACTCACAAGGGGTTGCTATGCTGCCGATAATCAGTCACCTTTACGAGGGTTACGGTTGCTGGTGCTCATCAACCTTTGTGGCCATCGGTGCTCAATCACCCTTGCCGTGCTAGGTCATGTCCTTTTAGGGAAATAGAGAAGACGACAAGATGGAGATAATGGATTGTGGGAAATAAGCTTGGCTGATCACGGGAAATAAGCTTGGCGAATTACATGGCACCAATGAAAAAATAGTCCATTTCCATTGCCTAGTCTTGACGGTTCATCGAAAAAAATTCATTTCCCATGCTTATCCCTTTTCCATTAGAAAAAAATCATATATAATAATATATTCCCAACGAATATAAAAGTTTGTCAGGAAAATAAACTTTTTCCTACATATAATTTATTATTCATGGGGAATAATTGTTGCAAATACCTTTTTTTCTTATAGTTCTACGCATTCAATTTGGTTAAAACATGAAAAAAAATTTCGTTATATGGGGCATCGTCAATGGTTAGAACCAAATCATTAGTTTTATTTTCAGAAAGATTTATTTGATGGTACCATAGAATTGGGATGTGCACCTATTTCACCTTCTGGAACTAATGTTCATAAATAAATGGATTCCATCAGTTATATATATGATAAATTCTTGAAGTCTTCTCAAAAAAGGAAGGAATGATCAAGAAGGATTATCAGAAGAAGTGACTATTGGTAGTATGGATGCACATGTATTTGAAGATCCTGATAATTTTTTTGAAAAAGAAATGAGGAAGATGTATAGATAGCATTTACAAATCAGCCTAGTAAATATTTATGGAAGAAAAGCAGTATCTTTTTTGACTTATCTTATTAGGAACATAATCTTATTTGGTATAATCTTGATGTCATGCACATAGAGAAGAATGTTTGTGATAATTTGCTTGGAATATTATTGAATCTTGATGGAAAAAATAAAGATAACATAAAGACACGACTGGATTTAAAGAATTGGGTATCTGACCGAATCTTCATCCCAAAATGCTTGCTAATGATAAAATTTATTTGCCTCCTGCATCTTATACAATGTCTGCTCAAGAAAAAGATAATTTTCTGATAGTATTAAAAAATATTAAAGTACCTAATGGATATGCATCAAACATTTCAAGGTGTGTGCATTTTAAAGATATAAAATTTATAATCTCAAAAGTCATGATGGTAACATATTGATGTAAGATATCTTTCAATAGCTTCAAGATCATTAGTGCCTAAACAAGTTCTTGCAGTTATAATTCGATTATCATAATTCTTTAAGGCATTATATTCATCAGTTGTTGATCCTGGAGAGCTTGATCAGTTGAAATTTGATGTTCCAATTATACTTTGTCAGATGGAGAAGATTTTTTCTCCAAAATTTTTACTATTATGGTACATCTACTCATTCACTTAGCTTTAAAAGTCAAGTTTGATGGACCGATATACTATAGATGGATGTATCCTATTGAGAGGTACACTATAGAGTCTGATATATCCTATTGACTGATACACTATAATTTTTAATAAAAGTAGCATCATAATTATTCTATATTTATAAATTGATTTATCTTGTAGGTATATTATGCGATTGAAAGATTATATACAAAACAAAGCCTATCCAGAAGGCTGAATTGCAGACGAATATACTGTTGAAGAGTATTTGATATTTTGTTCAAGATATCTTCAAGGTGTAGAGACAGTATTTAATAGACCTTAATGGTATAGCGATTTCGTAGATAATGCAGAATTATATAAGTTTTTAACTACAGGTAAAGTAATAGGAAAAACTGAAAGTATTGTATTAGATCAGAAATCAATGGCACAAGTACATCATTATGTTTACTCCATAGTGAAATAATATTTGACTATTGTAGGTTAGTATAATTTATTGCAATTTAAATTTAAATATCATATCTTATTTTTGTTCTAAATGCATAAAGTAAATTTTATGCAGTGAATTTTTAATGTCTCAGCTACAAGCTAATCATAGAACTCAACCCCATCCAAGGATTGAGTAGCAATGGTTAGTCGAGTTTTTTCTACATTTCTTTCAAAATAGGTCATATACTTAGAAAATATATGGATAAATTTAACATCAAATAACCTATTAATATTTCTTATTTATTTTTTAGGTATCAATGATGATGGAGAGAATTATTCAAATGAATTAATAGCCTGGCTTGAGGACCTAACAAAGTTATCAATAGATATAATAGTTTCATAATCAATGGTTTTAAATTTCATACTAAAGATCGTGTGAAATTTAGAAAAACATAGAATAGTGGTGTTATGGTGGAAGCAGATGGAAAAACCTATTATGGTGCACTTAAAGATATTTATGAGTTAGATTACTACAAAATATTTAAAGTCATATTATTTAGATGTGATTGGGTAGATATATAAACTCATCAAGGGGTTTGAAAAAAATGCAAATGGATTTACACTTGTAAATTTTATAAGGTTGATACATACTGATGTCTTATTGAAGGATGATTCATTCATTTTTCTTCTTAAGCTTGTCAAGTATTTTTTGTACAAAATACAAAAGATAAAAATTGGGCTACTATTATTAAAACAAAACCTAGGGACATATATGTGTTATGGATGGAGATTAATTTCATCAAGAGGAAGCCCCAAATCAGAGTTCACGAAGGAGTTGGCAAATCAGTCATTATCCAAAAGTAACAAACATGAGATTTGGATAGATTTTGGGGAGTTAGTTGAGGATGGTTTTTGTCATTATCCAAAAGTAACAAACATAAGATTTGGATAGATTTTGGGGAGTTAGTTGAAGATGTTTTGGCCATTATCCAAAGTCACCGTAGGGAGCTTTTGGAGGAGGATTTGAGGCGTCATCTCAGCTGTAACCGCTAGCCACAAAAATCTCGTGTGGGAGTTACGAATGTGTGAAATAAATGGGAGGCTCGGTGAGGACCTCTGTGTGCTGCAGAGAGAGAAAAAAAATTATGAGATCATAAGAGTTTCTGAGAGAGAGAGTTTTGAGGGCTTGTACCTGATTCAACTCTTAGTGAAGCCTTGCAGATCCTGTGCCGCCGTGGACATAGCCCAGTTTGGGTGAACCACGTAAAATCCTTATCTCTCGCTGTTTTCTTTTAGATTTTGGTTCCTATTATTATTCTGTGTTTTTGTTAATTTTATCGCAACTATGTGCTTGGTCGTACTAATAGCGATCATATTAGAGGAATATTTGTTGTATTCCCTATCAAATTGGTATCAGAGCTTGGTTTTCTTCATATTATTACGGTCGGACAAATCAACAAAGAGATGGCAGAAGACAAGATCAAAATCGAGAAATTCAATGGTCACAATTTTGGATGGTGGAGGATGCAAATTGAGGACTACCTATATCAGAAGGATCTTTACCTTCCATTAGAGGGAAAGAAGCCGGATTCAATGAGCGACTCAGATTGGATGATTCTGGATAGGAAACCCTGGCCACGATCAGATTGTCATTGACACCTCAATTGGCGTATAATATTGCAAAGGAAAAGACCATCGTGGATATGATGACCGCTTTAACAAAGCTGTATGAAAAACCTTCCACCTCAAACAAGATATTTCTCATGAAAAAGCTCTTCAATTTGAAGATGGCTGAGAATAGTTCAGTGACGGAGCATCTGAACAAGTTCAACTCGATGATTAATCAATTGGAGTTGGTCTATGTTGTTTTTGATGATTCATTCAGGACGCTTCTTTTCTTATGTTCCTTGCCAGAGAGTTGGGATAATCTTGTGATGACAGTCAGCAACTCGGTATCAGGTATTCTTACATTCAATGATGCAGTTAGTTGTATATTGAATGATGAGATGAGAAGAAAGGATGTGGGTGGGACTTCTACAAGTACTGCACTCATGGTGGATACCAGAGGAAGATCACAGGAGAGGAAGAAGTTAGAGAAAGGCCAGTCCAAGAGTAGAGGAAAGTCCAAAGGGAGATTTCCCATGAAGTGTTGGAACTGCGGGAAGAAAGGTCACACGAGCAAGGATTGTTGGGGTAAGAAGAAGGTGCAGAGAGCAAGATAGAAGGTCAGGAAGCAAATGTTGTGAGTACTATTGAGCGAAATTTTGAGGATGTGTGCTTGTCAGCCGGCGATGGGGCAAACTCAGATCTATGGTTTGTAGACTCAGGGGCTTCTTACCATTGCAGCTCAAAGAGACACCTATTTTTGGATTTTATCCAAGGAGATTTTGGTCATGTCACAGTTGGCAATGGACAACAGTGCAGAATTGTTGGTAGAGGAATAATTGTACTGAAGCCAGTGACAGGCGGAGAATTGAGACTTTCACAAGTCAGATACATCCCAGATTTAAAGAAAAACCTAATTTCTATCAGTCAGCTTGATGTTGAGGGTTATGTAGCCATTTATGGTAATTCTCAGTGGAAAATGACTAAAGGATCTATGGTTGTTGTCAAAGGGAAACGGACAGGCACTCTCTACTTCCTGGCAAGCAGTGAGAGTTTAGTTTCAGTGGCAGCAGGAGATACGGGTACAGTGACTACATTATGGCACAGGAGGCTCGGTCATCTTAGTGAGAAGAACTTGAATATTCTACACAGGAGAGAGCTTCTACCTGGGATAAAGAAGGTGAATCTAGAGTTTTATGAAGGGTGTATCTATGGTAAGCAGAAAACAGTGAGTTTTCAGTTAGCAAGAACTCAGAAGAAGACTGAAAGGCTGGAGTTGGTTCATTCAGATGTCTGGGGTTCAGCACCAGTGGCATCATATGCGGGCAATAAGTACTTTATCCCGTTTATAGATGATTTCAGCAGGAAAGTCTGGGTGTTTGCTATGAAGGAAAAGTATGAGGTCTTTGGCATCTTCAAGAGATGGAGAGTCATGTGTGAAAGCCAGACTGGAGCAAGTCTCAAGTGTCTCAAGACAGATAACGGTGGCAAATACTGCAGTAGAGAGTTTGATGTCTACTACGCAGAGCATGGAATCAGAAGGATCAAGACCGTCCCAGGGATACCAGAGCAGAATGGTGTGGCAGAAAGAATGAACAGGACCATTCTTGAGAGAGAGAGGAGTATGAGGTTTGACTCAGGTCTACCTACATATTTTTGGGCAGCAGCACTGGACACCACAGTGTATTTGATCAACAGGAGTCCATCCAGTGCATTGGATGGTGGGATTCCAGAGGAGGTTTGGACAGGAAAATAGGTAAAACTTTCTTTTCTTAAAGTATTTGGCTGCATTGTTTATTCTTTGATTGAAAAAGAGAAGAGGAGTAAGTTAGACTCCAAGTCTACAAAGTGTGTTTTCATTGGATACGGTGGCGATGAGTATGGCTACAAGCTCTGGGATTTCCAGAACAATAAGATCATTCGAAGCAGGAATGTGGTATTTGATGAAGAGCATACTTACAAAGACAGGAAGGATGCAGTGGAAGAAAAGAAATAGGAGTTTATAGAACTCGATCCTGTCAAAGATGGAGAAATTCTTTGAGTGCCAACTAAAGATAGAAACTCCGAGGATGTGGAGGAGGAAGATGTGGTTGGAACAGACAGCCACATGCATACATCGGTACCTTAGCCGGTGTCCCCACAGTTGAGGAGGACCACGAGGGTTACCAGGCCATCACAGAGGTATTCTGCTAATGATTATGTTTTGTACACAGATTCTGGAGAGCCAGAATGTTTTTTTGAAGCCATGCATGATGAAGCTAAGGTCAAGTGGGAGTTGGCTATGAAAGAGGAGATGGACTCTTTAAAGAAAAACAAGACTTGGGATCTTGTGAAGTTACCCGCTGGCAAGAAAGCTCTGTTCAACAAATAGGTGTACAAGATGAAGAATGAGGTCGATGGTACCAAGAGATACAAAGCAAGGTTAGTTGTCAAGGGTTATGTACAGAAAGAGGGAATTGACTTCCAGGAGATCTTTTCCCCAGTAGTCAAGATGACATCCATCAGGGTGATTCTGAGCATGGTAGCAGTGAGGATCTTCATCTAGAGCAGTTAGATGTGAAGACAGCATTTCTTCATGGAGATTTAGAAGAGGAGCTGCACATGCACCAGCCAGAAGGTTTCCAAGTTAGGGGAAAGGATGACATGGTCTGCAGATTGAAGAAAAGTTTGTATGGTCGGAAGCAGGCTCCGCGGCAATGGTACCTCAAGTTTGACAGTTTCATGCTAGAAAAAGGCTTCACCAGATGCCAGTCAGATCATTGTATGTACTTTTTGAGGTACATTACAAATGAGTTTATTATTTTATCCTTGTATATGGACGATATGCTTGTAGCAGGTTCCAGTATGAGGAAGATAGAAGAGCTCAAGAAATTGATGGCAAATAAGTTCTCAATGAAGGATTTGGAAGAGGCGAAGCAGATTCTTGGCATGAGGATCAACAGAGATAGGAAGCAACGGAAGCTGTGGCTATCTCAGGAGGACTATATAGAGAAGGTACTGAAGAGGTTCCATATGGAGAATGCAAAGGCAGTGTCAACACCTTTGGCAGCACACTTCAAGCTCAGCAAGCAGTTGTGTCCAACAACTCAGAAAGCAAGGGATGAGATGATTAGAGTTCCATATGCCTCAGCCGTGGGAAGTCTAATGTATGCAATGGTTTGCACAATACCAGATATCGCACAAGCAGTGGGAGCAGTCAGCAGGTACATGCAGAATTCAGGCAAGGAACACTGGAATGCAGTGAAGTAGATCTTAAGATATCTCAGGGGTACATTAACTTACAGTTTGTGCTATAGAGGTGATAGTCTTCAAGTATAGGAATTTATAAATGCTGATCACTCTGGTGACAGAGACAGTGGGAGGAGCACCACTGGTTATGTTTTCACTGTCGGTGATACAGCAGTGAGCTGGGTATCTCAGTTGCAGAAGATAGTGGCATTGTCAACTACAGAAGCTAAGTATGTGGTGATCACAGAAGCTAGTAAAGAGATGATCTGGTTATAGAGGTTGATGGAGGAGCTCGGCAAGGAGCACAAGTGTAATACATTATGGAGCGACAGCCAGAGCGCAGTTCACTTGGCAAGGAATCCAGCATTTCATGCAAGAAACAAGCACATTCAGCTTAGGTATCATTTCATATGCAGTGCATTAGATGAGGAGCAGTTGAAGCTGGAAAAAATTGATGGAGCTGAAAACCCTGCAGATATGTTCACTAAGGTTGTGAGCAGAGACAAGTTGAGTCTCTATTGCAACTTGGTGAAGCTTTTCTAGAGATAGATCAAGAGAGCGCAGCACAGAGAAAGAAGGTAGATCTAAGAGTGATGTCATTAATCTCCAAGTGGGAGATTGTTATGGATGGAGATTAATTTCATCAAGAGAAAGCCCCAAATCAGAGTTCACGAAGGAGTTGGCAAATCAGTCATTATTAAAAAGTAACAAACATGAGATTTGGATAGATTTTGGGGAGTTAGTTGAGGATGGTTTTTGTCATTATCCAAAAGTAACAAACATAAGATTTTGGATAGATTTTGGGGAGTTAGTTGAGGATATTTTGGCCATTATCCAAAGTCACCGTAGGGAGCTTTTGGAGGAGGATTTGAGGCATCATCTCAGCTGTAACCGCTAGCCACAAAAATCTCGTGTGGGAGTTACGAATGTGTAAAATAAATTGGAGGCTCGGTGATGACCTCTGTGTGCTGTAGAGAGAGAGAAAAAATATGAGATCACAAGAGTTTCTGAGAGAGAGAGTTTTGAGGGCTTGTACCTGATTTAACTCTTAGTGAAGCCTTGCAGATCCTGTGCCGCCGTGGACATAGCCCAGTTTGGGTGAATCAGGTAAAATCCTTGTATCTCATTGTTTTCTTTTAGATTTTGATTCCTATTATTATTCTGTGTTTTTTGTTGATTTTATCGCAACTACGTGCTTGGTCATACTAATAGCGATCATATTAGAGGAATATTTGTTGTATTCCCTATCAATATGATATGGGAAAGCAGCTGAAAGATGATGACACTTATACACATTCCGTGCCATTTAATTTTGTACTAGTTAATGATGTACATGCTACAATATCCTTGGTTAGGATGGAATTTGAAGGAAATGCTAATGCTTGATTCTTATTGGCATTAAATTTTGTAATATATAAATTTGTAGTAATTATTATATTAAATTAATATTTATCTTCACTAATTCTGACTCTGATGTAAATGATAGGTGACATTATGCTGTGCTCGCAAAGATTTGATGGTGTGTAGTTTCAGCACTCGCGGACAAAGGCCGACACTTCTGCTTCAGCACAGCAGGCTGAGGTGGGTATTTCTTTGGCATAGCAAGTTCATGTCGGTCCTCCTTTAGTATCGAACATTGCGTCCAGTCCTTCAACACAACAGTCTACTGCTGGTCCATCATCCTCGGGGTAGTATGATCCTACATTGATATAGTAGATGATGAGCTACACATTCAGGGTAATTTATTTTTTTATTTGGTTTAAAAAAATTATAATTCTTACGACATTTTACTTATATCTATTTTTATGTAGACTGATTTGGGAGGGTTACGCGCAGACGTGGGCCCATAGTAGTACGGGATGTCTAGCAGATGCGCAAGGGTGAAAAAATAGTGGTTGAGTGCAATCAGCTAGGATAGCCAATTAAAAAAGCTGGTAGCTTATTGAGTTTATTTTTAAGGACAATTGCATGGAGGCATCAGCTTTGTCCACTGAGTTATCTAAAGTCAAATGATATGCTTTCGACGTATCAAGTTAAGATTCTATGAGTTGTATAGGTAAAAAATTGAATCTAAACATTTTTTATTTTGTATAGTTGATATATTATGCTATGTTTTATATTCTTTCAATAACAATACTTTGTATCAACACGTTATTATTGATGGATATATTGATAGATTTTATATCTCATTGTTTTCTTTTAGTATTTGCATGATTATTTCAAACATTTACTTGACTTAAAAATTATTTTCTTTTGCATTTCAAGTTTGTACTCCCTCCATCCTCTCATGATTTTGTACTGAAGTTTCTCAACCAAAAATGGAAAGAATATAAAGCACATTTGAAGATGAAGCACAAGTTGTCGAGTATGACCGAGGTACAGGTAGTTGGTAATTATCCTCCTGATATACCCCCTCATCAGTGAATGGAGTTGGTTCTGTTAGTGATTGATCTGGGATATGTGACGAAAGGATTTGATCATACGGTAACCGTTCATGGACAGGTGTTGATGGTCACGTCAACAAAACCTTTAGTAGTTGGGTGGTCATGATGCTTTGCTAGAGGCCTCTCATGATCTATAATCATATTGTTGACTTGGACAAAGAGTTGTCCAATCATTCCTAGGGTCTATGATTAGGACATGATTATTGCCAACATGTTAAAGGGCCTAATGGGTCACACGCATTAAGGAGAATTTTGGATGAATTAAAATGAGAATTAAATTAGATTTAATTCAGATAAGATGATCAATTAAATAATTGGATGAGACCCAATTTAAAGAAGATATAATAATAATGGATATGATCCATTATAGTAGAAGGAATGTTAAGGAGAATTATTTGTGCATATGATGAACAAATAATTGGATACCCAGATATGACTTGATCCATATGATGGATGGCTCTAATTATTCGGGTATGAATGGCCAATCTCAGCCATGTGAAGATGGAATCATGCCCATGGGATGAGGCATGATGAATCTCTACGGTTCGATGATGAACACGTACAAATTGGGACATGTAGTTATAAGATACTCCTAATTTCAAAGGCTGAGATTGAGACACTTGGATAACGTTACCATGAGAATGGGAGTTTCTTCTGTTTCCTTAGATTAATGTTACCATGATGTTACCATGAAAATGAGAGTTTCTTCTGTTTCTTTGGATTAAATTTACCATGACGTTACCATGCCATGAAGAGAGGTCTCTTCTTCTCCCTTGGAACGTCTCCTTTTCACCTATAAATATGGTTCCTTCCTACTAGGAAGGCAGCGCAAGAGAAGAAAAAGATTAGATCTTTCTTCAAAAATATCTTCTGTATTTTCTGTAAGGGGATTCAAGAGGTGCTAGCACCCCTCTCTTTCTCCTGAAGTGTCATCTTCATACCTTGGAGGTCTTCATCCCTTCTTCTCCACGTGGATCACCGTTAGAGGCCAGACACGTGGACGGCTAGTGGCAAAGGATTAACCGGCTTCATCCTCATCTACATCGATAAAGGACTCAGGTATGAATAAAATTAGATTTTATTTGAGATTTAATGAATATGTTCCTAAGGATCCTGGGCATCTAGAAATTTTATTTTATACTTCCGTAATGTTTATATGAATTTGATTCATATCTTGATACATAATTCCCAACAGTGGTATCAGAGCCCCCTTAGGCTACAGATTCATTAATCTGATAGGATACTTGAGTCAATATGATTGATAATATGATTATGCTTAAAATCATGAAGAGTTTTCATATGTTGATAATAAATCTAAAATATAATAAAATGTTTATTATTTGATTAGATTTATGCATGTTCATTATCATGTTAAAATAGAGTACTTGATATATGATATCAGAGATAAAGATTTATTATATGATAATAAACAATAATTATTTAGATTTAATCATATATGTGTCATGTTAAAATAGCAATTATTATTTATGCATGATAGATACTATATGCTGAAATCCTAGAAATCATGTTTAGGATTTAATTTTAACATGATTATTGATATGATTAAGATTTGATATTCTTATGATAATGAACATTGAAAACTTAGTTTGGATATTTGGATCAAGATAAGATTGTGATTAAAGTAATCATATGGAATTTAAAATCTTATATTTTGAATCTAAAATCTTATCATGACAAGAATATGATTAGGGTTTGTTAGAGACATTAGGATTTACATGGGATGTGAAACCGACATGTCATAACATGTAATTAAATGATAAAAAAATTTAAAATTTGAATTAAGAATTCTTATCATAATACCCTAGCTAGATCACTATCTAAAGTTATCATAAAATGTAATAGATGATAAAGATTTAGGAAACTTAGACTTAACCATGTCATTGTTTGATCCTATGATCCCATAATTGATCTAATCAATTGGGCTTAACTACATTGGTGTCTAGAAAGGTTTGATCATGGTTTTTAATTGCTCCGTTCGCTGCCTGGAAAAACCCATTCAATGGGATCGAAGGGTATGCTAAATAGGACCCCATTGATCAGCTGATCTGGCCATTGTTAAGGAAAGCTCTTAATTGATTAAATCAATTAAGGTTGATCAGGATGGTAGCAATTGATTTGGTCACATAATTAGGGTTCCTAAATTAGATAGTGATCAGGATCCTAATTTGATTAGGAGTCCCAATCATAGATTGGATCTTATGAAATTAAGGTTAATTGAGATTAATCTAAAATATACATATAGGATATGTAGCATAGTAGTAGATGTAGATGGGACCTATATGCGCTAAATCCCTCCACGAATATTAAGTCATAAGCCTTCCATTGTTCACATGATACAAAATCATTAGGTCATGAGATTTGTCATGCCAAAGCCGAGGTCGAGTGTACTTATGAGGAGTTGATTGTGGAACAATGGGTTGACTTAACTAGATTAGCTGGCATAATTGGCCAAAGTCAGGGTCAGTCTAATCTAGAGGCAAACTTTAGGGTGATCACATATGGATGTGATTGACAAGGCAATGTCCCCTAAATGATCTAGGAGTCACATTAGATGTGATTGATGATAATCTACCAAATTTGGCTTACCGAGATTTGTTGTGCCAAAGCCAAGGTCAAGGTAATTCAAATGAGGATCCTAGCCCACTAAGGAAATTGAATGCCAATTTCTCGAGATTAATAGAGAGGGCTATTAACCTTGATAAAATAGTAGGAGAAACTAACTTAATTAAAAATCTAGAATTACCATATTAAGTTGGTGATTAGTATTCATAGTAATTGACTCGTTCTAATTTATGTAGGTTATCAGAGAAACCATGAGTGTAAACATCAACCTTAGGAATATTTTAGAATCCAACAAATTGACTGGACTCAACTTCCCTGATTGGCTAAGGAATGTAAGGATCGTTCTTCGATCTGAGAAAATTCTTTTTATCCTAGATGAGGTTGCACCGAGGTCCCACCAGCGGATGCTCTGACTGAGGTTCATGTGGCATACAACCGGTATAAAGATGCTGAAGACATGGCCACATGTTTGATGTTGGCCTTGATTTCACCTGATCTTCAGAAACAACATGAGCATATGAATGCTCAGGAGATTTTAATGCACTTGCAAGAGTTGTTTGGTGCACAGTCTTGATATGAGAGGTTTCAAACTTCTAAAGAGCTATTTCAGTGCAAAATGATTAAGGATTCATCAGTGGGTGCCCACGTACTAAAAATGATCAATCTGATTGAGAAGTTGGCACGTTTGGGTTTTGTGATGGATCATGAACTAAGTATTGACTTGGTTCTACAGTCATTACCTCCCAGCTATTTGTAATTTGTCTTAATTTCAACATGAACAAGCTAGAGACATCTCTACCTGAGCTCGCGAATATGCTGACAAATGTCGAGCCCAACATTAAGAAAGAAAAGGGGCAGGTTATGGTCATGGAGTCTTCTGGCGCTCGTAAGAAGCGGCCAAAGAAGAATAAGGTCCAAAAGGCCAAGGTGACTAAACCAAATAAGGGAATTAAGAAAAACAAAGTAGCCAAGGGGAAGTGTCACTTCTGTGGCAAGGAAGGCACTGGAAGCGAAACTGCAAGGCTTATCTGGCTAGCCTGAAAGAAAAGAAACATACAGATGCTTCTACATCAGGTATATTTATGATTGAGTGTTTTCTTCTGTTACTTCTTATTCCACTTGGGTATTGGATACCGGTTGTGAATCTCATATTTGTATTAATATGCAGATGATAAGAAGCAGTAGAAAGCTGAAAAAAGATGAAGTGATCCTGCGCATAGGAAATGGAGCAAAGGTTACTGCTTTAGCTATAGGATCTTGTTCTTTGTCTTTGCCCACTGGCTTGTAATGGAGCTTAGTAATGTTACTATGTTCCAAACATAACAAAGAACATTATTTCCGTTTCATGTCTTGTAAATGATGGATATACATTTGAAATTGGAAATAAAGGAATTTCAATTTTTAAAAATGAAATGTTCTTTGGTTCTGCTGAAATGTTCAACGGGATTTATGTTTTGAATTTACAATGCCCTATTCTCAATATAGAAACTAAGAAATTAAAATCAAATAATTCTAAGAACTCATTCCTATGGCACTATCATTTAGGCCATGTAAATGAAACACGTTTAACCAAGTTACATAAGGATGGCTACTTGGGCTCATTCGATTGGGAATCATTTAAGGAATATGAGTCATGCTTACGTGGCAAAATGACCAAGTCATCCTTTACTAAAAAGGGTGAGCGAGCAACTGAATGTTTAGGACTAGTACATTCGGATGTATGTGGTCCTATTAATATTCAGGAAATAGGAGGTTTTTCTTACTTCATCACATTTATAGCCATAGTACCTATTATACATAACCATAGTAGGTATAGTTATGTATATCTGATGAAGCACAAATCTGAAGCCTTTGAAAAGTTCAAAGAATTCAGATCCGAGGTAGAAAAACAAAGTGGCAAAAGTATTAAGATACTTCGATCAGATTAAGATACTTCGATTAGATCGAGATGGGGAATACTTAAGCCATGAGTTCTTAGAATATTTGAAAGAGAATGTGATTCTCTCTCAGTGGACTCCTCCTGGTACGTCACAGTATAATGGTGTATTAGAAAGGAGAAATCACACATTATTAGATATGGTGCGATCAATGATGAGCCTTGCAAATCTTTCAAAAATATTTTGGGGTTATGCCCTACACATAGCCGAATACATTCTAAACCGAGTTCCATCTAAGTCGGTCAGTTCCACTCCCTATGAGATATGGTGTGGAAAGAAACCAACCCTTAGTCATCTAAGGATTTGGGGTTGCTACGCTTATGTAAAGCGTAATGAGTCAGACAAGCTGGGAGCTAGATCCGACAAGTGTAATTTTGTGGGATATCCTAAAGAAACAAAAGGATACTACTTCTACCATCCACTCGAGCAAAAGGTTTTTGTCTCAAGGCATGCCATATTCCTAGAGAATGAGATTTTTCTAAGAAATGACAGTGGAAGGAATATTGAGATTAGTAAAACTCAAGAACCACAAATTGACACAGACTGATTAGATGACATGGAGCAAATGTCAAATGCAATGGGAGTTGAGCAGAAGACTCAACTCACATTCAGGCAACATTTACGTGAGCCTCTATCAGAAATGATGGAGCCACAGATAGCTCCAAGTACACATCAGCTACGTAGGTCTAGTAGAACACATCATATTCCTGAGAGATATGGATTTCTTATAGAAGATGATGAGCCTACTAACTATGAGGAAGCAATATGTGACATTAACTCCAAGAGATGGCTTGAAGCCATGAAGTCTGAAATGGACTCCATGTACGACAACCAAGTATGGACTTTGGTTGATCCACCTGAAGGAATAAAACCCATTGGTGCAAATGGTCTTCAAGAAGAAGACAGACATGGATGGTAATGTGATTACCTATAAGGCGAGGCTAGTTGCAAAAGGTTACAAGCAAAGGCAAGGTGTTGACTTTGATGAAACTTTTTTGCCCGTAGCCATGCTTAAGTCCATAAGGATTTTGCTTGCGATTGCAGCCTATTACGATTATGAGATATGACAAATGGATGTCAAGACCACCTTCCTAAATGGTGATTTATGGAGGATGTGTATATGACACAACCTGAGGGTTTTGAGTCCATTGATTCTCAAAAGGTATGAAAGCTACAAAGGTCCATTTATGGACTTAAGCAAGCCTCTAGAAGTTGGAACATCCGTTTTGATGAAACAATCAAAAAGTTTGATTTTATTAAAAACAAGGATGATCCATGTGTGTACAAGAAGGTTAGTGGGAGTGTTATTGTTTTCCTGATATTATATGTAGATGACATATTATTGATAGGAAACAATGTATCCTTGCTATAAGAAGTGAAGGAATGGTTGTCCAGCAAGTTCTCCATGAAAGATTTGGAGAAGCAGCCTACATACTGGGTATTAAGATCTATAGAGATAGATTTAGGAGGTTGCTTGGATTGTCCCAATCAACGTACATAGATAAAGTGCTAAAATGGTTTAGCATGGAGGAATCCAAGAAGGGATTCTTGCCGGTATCGCATAGGATACATCTCTCCAAGGACATGAGTCTAAGACCCAAATAGAGAGAGAGCACATGAATAGGATTCCATATGCCTCAGCAATCGGATCCATCATGTATGTGATGCTATGTACGAGACCTGATGTTTCTTATGCATTGAGTATCACTAGTAGATACAAGCAAACCCTAGTGAGAAACATTGGATGGCCGTCAAGAATATCCTTAAGTACTTATGAAGGACTAAGGATATGTTCTTGGTTTATGGAGGACCCAAACTCATAGTTCAGGGCTATACGGATTCTAGTTTTTAGTCTGATAAAGTTGATTATAAATCTCAGTCAGGCTATGTGTTTACACTCAATGGCGGTGCAGTCAGTTGGAAAAGTTTCAAGCAGGAGACGACTGCCGACTCTACGACTGAAGTCGAGTACATCGCAGCATTAGATGCAGCCAAAGAAGCAGTTTGGATCAAAAAGTTCATCACTGAACTTGGTGTGGTTTCAAGCATTGCTGATCCAGTACACTTGTATTGTGACAACAATGGAGCTATTGCGCAAGCTAAGGAGCCAAGGTCTCATCAGAGGTCCAAACATGTACTCAGGAGATACCATGTAATTAGAGAAATTATTGGCAGAAATGATGTAAAAATAGAATGAGTCCCCACTGAGGATAATATAGCTGATCCGCTCACTAAAGCCGTGCCGCAGCAGAAGCATGATAATCATATTAAGTCACTCAGTATTAAATACATGGGTGAATGGCTCTAGTGCAAGTGGGAGATTGTTAGTGTATGTCGTAGATCCAATTGGATTGAATGCTGTATACATTCAATGAATACAAATAAAATGATTTCTTTATCTATCAAGATGTCTTTTATTTAATATATTTATCTGTGAGATGAAGTCCAAAAGAATGTGAACCGTGCATATGAAATTTGTAATAGAGATTAAAAATTATGAGATTCAAATTGCACGTTATGGTTCAATTCTTTAAACTTCCCTAGTCAATGTGTAGATGGGACTGGACACCATCGAACACCGTAAGACTAGCACACATTGCATATCCTTACCCTTGGGGTGAGCAGCTGATTTCACAAGCTGAAGTATGAAGATACTTGGATAGGTGTGTGGATGCTCGTTATTGTAACGATGCATTGGATGACCCGTACAGAGATCCCATATGGATATTCTATATAGTGTCGATGGTTGATCTCTAATGACGGTGGTGTGAGTGATCCTTTTACTTGAGATCTTCATTGCATCTCATGTGTGGAATGTCATGCTTTGACGGCATCCAAACGTCGCTTAGCCATGGGTGGCAAATATGGTGTCGGTTGGGTATGACATGAAGCACATGAAGATTATGTTTGATCAAGACAGGATTCGTCTCCCTTGATAGAAAGGGTTATATCCCACGACCACTTGATGGATTAAATTGATTATTAAATCCTTGCAAGGTTGAGTTGGAATTCGAAATGGTTTCGAAGTTCTAATTCATATAAGTCAATTTTTCCTGAGATCAAGTAAACAAAGATCAATTACTGATTGATTTGGGATATGTGACGAAAGGATTTGATCATACGGTAACCGTTCATGGACAGGTGTTGATGGTCACGTCAATAAAACCTTTAGCAGTTGGGTGGTCATGATGCTTTGCTAGAGGCCTCTCATGATCTATAATCATGTTGTTGACTTAGACAAAGAGTTGTCCAATCATTCCTAGGGTCTATGATTAGGACATGATTATTGTCAACATGTTAAAGGGCCTAATGGGTCACACGCATTAAGGAGAATTTTGGATAAATTAAAATGATAATTAAATTAGATTTAATTCAGATAAGATGATCAATTAAATAATTGGGTGAGACCCAATTTAAAGAAAATAATAATGGATATGATCCATTATAGTAGAAGGAATGTTAAGGAGAAATTATTTATGCATATGATGAACAAATAATTGGATACCCAGATATGACTTGTTCCATATGATGGATGGCTCTGATTATTCAGGTATGAATGGCCAATCTCAGCCATGTGAAGATGGAATCATGCCCATGGGATGAGGCATGATGAATCTCTACGGTTCGATGATGAACACGTACAAATTGGGACATGTAGTTATGAGATACTCCTAATTTCAAAGGCTGAGATTGAGACACTTGGACTAACGTTACCATGAGAATGGGAGTTTCTTCCATTTCCTTGGATTAATGTTACCATGATGTTGCTATGAAAATGAGAGTTTCTTATGTTTCTTTAGATTAAAGTTACCATGACGTTACCATGCCATGAAGAGAGGTCTCTTCTTCTCCCTTAGAACGTCTCCTTTCCACCCTATAAATATGGTTCCTTCTTACTAGGAAGGCAGCGCAAGATAAGAAAAAGATTAGATCTTTCTTCAAAAATATCTTCTGTATTTTCTGTAAGGGGATTCAAGAGGCGCTAGCACCCCTCTCTCTCTCTCTCCTGTAGTGTCATCTTCATACCTTGGAGGTCTTCATCCCTTCTTCACCGCGTGGATCACCATTAGAGGCCGGACACGTGGACGGCTAGTGGCAAAGGATTAACCGGCTTCATCCTCATCTACATCGATAAAGGATTCATGTATGAATAAAATTAGATTTTATTTGAGATTTAATGAATCTGTTCCTAAGGATCCTGGGCATCTGGGAATTTTATTTTATACATTCCGCAATGTTTATATGAATTAGATTCATATCTTGTATACATAATTCCCAACAGGTTCATTATTGGTTTTTCAAGAGGGAATAGGTATCTTGTAATTTAATCTTTTAAGACACTTTATTAAAATATTTGATTTTTATTATACATTATACATACATACATATATATATATATATACTTTACTTTCAGGATATAGCAAGTTATTTATTTGATTTTGTAGACATATTCTGATATTAGTAGAGCTACACGATTAGCTCTATTTGTTCCCTATATATTGGGATCCAAGAGTTATGCGCAAGTCAGACAAGAGTTTGTATGTTCCTTAAACTATAAACTTATGTTTTTATATTAAATCATTTACACTACAAGAAAATACTAAAATAGCGACGCAAATTTAGCGACGCATAATTGCGTCGCTAAATTGCGACCTCTTTGCGACGCCATTGTGACAACAAAATATTGCGACGCATTAGCGACCCATTAGCGACTCAATAAACCAAAAAATAAAAAAAAATTATATTTTTAATATTGCGACCCAAATATTGCGTTGCAATATTTTTAAATTAATTTTTTATGAAATATAAATATCAATAAAAATATTGCGACGCAATAATTGTGTCGCAATGTTTTTAATAGAATTAAATATTTTAAATAGCGACGCACTAGCGACGCAATAAAATAGATAATTAAAAAAATTATTTTTTAGCGATGCACCAATTGCGTCGCAAATAATTGAAATGAAATTAAATTTTATAAAATCTAATTATCGGAAAAAACATTGTGACGCCTACAAGTGCGTCGCAATGTTTTTAAAAGAATTAAATATATTAAATAGCGACGCATTAGCGATGCAATAAATTAGAAAATAAGAAAAATTATTTTTAATTTAGCGATGCAACAAATGCGTCGCAAATAATTTAAATGAAATTATATTGTTTACAGTACAAATATTTACAAAATATTGCGACGCATAAAAGTGCGTCGCAATGTTTTTGAAAAAATTAAATATCTTAAATAGCGACGCCTTAGCGACGCAATAAAATTAGAAAATAAAAAATATTTTTAATTTAGCGATGCAACAATTGCATCGCAAATAATTTAAATGGAATTATATTTTTTACAGTATTAATATTTAAAAATATTGCGACGCCACCCATTGCGTCGCAATCTTTTGGAAAAAATTAAATAAATTAAAATTAAAATTAATTTTGCGACGCATTAGCGACGCAATAAACCAGAAAATAAATTAAAATTATTTTTAATTTAGTGACGCAATATCTGCATCGCAATTATTTTAAATAAAATTAAATTTTATAATTTATAAATATAAGAAAAATAATTACGACGTAACACAGTGAGTTGCAATGTTTTTAAAAATTAATTATGTTAAATAGCGACGCATTAGCGATGTAATAAGCAAAAATATTAATTAGGAAAATTATGTTTTAATATAGCAACGTACTTGTTGCATCGTAATTATTAGAATTAAAGTTAATTTTTTAGATATTATAATTATCATATTAAAAAAATACGACGCAACCCTTTGCGTCGTTATATATTTAAAAAAATTAATTATGTTAAATAGCGATCGGTGCCGATCTCGGACGGATTGCAACTGTCCGAGATAGGTCGTGGCCGATCGTCTATTAGGGCTTGGATCGATCGCAACCGTCGGATCTTTGCCGATCGGACCGATTGCCGCGGTCCGCGATCGGTCGTCGCCGATCGGGATCAGGGCTTGGATCGATCGCAACCGTCGGATCGTCGCCGATCTTGGACGGATTGCAACGGTCCGAGATAGGTTATGGCCGATCGGGATCACGGCTTGGATCGATCGCAACCGTCGGATCGTCGCCGATCTCGGACGGATTGCAACTGTCCGAGATAGGTCATGGCCGATCGGGATCAGGGCTTGGATCGATCGCAACCGTCGGATCTTTGCCGATCGGACCGATTGCCGCGGTCCACGATCGGTCATCGCCGATCGGGATCAGGGCTTGGATCGATCGCAACCGTTGGAATTTGCGCCGATCTCGGACGGATTGCAATGGTCCGAGATAGGTTATGGCCGATCGGGATCACGGCTTGGATCGATCGCAACCGTCGGATCATCGCCGATCTCGGACGGATTGCAACTGTCCGAGATAGGTTGTGGCCGATCGGGATCACGGCTTGGATCGATCGCAACCATCGGATCTTTGCCGATCGGACCGATTGCCGCGGTCCGCGATCGTCATCGCCGATCGGGATCAGGGCTTGGATCGATCGCAACCGTCGGATCGTCGCCGATCTCGGACGGATTGCAACGGTCCGAGATAGGTTGTGGCCGATCGGGATCACGGCTTGGATCGATTGCAACCGTCGGATCGTCGCCGATCTCGAACGGATTGCAACTGTCCGAGATAGGTTGTGGCCGATCGGGATCACGGCTTGGATCGATCGCAACCGTCGGATCTTTGCCGATCGGACCGATTGCCGCGGTCTGCGATCGGTCGTCGCCGATCGGGATCAGGGCTTGGATCGATCGCAACCGTCGGGTCGTCGCCGATCTCGGACGGATTGCAACTGTCTGAGATAGGTCGTGGCCGATCGTTTATTAGGGCTTGGATCGATCGCAACCGTCGGATCTTTGCCGATCGGACGATTGCCGCGGTCCGCGATCGGTCGTCGCCGATCGGGATCAGGGCTTGGATCAATCGCAACCGTCGGATCGTCGCCGATCTCGGACGGATTGCAACGGTCCGAGATAGGTTGTGGCCGATCGAGATCACGGCTTAGATCGATCGCAACCGTCGGATCGTCGCCGATCTCGGACGGATTGCAACTGTCCGAGATAGGTCGTGGCCGATCGTCTATTAGGGCTTGATCGATCGCAACCGTCGGATCTTTGCCGATCGGAACGATTGCCGCGGTCCGCGATCGGTCGTCGCCGATCGGGATCAGGGCTTGGATCGATCGCAACCGTCGGATCGTCGCCGATCTCGGACGGATTGCAACGGTCCGAGATAGGTTGTGGCCGATCGGGATCACGGCTTGGATCGATCGCAACCGTCGGATCGTCGCCGATCTCGGACGGATTGCAACTGTCCGAGATAGGTCGTGGCCGATCGGGATCACGGCTTGGATCGATCGCAACCGTCGGATCTTTGCCGATCGGACCGATTGCCGCGGTCCGCGATCGGTCGTCGCCGATCGGGATCAGGGCTTGGATCGATCGCAACCGTTGGGTCGTCGCCGATCTCGGACGGATTGCAACTGTCTGAGATAGGTCGTGGCCGATCGTTTATTAGGGCTTGGATCGATCGCAACCGTCGGATCTTTGCCGATCGGACCGATTGCCGCGGTCCGCGATCGGTCGTTGCCGATCGAGATCAGGGCTTGGATCGATCGCAACCGTCGGATCGTCGCCGATCTCGGACAGATTGCAACGGTCCGAGATAGGTTGTGGCCGATCGGGATCACAGCTTGGATCGATCGCAACCGTCGGATCGTCACCGATCTCGGATGGATTGCAACTGTCCGAGATAGGTTGTGGCCGATCGGGATCACGGCTTGGATCGATCGCAACCGTCGGATCTTTGCCGATCGGACCGATTGCCGCGGTTCGCGATCGGTCGTCGCCGATCGGGATCAGGGCTTGGATCGATTGCAACCCTTGGATCGTCGCCGATCTCGGACGGATTGCAACAGTCCGAGATAGGTCGTGGCCGATCAGGATCACGGCTTGGATCGATCGCAACCGTTGGATCGTCGCCGATCGTCGCAATGTTTTTTAAATAAATTTATGTAATTAAAAATTTTATAAAATAAATTGCGACGCCATTTATCGTCGTAATTATTAACATTAATTATAAATATAATCATTTATAAATATTAACAAATAGCTTGCGACGCCTTAGCGACACAGTTTAAAAAAATATAAACAAATATTGCGACAAATATATGCGTTGCAATATTATTAGAATACATATAGCTGATTAAAATATTAAAAAATAATTACGACGTAATTTATCGTCGTAATTATTATAATAAATTTAAATATTTTCATTTAAAAATATTTAAAAAATAATTGCGACGCACTGATTGCATCGCAATATATGTAATAACTTTTTATATTAATTAATTTAAATTATTAAAAAAATATTGCGACGCCTTAGCGATGTAATTATTAGAAAATAAAATTATTTTTCCCGCCAGATGATGGCGCCAATTTAGCGACGCTTTAGCGACGCATTTATTGGCGTCGCTATGTTTTCAGAAAAGTATTTTTTACATTTATTAATGATGGATTAGCGACGCCCACGTGCATCGCTAAGACAAAAAAAAAAAAAAAATTGCGACGGAATTTGCGACGCAATTTTGGCGTCGCTAATTACCTATATTTAAGCGGCCCCTTTCTTCTTTCCTCCTTCCCGTCTGACCTAGCCGCCGCCGTGATAAAGCTCGAAACTCCGGCGATCTCCTCCGACTCCCAGCCCCCCCGAGGATCTCCTCCGACTCCGGCTACCCGGCCAAGGCGAATCTCAACCAAGGTTAGCCCCAAAAATCAAAAAAAAAAAAATTCTTTTTTTTTTTTACTTCCCTGCTGCCGTCTTCTCCGGCCACGGCAGGTCCGTGGCCGTCTTCTCCGGCCACGGCCGCTGCCGTGGCTAGCAGTGGCCTGGCCACGGTGGCCAGGCCACTGTAATCAAAAAAAAAAATTTTTTTTTTTAACAGGGGGGAGGGGAGGAAACCCCCCCCCCCCTTGTTTTTTCTTGTCCGGCCACGACCGTGGCCGCGGCCGGACAAGGCGGCCACGGCCGCTGCAGTGGCCGCGGCCGAACAAGGCGGCCACGGCCGCTGCCGTGGCCGCAGTGGCCTGGCCACGGTGGCCAGGCCACTGTAATCAAAAAAAAAATTTTTTTTTTTTAACAGGGGGGAGGGGGGAAACCCCCCCCCCTTTCTTTTCTTGTCTGGCCACGGCCACTGCCGTGGCCGGCAGTGGCCTGGCCACGGTGGCCAGGCCACTGTGACAAAAAAAAAATATATTTTTCCTTAACAGGGGGGAGGGGGGAAACCCCCCCGCCCCCCCCCCCCCCTTTCTTTTCTTGTCCGGCCATGGCCGGCAGTGGCCTGGCCACGGTGGCCAGGCCACTATGACAAAAAAAAAAAAAATCATTTCCTTAACAGGGGGGAGGGGGGAGACCCCCCCCCCCCCTTTCTTTTCTTGTCCGGCCACGGCCACTGCCGTGGCCGGCAGTGGCCTGGCCACGGTGGCCAGGCCACTGTAAATATATATATATATATATATATATATCCTTAACAGGGGGGGAGGGGGGAAACCCCCCCGCCCCCCCCCCCCCTTTCTTTTCTTGTCCAGCCACGGCCGCTGCCGTGGCTGGCAGTGGCCTGGCCACGGTGGCCAGGCCACTGTGACAAAAAAAAAAAAAAAAATTAATTTCCTTAACAGGGGAACCCCCTCCCAGCCCCCCCCCCCTTATTTCTTGTCCGGCCACGGCAGCGCGGCCGCGGAGAAGACAATAGTATTTGTGCATTTATACTTATTTACATTTGTTATGTCTTGATCATTTATATGCAAACTGAATGATGCATTACATTTTGAAATGCTAAATAAAATGTTCTGTTGTAATATTATTTAATTTCCAGCAACAAATTAGTAGTTTCAATGATTTACATTTTAGTATTCGCAAACATTTGTATTTGACACAATAATCTTAAAAAGTTAGTGATTACATGTATAATTCACAAGAAGTTAAGAATAACAAGCATAAGTTCGATTGTCTTTGGACTTCCATAATCACAGCACTTTAACCTTTAGACCCGTTTGAGAATTTGTAAGCCTTAGTCTTGCAAATTCTCAAATTGTCCTGGTGGACAGTTTGGAAATATTTCTTGTGACATGTTAGTCTGCTAGTAATCATCGTGGGTGAGATTTCGGATTGCATTTGCTCATACGTTCTCCTAGTGTGGCTTATATACCACACATTTAGGAGAACATATGGGGAAATGCTGCCGAAATTTCAATGTTACCGATCGATGATAATTAATAGCAGAATAACATATCACAAAAAATATTCTTGAATGGATAGGGCCTTACCTTATAGACATGGAGTGAAGGTAGAATTATTTAAGACACTTGAATTCTTGTGATTGGTTCGATCCGATAGTTCCTATGGGCAAAAGGGTTCATAACGACTATAATTTGGTTGAAGTGAACCATCGACGAAGATTGCAGAAATATGACCCATTCATCCTTGCATCCCAAGCTCAGCAAGTCTTTTACTGCGGATATCCAAGTTTGCGCAACGACAGCGAGATTGGTGGGCCGTTTCTAAAATCGTCCCACGTTCAACAATCGTATTAGAGGAGAGTTCATCAAGTCAATCAGCCGAGTGCCCTGCATTTCAAGAGGATGAGATGGAAATGCATGCAATTGAGGACGACACAAGGGCTCCTGAAACATCACTTAGAGATCCAAATGGTGATGTCCAAGAAATTGCGGATGCAAATGTTCGGTTTCCTTCCGATGATAATGAAACTGATTCGCAATCCGATACGGCATCGGATGTTGAACCAACATTTCACGAAACAAATGACACCGATTAAACATAGAGGTTTTTTAAATTTAACTTTTTTTTATAAGTGTTAAATTCTTACATAGTCAATCATTAATCGTAATTTAATTGTGTGAATCTTTAGTATTTTCAGTATGAGGGGCAGAGGTAGATCTACCGACGACAGACGGGTGAGCAGAGACGTAGCCTGCTACATCAGATCACATGAGCGTCGGAGATGGAGAGTTTGGATCTCCAGCAGAGGCGCAGCCTTCGATCTCTGCAGCAGTATTACCATCCAGCCGATCGGCACAGACCTCCGAGAGTTCTTCCATCGGCGGCCGCACTTACTTCGACTTGATGCTCAGGGGATGTAAGTATATACTAATTAAAAATATATTTATGTTTTTAAGTCATTTACTTATAAACTTGCATTTTTTTAACAGATTCATTGAGCAGCATCATGTATCCAGCCACATCAGCGCCGTATTTCAGAGGCGTGCAGATCCCAGTGGCTACGATTGGCGCCACGTATCGCCAGCCACGAGGGAGTTTTATTTTTCTGAGTTTCAGGTAAACTTATTAAATACAATTTATCAGTGATATAAATTCTTTAAAGTTAATAAATTCAGAAACTAACTGTTTATTTTAATGCAGAAAAAGTTTACGTGGGATCCTGCCAGCCATGATGCCATTAGGGCAGCATGGGAGGCTCTGACGCGACGCCGATACTCCGACATGCTTCATCGTTGGAGGTCATCGGGTCAGCGTCCTGCGCACGTGCCAGAGGGTATTTGGCACGAGTGGCAGCAGGCCTGGGAGTCCGATGGCTGGCGCAGGAGGTCCGCATCAGCCAGCACGAACCGCCGATCTGAGAAGGGCGGTCCTGGCACGGGTCTCTCCCGTCATACTTCGGGCTCCATTTCGATTCAGGAGCACAGACGGCGTATGGTAAGAAAACATAAATATTTTAATTACTATTTTAGTTATTTACAAATATTTGTATTAATATCATTTTTTTTATTGTTATAGTCTGAGCAGGAGGGCGGAGATCCTGGTGAGTTTCGTCTATTCAGGGCGACACACACCAGGAGGGACGGTTCCTGGGTCGATACGCGATCACGGGAGGTTGCGGTAAGAAATTAGATTTATGTAGTATCTGTTTAATTTCTAAAATTTTATTTCGAGAAATTTATTAACTCATTTATTGTTGATTTCATAATTTCAAGACACGAGTCGAGGAGCTTCGCTCCCAGGCATCGCAGGTCGACTCTACTGATGGGGAGACGCCCGTCGAACTCTCAGCAGAGGAGAGTCGACGTGTGTTTTTGGAGGCTGTTGGTGCCCAGCCACGAGACCGCAGGGTCTATGGTATGGGCACTAGAGCTTCTACATTTTTTCCCCATCAGGCCTCCAGCTCGCGAGTTCCTGGTGATCTTCCTCCCGAGCGTTTACAGGACTTCGCAGATCTATTGCAGAGGAGGTTCGCCAGGAGGTCGAGCAGGATTTTGAGGATCGTATGCGAGGCCGGGATCAGGAGGTTGCAGACATGCGAGATGAGATGCATTATTTGCGGGATATGGTTAGCCGCTTGTCGCAGAGTCTTCAGCCTCCACAGCCTCCACGTGATCGTTCAGATTCTTGATGTATTTTTTTTTTCTTTTTTTATGTTGTAAAAACTTCAAAATTTTAATATATAAATTATTTTTTGAAATTATTATTGTTTGGATTGAGTGAAAAATGTTTGTATCAATATTTAGATTTAGCGAAATTGAATTAACCGTTTTAATTTAATATTTAAAATAATTTTTTTTAAAAATATAATTTAAATATTGCGACGCAATTATTGCGTCGCAATATTTAATAATATTTTTTAAAAAAATTTATTTTAAATATTGCGACGCAATTTTGCGTCGCAATATTTAATAATAATTTTTTAAAAAATTAATTTTAAATATTGCGACGCAATTATTGCGTCGCAATATTAATAATAATTTTTTAAAAAAAATTATTTTAAATATTGCGACGCAATTTAGTGCGTCGCAATATTTAATAATAATTTTTTTTAAAAATTTATTTTAAATTTAGCGACGCATTTGCATGCGTCGCAATATTGCGACGCAATGTGGCGTCGCAAGAGTCGTCGCAATATTGCGACGCAATTGCGACAAAGGGTATTGCGACGGACAGTTGAGCGACGCCCTCATTGCGTCGCTATTGCGTCGCAATATCATGTTTAGCGACGCAATTGCGACGCATTTGGGCGTCGCAATATTTAAAATCTCTTGTAGTGTTATAGATTTTAATGAAACCTGAGTTATGTATCATGGATGATGTATCGCGATACACATATGTATTATGATACTTAAATTATTTATAAATTATAATTTTTCTTGTAGATAGATGAGGATAGGAGAAAACTCGGTGAGGTGGAGTTTTATCGGATGACTCATATTCATCATGATGACATATGTATTATGATACTTAAATTATTTATAAATTATATTTTTTCTTGTAGATAGATGAGGATGGGAGAAAACTCGGTGGGTGAAGTTTTATCGGATGACTCATATTCATCATGATGATACTTTTGTCAGAGATGAGTCGAGAAACTTATATATAATTATTTATTACAATATATTTTATGCAATGATTTTAATTTGATTTTGTTAGTCATTAATTAAGATCTAACTATTTTTTCTAAATTAATACAGGAAAGAGCTACAATTCTTATTGTCAAGTATATTGATGACTCTATAACATCTACGTAGAGTGTCACATCGAGGCTGAGGTGTTTATGGAGCTGATGGGGTCGGAGCACTGTAGTCGAGTGAGGGGTTATAGAGTTGAAGTCACCCCCATTCAGTTATCTACGGTAAGTAGATTTACCCATGATGTTGCAGATGGTACTCAGGATGCATGTATTCATAAACTTGAGTAGGAGATATATAGAGAAGATGCGATAGAGCCATACCATCGACATAGCAGCAATAGATTCCATGAGAGAGCACATTGTGCGGCTTACATCTATCATACATATGTTTATTCCACATCAGGTAAATATATATAATATTAAATATATATTCTTATATTAAATCAATTATTTATATAATATATTATCATTAATAGTTGCATAAATTAAATTTTTTTTATTTTTTTTATAGGCTCTTGGAGCAAGATAGGGTGACAACTTTCCTCCTACATATTATTAACCTCGGTTTTTTTTTTATTTTATACCTTCTATTTTATGTATTTTTAAATTTTATTAAATTTTAAATTGTAACAAATTTTCTTATAGTGGATTGTAACGAAATTTATATTTGAAATTTCAATTTGGATGTAAAGAATGTATGCAATGTGATTTTATATTTGTTATAATTGCATTATAAAGGCTTAATATAAATTTATACATATTTTAATTTTAAAATTATTTATTTTATTTTTTAAAAAAATAAAAAATTTATCGATGCTCAAAAGCATCGGCAAACATTCAAATTGCCTGAAATTTGAGTTTTTACCGACGCTTTAAACCATTAAATTTTTTTGATGCTTTTAAAAAGCATCAAAAAAAAATTATCTTTCACTTCTGCTTTGTCAATACTTTTTGAAGCGTTAGAATGATTTTTTTTTTTTTTTTTCCGATGCCTATTAGCATCGAAAAAGACCCCCTTTTTTTTTTAGCATTGCCTTTTTGTCAGAATTGTTATAGCAAGCAATCATGTTATAACGAAACTTACACCGAATCAATCTATTGGCCATTATAATGGTTATGACAGTGCACTAATTTCAATTTTTTATAAATTATTTTATTTAGATAATATTTAATATAATGGGTTAACTTTTGCCGCTCAATAATTTCAAACTTTTCTATGGTTGTATGATTTAAAAGTTATTCAAAATGTCACTATTTTAATATCAAAATAAACTATTTTATTAAGAGAACGATCATTATAATGAGCTTGTTTCATCTTTTTTTTTTAAAAAAAAAGATTAGATGTTATTTTGGGTTCTCTAGAGGTGATGGCTTTTGGGCTCTCTTGGATTGGGTTCTTGTTCAGGTATTTTTCATGATTTTTCAGTCCGATGAAAAAAACTTGCTGCACCATCCTTCATTGTAGCAAGGCGCATCGGCCGCGCGGATTGATCGTCCGTGAGTGTCGACATGCATGTAGTGCGTGACAAGGCCCATTATACCATCACACGCTTCGACACGTGCAGGCGGCCAAGTCTCGCGATTAATGCGCACTTGCTGCACCGAAGGGCGGTGCAGCAAGACTTTTTCCAACCTGATTTGTCTTCTGATGCTATCTTGCACATGGTATTGTGGCCTTTTAGCATGATGGGCTTTCTCATACATGTGAAATTGGGCCGGAGATCGTGGCCTAAAATTGTATTTTGTTTTTGTGGACTTCTCTAAGTCAGGATTGGGAATAAACCAAGAATAAGGATTGAGAAAAAACCAAGGATGTTATTTCGTTAAGGATCGGGTTGATGGTAACTTCTTTTCTTTTTGTTCTGAAAATATATAGGAAGGCCGGGCACTTAAGACTTGAAATTGGTCCGAGTTTGGCTGATTCAATTGCAAAATTAGCAGAGTTAGAGCTAAGCTTAGCTCCCTTGAGCACGTAAGTGTTGTAACTATAAGATTAAAATATAATGGAGATTATGACTTCAAATTATACAAACGAAAGTTTCAGACGATTTGAGATTCTTGTTATAACCTCTTAAACAAGCTATTGGCATGAATATTAGCTTGAATCTAAACCAATTAGCTTTAGTCTTTTATCTTTAATTTTAAACTTACGCAAATGCCAGTTCAACTAGGCTTACTAAACAAGGTTTTGATATCTGAAAGCTTCAATGAGCTGCGATTCTCCTTTATATCTCTCAAACAAGTTATTGGCATGGGATTTGACTTGAAATTAAATTAGTTCGTTTAACTCCACCTGAAAATAGAGCTAGGTTTGGCTCAGAATGTTCCATCTTGCTTTAGAATAGTCTGACTGATGATCTCTTCCTACCCCCCTCCTCTCTGCTGGCCCTCCTGTGTTCGTCATCCAAATCTCCTGCCGCTGAACATAACTTAAACAAATCCCAGTATATTTTTTTCTTTAATTTTAAGCTTAAGCAAATGCTAGTTCAATTCAATTAGGCTTACTGAGTACATGACTCCGGTGTCTCATCTGAGACATTATTTGATGACGTTAAGTATGTCCACAAGAGGAAGTTGAACACCAATCCATATTTCTCGTGCCCTTGTGGAACTTGCCGATAAACCATGGCAGAACCATGAACTTAGAAGTACGCGACGTGAAGAGATTTAACCTATAAAGTATAAACTCCTCTGCCTAACTCTACTTAGCAGTGTACTGCGAAAACCTACGATAGCAATTGTTTAATTTCTCATCAATTATGTAGTTAAAAGGATTCTATGTACTTACACAGAACCAGAAAGATCAAGTAATAATTATCGCCTATTTTTTTTTTGAATGAAATCTTGAGTTATTATAAGTTATATTAAAATAAATTTCAAGGTAATTTATGTAAACTAAAAAATATTGCGGATGGGCTCATTGAATTTGACCACATATAAATTCTTAACTTGATAATTAAGAACGATAAGGGTTGAACAAACAGAGTACAGTTATTTATTTAAAAAAAATTGAATATTTATATAAAATTTAAAAGTTCTAACGTTAACTTTCAACCAGCTATCTTTTAATAAATAAATAAAAAAAATCTAATTTTTAATGTGTTCATAAAAAGAAGAAGAAGAAGAAGAAGAAGAAGGGGGAAGGCAATGTTCTGGTCTTTCAGAAGTATGGAGCCAATGGACAATGCAGAACTTTAATAAGAACATTAAATCCTGCAGGTTGGGTGGCAGGTACGACGAGACCCTCGCTATCATAATATGCTGCCAGATAGATTTATTTTGGGAGCATCATATCGAACAAATAGATACCTGCTACTTAATTTGTCGTCGTAATGAAAAGATTACCCACTCCATTGCTCCCATATCCAGATTTGAGTGCATTGAATGCAATGCTTTAGCACTGCAATATGCAGAAGATGGATCACCGGTCCATTTTTAAGGCGTTTCCGATATCCTTGGTCATTAAAACTACTTTTTTATTATAATTGCTTCAATTTTTCTTTATTCCTCCTTGTCATCAAGGAACGCACGAAGAGGGTCACACCAGACCATAAATTTCGTTGACGCATCTCTCGATACCCCACACACCATTTGATAACAAAAATATATTTCAAGGCGTGAGGAGTACGTAGGTAGCAATAATTTTACTGCTAATAAATCCCAATTGCTTGCTGTTGGAGATTGCTCTGCCATATCTGCAGCTTAAAATTTAACAAATAGCTATCTCTGATTAGATAACAGATAGAGATCGCCATTGGAAAGTGACGTACTGCTCTCAATATTGCATGATGCATGGAAACTATATATGGTTTATAAGAACATGTACGAAAAAAAACTTCAAGCCCTTGCTCAGAGAGAGAGAGAGAGAGTTTATGTGTGTGTTTTGAGGTCATGGAACATCCACTTGGGCTGCCCTCATTTGAGGCTAACGGAGCTGCATGTGGTGGCTGGCCGAACAATAAGCCTGCCGGCATTTAAGACTCCTACTTTTGGACATGTGGCCCATAAATTAAAGGGCTGCTGTGGGAGTGGTTTGCAAATCTTTTCTCTGAAGTCTAAACTGCCCGAGGGATCGTCATCTTGGTTCATTCATTTATGAGCAAATTAGGTTCGTGATTTTTTTTTAAAAAAAATATTATTTTTAAAAATATAAATTATATTTAAAAATTTTAATTTGTATTCTATTAATTTTTAGTATTCGAAAATATGTTTGATTGATATTTTTAAAAATTATTTTTAAACTTAAAAATGATAAAAATTAAATCTATAAATTTTAAACATTTTAAGAAAGGAAGTATACAAAACGTTGATAACACGATGAATTTGAAGAAAACGTGGCTTCGATGTTTTTCAGATTCATTCTAATTTTTAGAATTGTTTTAAAAAAGTATTTTTAAAAATGATTTAATCAAACATATTTTTTTATGCTATAAATTAATTTTTTTTATTTTTAAAAATAAAAAATTTAATTCAAATCGACGACCAAACTGGCCCTAAGTTACGTTGAGAATTCTAAATAACTGTTTCTGACTCCGAAACACATTATTCTTAGATCATATGGCATGCACCATGCACCTAGCCTTTGTGTAGACAAGCCGACAAGGGCGTTTCTCACTGCAGGATTGATTTCTAGCACAAGACACCTATCGATGTGGGATGACTTGATGTTACATTAATTGAACCTTTTAGGGTCGTTCTTTAGTGGCTCAGAGAATTGCCAGTGCCGTAGCTTGATATATATTTAAGGATAGCCTAGAACGCAGGGACAATGTGGTATTAAACAATAGAAATTTTATTGATTATTTATATTTTATTTGTTTCAAATGACCTTCTAGCTAGCTCCTTCCTTATTTTTAGTCTTTTTAACTCTCATATATATATATATATATATATATATGGAGTTATGCCAACTTAAATATCTCTTAATAGCATAACAATGCTGATCATTTGTAAAGATTATTGGATCTAGCTTTATTTATTTAGCACAAATATTTTTGATTCAATCCAATTTATTCTAGATATCTATTTCGTTTTAATTTCTATCATAATCTTTTAAGATCGATCACTGATGGCAACCAAGAATAATTCAATGCACATTGATCCTTACAAAGATGCAGCTATAGTTAAATTCTCAAAGGATTGAATGCGATCTTTAATTATATCTCTAGCTACATCTAAATTGTTTTTTTTTTTTTTTTTTTGCATCAAACCATTCAATTTTTTTGTTATAATAATTTATTTATAATTATTGTAGAAATTAATTTGCATCTATTTAACTTAAAATTAATATGCAGCAGATTTTACATTATATCAGGTAGTGAATGATGCATTTAACTCCATAGCTTTCTATAGAAGATTAAAGTAGTGATCCCCCATGCACTTTAGAATCTTTTGAGCGTTATGATATGGTTCCAAAGACGCTGCCATAATTGAATGACTCCTACATGCCTGCCTTCTTGATAAGGAGTACCAACTTTAGCTACTAGCACTGCCGTGACTTGATTTGATTGCAGCACTTGTAACAATAATTTGAGGTAGGTAGTGCATGGCTTTCTCCAGCTTGACGATCATCTATATATACTCTGGTTATTTTATAGAATATTAGGGAAAACTGTTGATTGCTAATATAAATTTCACATATAGATATATTCTAATTGGAGGTCGCTGATCTTCCTCAAATAATAATAATAATAATAATAATAAAAGAACTTTCTTCTAATTAAGCTAATGCTCGACCCTAATGCAAGATGACACAAGTCTAGAAAATGAGATGAGAGGCGGCGTGAGAGGCATCGCGTGGGGCGGCGCGCGAGAGACTAGCTAGTAAGTAGTAGTAGTGCGCGTGGTTGGCGATGGCGAGAGGTTGTTGGTACGTACGACGCTGAGTCCGGCCAAGACAATAGATCGCCGCGCGCGCGCAGGGAGAGGTACGTACGTACGTAGACGGGCCACCTACCGGTCCTCGACCATCGATCTTGGATTAATAACTACGATGGGAGCCTACGCCAATATTCCTCTTGGCGACGGCCGTAGTTTTGGCCCTACCAGACTTCGTCCCCAGCTTCACCAACCTACCTACCTACCGGACCTAGCATTATTGGAAAACATATTCCTTGAACAACGGACGGTGCCCTGAAGCTTGACGGGACTTGAGCGAATTGAAGCTAGCTAGCCAAGAAGCGAGCCAGCTGGTCCATTGTTCAAGGAATGATCCCTATATCTCTCAACGTCTTCGCTCCGTTACAAGCACTCGACATGGATCTCAAAGCCAATATTGTGCAATATTGCATCCATATATATATTCCTGTGGCTTTTATGAATTTTGAAGCTCCCACCAGCTGGACCTAACCAGCTGTACGTACGTGCCCATTTTGGTGATTCATGAAGCGATCACCTAAGAGGCCATTAATTAATTAATTAATTCTTGGATAGGCGCCCATGTATAACGTACGCTATATTATGGATTAAAAGAAATCAATAAGTGCACACACCGTTGTGACCCTGCTAATTATATTTCTGAGCATATATATATGACTTTGCTTCTGGGTACGTAGGATTGATTTGGTCTATCTGCAAGCCATATATGGTACAATATATTTATTCCAAAATAACTCTAAGGATAAAAATAGATTCGATGACTCAATCCGTATTTAATTAGGGACTCATGAATTAGATCAGATCTAAAATTAGACTTAATCTAAAGTTTGAATCAAGTTAGAATTGTGCAATTTTTTTTTTTAAATCTGATTTGACTTGAATCCAATTTATTTCGATTCATAAACTTTAATTATATAAATCTTATTTTTCTTTATTCTGATTGCCTTTATAATTTTCTTAAATGGACTCCCATTTAAACAAATTCTTTTTTTCATATTAATAGCTAGATTTCTTCTTCTTCTTTTTTTTTCCCTCTAATTATATCTAAATATGTATGTTTTGTTATTTATTTTGATGAATTTTTATTTATAATATGTTTAGTATATCAATAAATATTTTAAATATTATAATTTATAAACTTAAAAATAATCATTTAGTTGAATAGAATTAGGAGTTTTTTGAATAAAAATTTAATCTTATTAAAGAATTTATATTTGATTATAAATTCTAGATTTTTTTTTGTAATAATAAAATAATATTTAATTGCTTGATTCAAACGCAATACTTCGGATTTGATTCAAAATACCCGAATGATTTGTTGAGTGTAAATTTTTTTTTTTTTTTTTTTTATAAACCCAACCCAATCTGATTAGTAATTGGGCTAGTTTAGATCCAAATCTGATCATATATACAGCAAGATCATATCAAAATCAAGCATGATCTGATCCAATCTAATCTGTTTACAGCCCTACTTACCTCATGGCAGTCCAACATCTAAAAGATCAAAAACCCAATGGTGTTTACTTCCAATGTGATGCTCAACAACAATACGTATGAGGCGTCAAACAAGTGGCTATCCTAAAAGAAGCAGCTTCTCCACAGCCTAATTTTGCCCGTGAAAGTAGAGGAAAGCATTCCAATAATTGAAGAGAGAGAGAGAGAGAGAGAGAGAGAGGACCATCGATCGATCGTTGAACCACGTTACTTGATCCACCGATTTTTTGCTTGCTAAATAAATATGAGACCGGCCCTATATACGTACAGGAGTTCTAACTACGTACGAGGTAAAGCTAGTTCTCCTATCGGTGGTGGGATTATTAATTCTTTTGTTTGATAGAACAACACTCGGAACCAAAGGTACAACAAGTGGACAGGGTCACAATATTGATGGTGCACCCTTCCCCTGAATTGGTCCGGTATACCTATAGAAGACCAGGGACCTCTGGACCTTGGCTTGGCCAACTAATTGTGGGCACACATGCATGGAGTTGAATTGTTCTGATTGGAAGAGTAAAGAACACCATATATATTTATCAGCACTCTTTTAACACATCAGCAACGTGCAGCACTGTATTAATTATAGACAACTACTGTAACGGAAGTAGCTAAGGCGCCTGAACTGAATGGATCCATCTGGACAAATAAAAAAGGTTAATGATGAACTCGTTGCTGGCAGGAATTTCATCAGGGAATCATCCTGCTTAAAAATTAATGACAAAATTTCTATGAGAACATTTTCCTGTAGAAAGTTTTTGGAAGGTTAATTAATGTTGGACCCCTATCCATGAAGCCATCATCGATCGTACGTAACGCGCGCAGTCGTTTTTTTGAAATTTTCATCTTCTTGATATATATATATATATATGCATGGCTATATATATATATATGGCTGGAAGGTGGTTCAAGTTGGTAAGATTAATGTTGGCACCTCATTATTTTTCTAATTTTTTGACTGTCAAAAAGGCCACAGTTACATTTCTTACGGTATGGCCCGTGATCTTGATCAGGGACTTCCAAATTAAGTCCAGGTTTCTCCAAAAAAAAAAAAAAAAAAAATCTCCTTCGCTGGACAACTAGCTAGCTGGGGCCTCCCCAGTCGTTTTGCAAATCTTCGCGCGAAGCCTTCAATTAATTAAATTGATTGACAGGTGGAGATGATGGTGCGATCAAGTTGATCAAGGGATCGATGATGATGGCATTCACTTTCCAAATTAATTAAGATCACTCGACGAAGCTGAAGCAGGCAAGATGAGATCACCGATCGAGCTGGCGTCATGAAACGTACACGTCGACGAGCGAGGCCTCATGAGCATGGCTCTCGGAATTTAACCTTCGCCTTCGCCCCCTGTGAATCAGCCCACATGCTGGCTGGTCGGATCCCCCAGAAGCTATCCGTGATAATTTTAAAGTACGCCGAATCCATTTAAGATCGATCATCCTTCTTCTTCTGTAGGGGAGATGAACCACTTGTGATAGGCCTGACGAAGGAGGACATGGCCATGCATGCTTCCAACAAGCCTAATTTTATTGTAAATGAACTACAGCTGTTAGTTAGCAAATAAACTAATTACTGATCATGCATGACCACCCCCCATGTGGGATTTGGAAACCCCTTCCAGAACACTTGGTCGAAGCCATATCCTCCCTTCCAGGCCTGGTTCCAATCATTTAATTGGTTTCCTGTTCAAAATTCTAAATATTAAATTCCACATATTTCTTTAATTAATTAATTTAGACTTCCTGCACTACTAAACAAAAATAGGTGATGAGAATTAATTATTGTCTTCAGAATCTACAAAATATATATGTCATCAGACAAGATCATCGATCGATCTTAATTAATTATTACGCCACATGATAGTACGCAAATTTAATCCCAAGATCATTCTCTGACAGAAGGCTAGGCCTTAATTTTAGGGGGCTACATGTAATCTCCGTAACAGATTCCAACCCTACGTACCATTTACCTAAGTTAAGTTATAGGCGGCATGTTCATGGCTGGCCTCACGGTTGTTAATGGAGGATCCAGCTGCCAGCCCTTTGAAGTGTAGGAGCCTAACGTACGTACGCCAACCACCTAAAACAATTATTAGAATAGAAGGTAGGCAAGCTCATAATCTTGCTTATAATTTGTGTAACAATCTACGACCTTATTCAAAAAGATAGCAAAAATATATTATTTAAATTCTTTAATTTTGTATGAGGATTCTAATAAACCTTCTTAATTTACATCAATGTGTGTGTCTAAACGTATATATATAGACTTTCATATATTTCTCTATTTAAGTCCTATCTTCCCTCTCATAAGATAAGGGTCCAGACCCAATCGCACACCATGATCAGCTCATGATTAATTCCAAAGGAGCTTGCATTGTAATATTTTCTAGTTCACGGGACCATTGATTAGGTCTGCTATGAAATCATTTGTAATAATGTAACAATCAGAATATTCTATTCCTTGTAAATTATTGAGAAATATATTTTAATGTAAATGATATCTATGTTGTATTAAGATTTTATGAGTTGTTGGTCATGTTACCCACTTGAATAATGTTAAAAGGAAAAATTATGAGGTGTAAATGAGTTGGAATGAAATTTTTGTATGAATCCCCTGAGTGCTTGGGTTTTTGGGGAATGATTCACATGTTTGTTGTTCTTTGTTTCTCCCTGGGATGATGGAATTTTTGTATGTATGAGGGCCTTGCAATTTTTTTTGGATTATTGGAAGGCTTGAGAGCCATAAATTTTTTTAAAAAAATTTAGATTCAAGGGAGATTGAATGCCCAATTAGGCGCCAAACTTAATTTGGAAGGAGGGAACTGGTTGGCCGTCTAGTTTATGTTTTCTCTCGGATTTGCCTAAGAAAATGGAGGAAATAGGGGTTAGGCGCTCAATGGTGGGCATTAGATGCTCAACAAGAAAAGTTGGATGCCTAATAGTGGGTCTTAGGCGTCTAACTACCTTATTTTGTTAAGTTCTAAGGCTTTATAAGAAAAGAAAAAAGAGAAAGAAAAGACAAAGGCACAAGTGAGGGATTCAGCAGTGAGGAAGAAAAAAGAAAAAAAAAAAAAAGAAAGAAAAGGAAGGAGAGAAAGAGAAGAAGAAGAAGCAAAGAAGGGAAAGGGAAGAGCTTGGAGATCTAGCCAGCTTCTAAGGAAAACTCTAGTTTTTCTAAGCCTAGTATAGCATTTAATTTGCATGGATTGATATGAAAGAGATGATATCAAATAGATACCCTAAATGGATGAAAGGATGAAAGAAAATTATGTAATGCTTGAGGATTGAGCATGCATGCAAGTACTATTTCAGAGAACCACTACATGCATGATATCTTAATGGTATATGTGTCTTATGTGATGGCATAGGTCCAAAAAGGGTGTTCTAGAGAAACGGAACACAGGAGTTGATCCCAGTCAAGAGTCCTATTAGCTAAGGTGAGTGGGTTCCTCATCAGGCTATGTAATTTATTTTGAGATATTATATGGATATTTTGTTATAGATCTAAATGGTGCTATGTTAAGCATGGTATTGCAAAAAGAGGGTTTTAAAATATGAAGAATGAGAATTAAATTTATATGTATTTTCATAAAGCATGAGTTTAAAAGAAAGGAATAAATGTTTAGCATGCCTTAAATGAAATTGTCTGAACAACCTGAGTTTAGAAAGAACCTGAGTGTCAAAAAGGGATATAAAACTTAGGAAGAATGTAAGCTTTCTAAAAGATCGAATAGATATAAACTTGGGGAAAGAATATAAGTGTTATAAAAGAACCTGAGTATGAGGAGAGGGCATCTATTCCGAGAAAAGAGTCTAAATTGATAAAAAAGAGTATGACATTAAGAAAAAGAATATATGAGTTTCATCACAAGAGTGTCGAATAGAAGGAAGAATGTGAGTATCATAATAAACATAAAGTTGGGGAAAGAATTTATGTTTTATAAAAGAGCATGAATAAGAGGAAAAAGACAAGAGTATGAGAAAAGAATATGAGTCTTATAAAGAAGCATGAAATAGAGGAAAGAATATGAGTTTCATTAAAGAATATGTATAGTTAATTGAGGAAAGAATATGAGGATAAAATGAACATAGAGTTCATGAAAAGAGTATAGGTCTAAGGAGACCATAAGTTTCATAAAAGAACATGAGATTGAGAGAAAAGCATGAGTTGAGAAAAGAGTATGAAACTGAGAAAAAGATCCTGAATTTGAAGTAAGGGTACAAGTCTGAGGAATGAATTATGGATTTCATAAAAAGAATATAAGTTGTGAGAAAGACAAGAAGAGCATGAGTTATGCCAGTATTTAAAGAAAGCATGAGTTCATGATATATGTAAAGCATGATATGAGTTAAAGTATGAATCCTAGGAAAGCAAAATGGTTTTAGCCTATTGAGAATAAAGCATGAATCTGAAAGCATGAGGTTATATGCATGAGTTTACGGCATGAGTTGTCAGGTATGAATTAAGTATGAATTTAAAAGTCTGAGTATAAGGCATGATTGAAAGAAAGCCTAAGTGCAAGACTGAAAATTAAAGAAAGCCTATAGGCATATTACATATAAAGCATGGTATAAGCTTAAGGTGTGATTTAAAGAAAGCTTGTAGCATATTATATGCGAAACATAGTATGAAATTTAAAGCATGAATTAAAGCATAAGTTCCCGAAAAAAAATGTTTATAGTTTGTGGAAAGCAAAGTATGAAATTATAGTTTGAGTTAAAGTATAACAGGAGGTTCAAAGATGATATGAAATGAGAGGCATGCATGGGCATGTGTATACATATATATACATATATACGCATGGTATAAAATCAAATATGAGCCTAAGCCTGAGTTTTTAAAGCATGAATTGAGCATGTGTTTAAAGCATGGGTATTTAGCATATTTTTAAAGCATGAGTTCTGAGCATGTGTTTAAAGCATGAGTATTCAGCATGAATTTTTATTTTAAAGCATGAGTTCGAGCAAAAGAATTTATCATGAGTTTTGATGAATGGTGTTGACCCAATTGAGGATTTTGACGATTAACAAAAACTATTTGAGTATAACATTTGAAGTTACTAATGATTTTGATTAAGTTTTTCAGCTTATAAGTCGATTTGATAATCAAAATCAAGAGTCAAATCAAGTTCTGGTTCGAATCTAATGTTAAGGTAAGATTGCAGACATTAGAGTCGACACATGGAATCGCAGAGTCAACTCCGAAAAACGGCACAGACTTAGAGTCAACTCCAGGACTGTTAGAGCCGACTCCAACAGAAAAGACAGAACGATGGTTTTTCAGGCCACGACTTAGAGTCGACTCCCGGACTGTTAGAGTCGACTCCAGAAGAATTTTGTGTCGACCCCAGAAAAGTTAGAGACAACTCCAGATCAAGCGGATTAAAGAATTTCGAGTTAGAGCCGACTCCAGAAAAGTTAGAGCCGACTCTAGAATGTCAGACACGGCTCCAGAACTGTCAGAACGACTCTAAACTTTATCTTTATCTATTTTAATCCCAACGGCTATTGTTATTTATGGATCTAATCCTTCTTACACTAGTTTCTAACGGATAGTTTCAAACTATTTATGGATTAATCGGGATCTATAAGAAGAGGGTTTGCTGCATCCGAATCAGAAGAGACAAGAGAGACAAAAAGAAAAGAATAGAGGGAAATCTGTGAAATCCATTAGAAAATCAATAGAGAAAAGAGGGAAAACTTGTAAGGAAAAATCATACTGATTCCCCAAAAGAAGAGAGAGATTCTAAGCTTTTGCTGTTCTATTTCGAAGAAATCTCAAGAGAAGAAAGAAGCCCTAGTTTTCTGATCTTCTGAGTCTCAAGAGCATCTTGAAGGAAGATCCATTCAAAGGAAGAGAAGGAAGAAGCCACCAAGATCTGCGAATCAGGCTTTGATTTCTATCCTCTTATTATTGTTTCATTATTGTATATTTGCTCATTGAAGGAGCTATTTATCTTGTAAAAACAAATATTGTTTGCTGGGTCAATCTGATGATTGATTCAGTTGAGGCTGTTAGCCTTGTGCAAGCATTAGATTGTGGTGATAGGTTTTGTGCTGGTGAGCCTTGAAAACCAGCTGGGTTCGTTGTGCACCCGGAAAACAACAAGTTCGAGTTGTGAGCTTGCAAAACAACTCTGCTGTAATCAGTTTGATTATAGTGTGGACCCAAGAGGTACTTGGGAGTGGATGTAGGTGTAGGTACACCGAACCACTATAAAATCTCCTGTGTTTGCCGTGATTGTCTCTTTATCTTTAACTCTCTATTTGTGCTTGTTCAGTTTTAATTTGTGTGAATCTAAGTTTTTATTTCTGCTGGGGGTTATCTTTCAAAAGAGTTTAAATTTTTAAAAACCCAATTCACCCCCCCCTCTTGGGTTGCTATCTGGACCAACAATTGGTATCAGAGCTAGTGCTCATTTGATTTGATCTAACGATCAAGAGTCAAAGATCCACATGGCAACTCAAGCTGGTTCATCTTTTTCCGAAGGCCAATCTACTAATAGACCACCCTTATTTAATGGTTCAAATTATGGTTATTGGAAGGCTAGAATGAAAATTTTCATTCAAGCACTTGACTATGATCTATGGAGTATTATAGTCAATGGACCACACACACCCACTTCTAGAGTTAATGGCATGAGATTCCTAAACCAGAAACGGAATGGGATGAACATGATAAAAAATTACACAACTTAATGCCAAAGCAATGAATGTTTTATACTGCTCATTAGATGCAAATGAATTCAATCGCATATCTATATGCATCTCTGCTAAGAAAATCTGGGATAGACTTGAGGTTACCCATGAGGGAACAAATCAAGTCAAGGAATCCAAGATTAACATGCTAGTTCATAAGTATGAATTGTTTAAAATGGATGCATGTGAATCTATTGCTGATATTTTACAAGATTTACTGATATAGTTAATGGTTTAAAAAGTCTTGGTAAATCTTATGATAATTCTGATCTTGTGAGAAAGGTTTTGCGTTCCTTGCCTAGGACTTGGGAAGCTAAAGTGACTGCTATACAAGAGGCAAAGGATCTAAGCACCTTATCCCTAGAAGAATTATTGGGATCCTTGATGACTCATGAGCTTCAAATTAAGCAACATGTTGATGATGATGAGTCAAAAAAAAAGAGGACTATGGCTCTTAAGATTTCTGAATATATGGAAGAGCCTTATGAATCTGAAGATGAAAGTGATGATGAGGACATGGCACTCATCACAAGGAAATTTAAAAGATTCATGAAGAAGAAGAAGTTTGAAAAGAAAAGCCCTTTGCAAGAAAAGATGAGGACAAGGGCAAAGAAAAAGAAGTTATTTGCTTTGAATGTAAAAAGGCGGGTCATTTTAAATCTGAATGCCCTCAACTAAAGAAAGGCATCCAAAGTTCAAAAAGAAGGCAATGATGGCCACATGGAGCGATTCGGAAAGCTCAAGTTCCGAAGAAGAAGAAAAGAGTGAAATGACCAATCTATGCTTCATGGCGGACAATGATGAGGTAAGTCTGAGTTTTCTTGATGACTTCACTTTCGATGAATTGCATAGTGCTTTTTATGAATTAATGGATGATTTTGCGAACCTAAGTTCAAAGAACAAAGATTTGAAAACTCAAATGCAAAAACTATCCTTAGAAAATGAAAAGCATGTTGTAGATAAAGAACTTTTGATAAAAGAAAAAGAAAGTTTGAAAAATGAAGTTGATAGACTTAAGCCTATAGTTAATAAATTCAAAGCTCTATCAAACTTAATATGATTCTGGATAATCAAAAAGTTGTTTTTGATAAAGCTGGATTAGGATATAATCTGCTTAAAAAGCAAAAATCCTTGAAGAATATTTTTATACATGCTGAAAAATCATCAAATATTACTTGTTTTAAATGTGAAAACAAAGGACATAAATCATATATGTGTAAATCTCCACATAATAAAAGAAAGATGATTTGGGTTCCCAAAGGAACAATATTTAATGCATCTAACCATGAAGGACCCAAGAAGGCTTGGGTACCTAAAATTAAGACATGAATATTTTGCAGGAGTGTCTTGCAGCCATCAGACTGAAAAGAAAATGGTACCTGGATAGTGGTTGCTCAAGACACATGACGGGTGACAAAGATCAATTCATCACCCTTGAATCAAAAAGAGGTGGAGTAGTTACTTTTGGTGATAATGGTCAAGGCCATATCATGGGTATTGGTAAGATTCAAATTACTCCATCTACTCATATTGATAATGTTTTATATGTCGATGGACTTAAACATAATCTGATAAGTATTAGCCAACTGTGTGATAAAGGTTTCAAGGTTTCCTTTAAAGCTTCTGTTTGCACTGTTACTAATCCCATTGACAACAGTATTATTCTTGTTGGTAAACGTTATGGCAATGTGTACTTAATTGATTTGAGTAATTTATCTCCAAATAATCATTGATTAGTTGCTAATAATGCTAAGATGAATGAGATTGGTTGGCTATGGCACCGTAGATTAGGTCATGCAAGCACACACCTAATTTCTAAATTATTGAAAATGGATTTAGTTAAAGGTATTCCTAGCTTAAATTTTGAAAATAATCGAATATGTGATGCATGTCAATTTGGAAAACAAACAAGAACTTCTTTCAAATCTAAGAATGTTATTTCAACTACTAGGCCACTAGAGCTACTACACATGGACCTTTTTGGACCTACTAGAACCACAAGTCTAGGAGGAAAAAATATGGTCTAGTGATAGTAGATGATTACTCTAGATTCACTTGGGTAATATTTTTGGCTCACAAAGATGAGACTTTCTCAATATTCATGAAATTCGTTAAGAAAGTCACTAATGAGAAAAATACTACCATAGTGTCTATTAGAAGTGATCATGGAACTGAATTTGAAAATCACTTATTTGAAAAATTCTGTTTTGAAAAAGGCATACATCATAACTTTTCAGCACCTAGAACACCTCAACAAAATGGAGTTGTAGAAAGAAAAAATAGGACCTTAGAAGACATGGCCCGTATCATGCTATGTGAAAGCCAACTTTCAAAATATTTTTGGGCGTAAGCTATAAACACAGCATGTTACATCCTAAATAGAGCCCTGATTAGACCTATCCTTAAGAAAACTTCCTATGAACTATGGCACAATAGGAAACCAAATTTAAGTTATTTTCATGCATTTGGTTGTAAATGTTTTATTCATAACAATGGTAAGGATAATCTTGGGAAGTTTGATGCAAAGTCTGATGAAGGTATTTTTCTAGGATATTCTACATCTAGCAAGGCATATAGAGTATTTAATAAGAAGAGCTTAGTTGTAGAAGAATCCATTCATATAGTGTTTGATGAGTCTTTAGCATCAAGTTCAGATAAAATTGATGATGAGGAAGATACATCTTTGATTGAAAGAGATATTGAAAAATTAAATGTATCTTCAGATCAAGAACCTGAAGTTAAGGATGATGACTCACCTAAGGATGATGGTATTGATATTGCTCATAATGATAAAGATCTACCTAGAGATTGGAGATATGCTTATGGTCATCCTAAGGACCTAATTATAGGTGATCCATCTCAAGGTGTAAGGACTAGATCATCAATGAGATATATCAATAATCATCTTGCATTTGTATCTCATATAGAACCTAAACCTATAGAGGAAGCTGAGAAAGATAGTTATTGGATGTTAGCAATGCAGGAAGAGTTAAACCAATTCACTAGGAACCAAGTTTGGACCCTAGTTGATAGACCTAAAAACCACCCTATAATAGGATTTAAATGGGTTTTTAGAAATAAATTGGATGAAAATGGATTGGTAATTAGAAATAAGGCTAGATTAGTTGCAAAAGGATATAATCAAGAGGAAGGTATAGATTTTGATGAAACTTTTGCACCTGTTGCTAGATTAGAAGCTATTAGGCTACTACTTGCATTTGCATGTCATATGAATTTCAACTTATTTCAAATGGATGTTAAAAGTGCATTTCTAAATGGTTTTATAAATGAGGAAGTTTATGTTGAACAACCTCCTGGTTTTGAAGATCATGAATTTCCAAACCACGTCTTCAAACTACACAAAGCACTTTATGGTTTAAAGCAAGCACCTAGAGCTTGGTATGATAGATTAAGTAAATTTTTAATTGAAAATGAGCTTTCTAGAGGAAATATTGATAAAACCTTATTTTTTGAAAAGAAAAGAAAAGGATTTATTAATTGTTCAAATTTACGTTGATGACATTATATTTGGTGCTATTAACAATCTCCTTTGTCAAGAATTTGCTAAGCTAATGCAGAGAGAATTCGAGATGAGCATGATGGAAGAACTAAACTTATTCCTTGGACTTCAAATCAAACAAGAGAAAGCGGAAATTTTTATTAACCAAACAAAGTACACAAAGGAAATACTCAAGAAATTTGGTATGGAATCTGCTAAACCTCTTGGTACGCCAATGAGTCCCTCATGCAAGCTGGACAAGGATGAAGAAGGTAAGAAAGTAGATCAGAAGCATTACAGAGGTATGATCGGATCACTTCTTTACCTAACTGCAAGTAGGCCAGATATCATGTTTTCTGTTTGCTTATGTGCAAGATATCAATCTAATCCTAAGGAATCACATTTATTTGCTGTTAAAAGAATCTTTAGATACTTAAATGGAACTAAAAATGTAGGATTATGGTATTCTAGAGACTCAACCTTAAAATTGATTGCTTATTCTGATTCTGACTATGCTGGTTGTAAATTAGAAAGAAAGAGTACAAGTGAGGCATGCCAACTTTTAGGAAGTAACTTAATCTCTTGGTTTAGCAAGAAGCAAAATTCGGTTGCATTATCCACTGCTGAGGCAGAGTATGTTGCAGTTGGAAGTTGCTGTGCTCAAATCCTTTGGATTAAGCGACAACTTGAAGATTATGGTATCACACTTGATAAAATTCCTATTAAATGTGATAATACTAGTGCTATTAATTTAACTAAGAATCCAATTCAACATTCAAGAACTAAACACATTGAAATTAGACATCACTTTATTAGAGAACATGTAACTAACAAAGATGTTTGTCTTGAATATGTTAATACTAATGATCAATTAGCTGATATTTTTACCAAACCTTTGAGTGAGGATAGATTCTGCTATCTTAGAGGAGAATTAGGAGTTTGTGATCCTTTAAAATGATTTTCTGAAACTCTTAAGGACAACAACTATCTAGACTTCATTAATTTCTTAAAATCCTCTATGACCAATAAGGAAATTAATCTAGCAATTTGAATTATTGTTTCCCCAATTGCTAAGGAACACTTATCTAGAGTTTGATGATTAATTTGATCAGTTTCAGATCCTTGAAATTTGATTTTTTCTCTGAAACTGTTGTGAAGTCGACACCTGCAGTTTGTTGAGTCGACACCTTCATATTTTGATGTTCTGTCTGGGCAATTAGAGCTGACTCTGGCTTCTGTAGAGCCGACTCTAATTCGGGCACTGACAGATTCTCTGGTTCGAAGCCGACACCTCATTTTTGGGAGTCGACTCTAAGTGAACCTAGGTCAAAATATAAAGGCGGAGTCGACACCTATTCGGATTCCATCGTCTCCAAACCTTTCTAAAATTGTTCCAAACTGATTCCAACCCCTTCAAACTCTTCAAATCCCTTGATTACTCATTCCAATCGAATCTCATGGCTCCCAAAAGGCGTGCTATTATTGGTGGTTCGACTGTTCCGACGAAGCGCGTTCAAATCGAAGGCAACCTTCGTCATCTTCTTCATCTGCCACTCAGGATGACTCTCCATCCTCACCATCTTCTCCACGAGTTGACCAATTAGCGGGTAAGGCCATTACTACCGGAAGAAAAGTAGATTTTGACTTTTTTGCTTCGAAGGGCTTTGCTATCGGGCGTTTGTTGAAAGAAATGGGATGGGAGAAGGTCTGTTCTTTGGATGTCCCTACATACCATGCCCTAGTGAGAGAATTTTATAATGATTTATGTAGAGGAGAGGGAGGCTTAGTGAGTGTTGTAAGAGGAACTAAAGTAATCATCACGACTGAAACCCTTGGAAATCTATTGGAGATGTCTGCCATTGGTTTAGTTGAATATCAACATAAAGACAGAGGAGGTGCCCTATCAAGGATGTTAGGGAGAGAAGTTTCTGAGTTTGAAGAAATCTTGGCCAATCAACTTAATTTGGAACTCAGATTACTTCACAATATTTGTGGAAGAATTTTATTTCCTAAAATCGGAAGGTTTGAATATGTCTCGGAGCGAGACATCTTATTGATGGACTGTATTCTCACTGGAAGACCTATCAATCTTGCTGGTATGATGATAGGCTATATGGCGGAAGCAGCAACTAAGAAGAGATCTACATTGCCATATGGTATGGTCTTGACATTGGTATTCAGAAGCCAAGGTGTACTTATAATGGATAATGAGCCACTAAGAAAATTAAGGCATACAGATTACTATAGTGTCTCTACAATTCACCGGATGGGCTTCAGAAAAGAAAATGAAAATTGGATAAAGAGAGGACATGAGGCCAGAGCTGAAGAGGTTAGAATTGAGGAGGTCAGAGGAGAGGACATTCCTGATCCATCTATTCCTGAACCATCTCTGGACCTTCTTCTGCTGGACCATCTGCTGGACCCTCAGAGGCTGGACCTAGCTTTTACCCTCCACATCAGTCAGCATCGGCATCTGGAAGATTTTCTGAGGAGCAAATAGGTCAGCTCAGAGCTTTACTGGTAGAGTATGATAGTCAAAGGACAAATAATATGTGTAAGTTGAGAGAGGAATTCAATCAGTTGAAGGATGAGATCAATTCAAGGCTTGACATGATTTTTTTTTTCCATTAGCAATTCCGTAGAATCCTTTAGCACTGATCTTCATAAGATTTTTGAAAGGATGGAAGGCATTGCAGACGGTTCTGGAACTTATCTTCATGCTACCAGTCAATTAAAGAAAGATATCAACCTTGCCGTCTCTCAAATTGAAGCTTGTCTTGAAAGTTTTAAGAAGACTCAAAAAGATGATATTATGGAAATGATTGGACATTTAAAGAAAATTATGTATAAGCATATTTGATTTTGATATCCTATCCTAGGTTGTATCTTAGGATTTCTTGCTTTCTTGCTTTCTTAGCATGTATCTAGGAATTACATACTTGAATATGTCTTTTTTTTTTTAAACACATGTAATGAATCTTTCTTTGGAATACAATTACACTCTTATTTCAAATTTGTCTATGATTGATTGATTGAATTCAATGAATGAGTTTACTATCTTTATGATTAATTGAACCAACAACCCCGCTCTGATAATATTCTTTATTGCTTTTAAATTCACCTTATTGCTGATAACAAAAAAGGGGGAGAGAAAATTGTATATGCATAAAGGAAATAAGAATGGAAGAATAAAAGATTAAAGGAAATAAGAATGGAAGAATATCAGATTAAAGGAATATAAGATTTCAATCAATTGGCATATCTAAACAAGGGGAGAAAAATTTTGAGATTTATAAATTCTAATTAATTTGTATCAAAAATGATCAATTAATTTCAGGGGGAGTTATTCAATGCAGGGGGAGCTTAATAATTTCTTCATATAAAAGTTAAATCATCTTGATTGATGTTTATAATAGAACTCAGAACTCAAGTATGTTTTTAAAGTTCATTTTGAATATTGGCATCAAATTCTCTGTTAGGAAGTCTCAAAGCTTTAACAATGTCTATAATTCTTCATTCAAATAAATTTTTAATGCATATACTCAAAGTTTTTGTCATCATCAAAAAGGGGAGATTGTTGACCCAATTGAGGATTTTGATGATTAACAAAAACTATTTGAGTATAACATTTGAAGTTACTAATGATTTTGATTAAGTTTTTCAGCTTATAAGTCGATTTGATAATCAAAATCAAGAGTCAAATCAAGTTCTGGTTCGAATCTAATGTCAAGGTAAGATTGCAGACATTAGAGTCGACACATGGAATCGCAGAGTCGACTCCGAAAAATGGCACAGACTTAGAGTCGACTCCGGGACTGTTAGAGCCGACTCCAACAGAAAAGACAGAACGATAGTTTTTCAGGCTATGACTTAGAGTCGACTCCCGGACTGTTAGAGTCGACTCCAGAAGAATTTTGTGTCGACCCCAGAAAAGTCATAGATGACTCCAGATCAAGCGGATTAAAGAATTTTGAGTTAAAGCCGACTCCAGAAAAGTTAGAGCCGACTCCAGAATGTCAGACACGGCTCCAGAACTGTCAGAACGACTCTAAACTTTATCTTTATCTATTTTAATCCCAATGGCTATTGTTATTTATGGATCTAATCCTTCTTACACTTGTTTCTAACGGATAGTTTCAAACTATTTATGGATTAATCGGGATCTATAAGAAGAGGGTTTGCTGCATCCGAATCAGAAGAGACAAGAGAGACAAAAAGAAAAGAATAGAGGAAATCTGTGAAATCTATCAGAAATTAATAGAGAAAAGAGGAAAAACTTGTAAGAAAAAATCATACTGATTCCCCAAAAGAAGAGAGAGAGATTCCAAGCTTTTGCTGTTCTATTTCGAAGAAATCTCAAGAGAAGAAAGAAGCCCTAGTTTTCTGATCTTCTGAGTCTCAAGAGCATCTTGAAGGAAGATCCATTCAAAGGAAGAGAAGGAAGAAGCCACCAAGATCTGCGAATCAGGCTTTGATTCCTATCCTCTTATTATTGTTTCATTATTGTATATTTGCTCATTGGAGGAGCTATTTATCTTGTAAAAACAAATATTGTTTGCTGGGTCAATCTGGTGATTGATTCAGTTGAGGCTGTTAGCCTTGTGCAAGCATTAGCTTGTGGTGATAGGTTTTGTGCTGGTGAGCCTTGAAAACCAGCTGGGTCGTTGTGTACCCGGAAAAACAACAAGTTTGAGTTGTGAGCTTGCAAAATAACTCTGTTGTAATCAGTTTGATTATAGTGTGGACGCAAGAGGTACTTGGAAGTGGACGTAGGTGTAGGTACACTGAACCACTATAAAATCTCCTGTGTTTGCCGTGATTGTCTCTTTATCTTCAACTCTTTATTTGTGCTTGTTCAGTTTTAATTTGTGTGAATCTAAGTTTTTATTTCCACTGGGGTTATCTTTCAAAAGAGTTTAAATTTTTAAAAAACCCAATTCACCCTCCCCCCCTCTTGGGTTGCTATCTAGACCAACAAATGGGTTTAAGGTGCATACATGGCATATATGCATGATAAAGTTTAAAAAAGAACATGTTTTGGTGTATGTATTATACTAAGCATCAGATTGCTATGGGGCTGATCACTCTATAAACTGTGTTGTAGCATTAACATTGCACACTATTATTGAGCTGGCACTTTCTTGCGATTCGATCGTATGATGATCCCCGGGGTCAGGAGTGAGTGCACGCTAGATCAGGCCCAGTAGGGCAAGTTGCAAGCAACCCGTGAGGGCATGAATCATAGCTCGATAATGAGCTGGTTACTATATAGCCTGTGGAAGTAAAGAAGAAACCCAAGGTTTCAGGATTAACGAACAAGTCACTATGTTGGGTGAACCGCACGGGTAAATGGCAATATTTGTGCGGGAATCCTGTAGCGAGCTCAAACACCCAATGAGTGTACACCTGCAGGAGGGCGACTGTAGGATGGTAGCTCGGAGGCTTCACACACAATCCAGCATCATGAAGTTTTAAAAAACTTGCATTGGTTTTAAAAAGGTCGATGGGCCAATTATATTCTCGATGGGGAAGTGTTTTTAAAAAGAGACATTGGTGGTCAAATTTAATTTAAAATGCATGCATTGAGTTCTTAAAACAGAGCAGTGGGCCAAGTGTATATTCCGATAGGGATGGTTTTCTTTAAAAATGAAAGGCCAGTGGGCAAGTTTTTGAAAAGCATGCATTGAGTTTGTAAAAGGGGCCAGTGGGCCATGTGCATATCCCAGTGGGGATGAGTTCTATATGAGGTGCCAATGGGCAAAAGATATCCCGTGGGGATGGGCTTTATATGAGATGCCAGTGGACAAAGTAGATCCCAGTGGGGATCAAAGAAATGAGTAAAGAAAGTCTGGGTTGCATGAAAAGAGGTTTTGTTTTATAAAGCAATGCATCATACATGGATTTTATACGAATAACTTATTTTTTTCAATAAAAAATGATTTAAAAAGAGATTTCATGTTTTATACCATAATGCATTATTCATGGGTTTTTATAGACATGGTTTACATTCCCAGTGAGAAAGGTTTTTAAAAGCATGATGTTTCATAAAAGGCCAGTGGGAAAAATTCATCCCAATGGGGATTTAAAAGAAAATGAGCAAAGGCTGGGCTACTAAAAAGAAATACATGTTTTAAAAAGAAATATAGTACATATGTTTTCATATACATGGTATGTTTCTTCAATGGAAAAATGTTTGTTACAATATTTTTGGTAAAATTATATTATTGGAAACATAAGCTATATGTTATATTTTCTGATTTATGTACAGAGGTATACTTTATTGCATTCATGATATCTAGTGTTAATATTCTAAGATGGTGATTTTGTTCTTACTTTTTCCATGATTAGATGGTTATTCAGTTACTGGGACTTCGATCTTACACCTCTATAATTGATATTTTTATTGCAGATCAGTGAGTTGGTTAACAGGACTAGGCGGTTGGCCTTAGCTTTGGTTTCAGTCTGGGATTGGTATTTGTATTAGTTGGTAATAAGTGTTAGCTTAAAAAAATGTAAAATGAATGTAAAGTTATCTGGAGGCTTATTTGTATATGAAAACGGGAGTCATGTATGTATATGTGTTTTGTGTATACAATTAAGACCCTGTGATGTATCAGGGGCCCACATGAAAAGAAATAATGGCTTTTATTCTAGAGAAAAGTATGAGTATAATATGTATCAGTGTGACTCATGTGTCAATTGTGAATATAAATATGATAAACTGCCTGAGGATGATACAGGAAAATTCTATATCTGAGTAGGGTGTCAATTAAATAGTGATATGATGTTGTGAGTATATGGATGAATTAAATGAACAAGTATAAAAAGTTTTTGTCATGATGAATTTTTGTGCTGATGATTTATGGCAATTAAATAGGGTTCACTAATACTTTATGGTGTACAACAAAAAGGCTAGTAGAACTCTATCTGATTTCCATAGGTTGCTATGTATTATCAATGTCCCGAAAGGAAGGGGGCATTGACAAATAATCCTGAATCTTATTTTTTAAAAATCTAAGTCAAAAGTTATTATTTAGATTTGTTAACTCTATATAAAGTTCTAAGTTCTATCTATGGTTTAACTAAAAATATCTTATCAAATTACAAACATTATGACCAACTTATGATCAACCTAAAAATGCCACATATTATAGTATTTTTTAGTTTGCACAAATCATGAGTTGGCTTTGCCAATCCTGTATCTCACGCGAAAAATGTTCAGAATATATTACTTAGATTTCTTCATTCTGTAGAAGTATTCAAGTTCTTCTTCACACCGAATCAATGTGGTACACATCAATACAAGCTCTTAGATGTGATTCTTAAACTAGTCAATTAAACAAAAAATGATATCATGGAAGCAATAAAAATGCGATGACCACCAAGTGGTCAAGCATGGTCAAATATGATAATTATACATTAATAGTTAAATTTGGTGATAATCACTTTTTAGTTTGTGGGAAGTGATTTTGAATTTTTCTTTAAAGGAAAAAACTTAAATCATCTCTTGAATGCAGAGAGAGAATTATGTGAGCTAAAATTATTGAAAATTAAAAATAAACATTTGGTAAAAACCATCACCAAAAAGCTCAAGAATCATTCATGTTCAATCATCAAGAATCAATAAATGATAAACAAAAGGGTACCTAAATCCATATTGCTTGATCGCTCTTCAGAACCATGCGATTGCCTTCCAGATCAACATGTACTCTGAGAGAGCCCCTTAAAATTTTTTCTAAATTTTCTTTCTGATAATGGGATTCAGAGAAGAGAGTCGTATGTGTGATCTAGGGACCATAACCACTATATATAGATAACTTTATCATTATTTTTATGATGGACTAAAATAGAAATACCAAAAGATAATGATAAAATTATCTATATATAGCGGTTATGGTCCCTGGATCGCCCTTACAACTCTCTTCTCTGAATCCCATCATCAAAAAGAAAACCCTAAAGAAAATTTTAAAGGGCTCTTTGGGAGTATGCATTGATCTGAAAGGTCAATCGCATGGTTCTGAAAAGCGATCAAGCAATATGGATTCAGGTATGCTTCCGTTTATCGTTTATTGATTATTGATGATTGAACATGAATGGTTCTTGGGCTTCTTGGTGATGGTTTTCACCAAAGATTTAGATTTAATTTCTAATAGAAATGATTTGTTGACTTACATATTTTCTAAATATTTGAAGAAGATCACTTACCTTGCTTGGCTGCCTTTAAGTCTACTTTATATCCAATTAAAAGAGCAACTTTGAACAAATTATATTAAAAGACCAATACCGATCGAGTTAAACTTTTTCTTATCATTCTATTCTCATGCAAACTCTTCCCCCACCTAGTGAATAAAGATTGAAGTCTGTGGTCAACATTGAGCCATTCAAACCAAGGCCATGGTAACAAAAACCTTGTGACTTTACCAATTGAATTCGTTACACCCTTATCAGATATATCCTTTAACCCCGAATAAAAAAACGAGTGCATTCAGGAAATGCCATTAATTGAAACTATTTTAGCATATACTCCTTTCATCTAGGATAAAAATAGGCACACTCACAATTGGTTGAGGAAATACCATGAAATGAAGGACATTTCTCGAAATTATTTTAGCATATCAATGTTTTATTTGAAAAAACTAAATTGCATCAAGTTTTTATAAAATTGGACTACTAGCTAGTATAGGCTGCAAGGTGTCACCAATGGCTATCGGGTTAAGTAGTGATCACTCTCTAGAGCCTAGATGCGGGCTTATCATTGGATCAATTAGTAGCATCTCAGATCAAGAATTATATATCAGTCATCAATTAATAATTGAGACGCATTACTATCTTAAAATTCATATGGTTTTCAATAATCCACAAACAAAACGAATTACTCTCTCTTCAGCAGAAAGGCCCCGCGTTCGACTAGCAGAAAGCTCGATTTGAGAATGTCGTAGACTAATCAGAGTCATTGTTTGTATGGGGACAATCGAAGTAGTTGGGACATTCCACTCGCACCACATCAAACAACCGGCACGCCAGATGATAATTGACTGGCGAACACTCCAATAAAGTTCCAAAAAATGCCATCTTTGAAGCGTGCGCATGGAACTTCCACCACATCTATGAAACACATTCTTCTAATGAATCACGGTTGGGCTTCGCTTCTCTGGAAGGAGAGCTACATGGAAGCAGACAGCATGGCTTGAGAAATTAGGCAATGCAAATAATGGATGCAAAATTTGACTGGTTGCGAGGATGCATGTATGCGTATTTTTCTCTTCCATGGGAATGAAACACGTGGAGAATTTTACTTGGCTCTTTCTTGGCCACGATCGCCAGGCATCCCAAGTAGACCGGTCAAAATGCATGGCTCAACTTGTCCAGGCTTGTGCTTGAAGCTGGCCTGAAGGCCCCATAGTATTTACTTTACTAACTTCCTCGTCTCTTTCCCTTCTTTACTTTCCCTCTTTTGTTCGGTTTCCTTCTATCTCGTGCCCTTTTCTCTTCTTTCGTTCCTGTTGTATTACTAACTATATATGCCTTCCTCCTTGTCTTCTGAGCTGAGGCCACTGGCCAATTATGGCGGTGTTGGTATGAACAGTATGATGACTTGCCTTAAGGAATTCAGAGCCAAAAGAAAAGAAAAGAGAAAAAAAAAAAAAAAATCCCAAGAGGAATTGCCAGCCGCTGGTGTTGCTTTACCCCTTTATTCTTTCCCTTGTTTATTATTCTATAGTTCTATCCTGCAGCGGTCCACTGTGATCTTTTGAAAACGGGGAATGGTCTCCCTGCGGTGCTCTTATCAACTTTCCCTTGGTAGGTGCTACGTTCCTTTCGTCTTGTACACATGGACGAAGCAGCCCCTACATTATTCCACAAACTAAAAGAAAAATACAAACGTATAATATTCCAGTGTGCTATATAATACAAAAATATCTTGCTACGTATTATTATTAAATAGCACAGGTCTCTCTCTCTCTCTCTCTCTCTCTCTCTCTCTCTCTCTATATATATATATATATATATATATATATATATATATGAATTGCAAATGCTATTTTGCATGCACTATGCGTACGTGGAAAATAAGCAAGTTATTGACGGAACGTCCCTATCTACGCACCTTTTGATGTCATGGTGATGTAGATCCAAATTATGATGATACGGCACCACTCGTAAAGCATTATGTGCATGATCTAGGCGTAGGACCGTTGACAATAAGTGTCGCAATTTAACCAATCATATAGAAGGAAGGGTAGAAGTTGGGGTTTAGTATCGATCAAGCATTCATCAACTGCTTTGTCCTATCCTGGTTAGTCTACACAAAATCTAGCTAAATCTAGCTTCTATTTAATTAGATTTTTAAAGATCATTGTTTAACTATAATTTTATATTCATTGGAATCTGAAACTCAGGTGTTGCACCTATCCTTATTCCCCTTAGAAACATGAGAGGCTCCTCCAAGCTTCCTTCTTTTGGGTCCCAAAGACAATCCAAAGTAGTAAATGAAGGGGGAACATGCATCAAAAGCATACAAGTATCTCATGATAGTGGATAAAAGAAGCATATGATGAGCTTCTTTCTATCATAAAAGAAAAGTTAAGGCTGGCTTGAGATTGCCCTTCCCCTTCCTTCCTTGAAAAAAAAAAAAAGAAAAAAATGAAAATCTATGTAAGACTTTATGCTTTGCTTGTGCTGACCCTCGTCCAACTTTTTTCCTAAGGGCCATTAAGTCCAAGTCAAGCAAAAACAATGCATCTTTTTTCTGATCATGATCTAGTCATTACCATTTTTTTTAACTCAAAATTATCAGCCATTGTCCCTTTGCAACAGTACTAAGACAATGTTTGTCCTTGCGAGCTACATTAATTTTAATGGATTTTCCTCTATTAACCCTGGCTTGATGGAATCGTCTCAACCTTTCCATGTGATGGATGATCATGTCCCTACACATAAAGTAAAATAGGATGTCGATTGATGTTGGAACTTGAGAGAGATGAATAACAATGACTCTTGCTGCTTGTTATAGTTACCATCGCATGCGCAGTAGGATACACCCACGTCCACTTACAGTAGAAGGGACTTGGTTGCATGCATGCTAAAAACAACGAAGTGATTGTAGACTTCATATGATTCCTATGCAATGTGTGGGAGCTGTTTGGATCAAATATTTCCCTTCTACCAAAGAAACTTCGCACTTTTTGCCCAACGTATGGCATAGATACCAATTTTTAGGTTACATTACTTGGATACGCCGAGTAGCTGACCACTTCCTCCTAATTCAGTGCATTTAAATGAACTCATCTGAAAACTCCTAACCTCTTTGCTCCTTGGTGTGAACATAATAAGAAGATCAAAAGGTATAGTACAAAAAAAAAAGGGGGAGACTTTAACCATAAGCACTGTCTGTGAATATCAGTGCTTAATAAATTAAACTAGGAAATCACTTAGGTTATTAAAGAACTAAAATTTATCAAACTCCTTCCATATAATCGTCTAACTTGCCATTGGTTTTTTTCCTTTTCTTTCTTTTAATTTTTTTGTTGGCCGGGGGGGTGGGGGGACTAAAACGTGAAGTTTGGTCTTGCACTAACAGTGCACTTTGGTCTTGCGAACACTGTGAGCAGGATTAAAACGTGAAGTATGGTAGACTGCGGTACATTTCCACAGTGCCTGGGCCTAGTCCGTGCGCTGATGCCGTTCGTTTTGCCGGTATGCGTTTACCTTCCTGTGGTCGTCCAAAACCGTGCTCCACGACACTTGCAGAGCCTTCCACACATTTGAGAAAAATCTTACCTCTTGTATCTTAGGTTGTGGGCCTTGGTCCTTGCCTTCGGTGCTAGATAAAGACCATTCGTAACAAGGTTATCACCAACCATCCTTCTTTTCTTGTCTTCTTCTATCTCCTCTCATGCGGAGAACATCTAGATCGACCATTAAATGCTCCAAAGTCTCTAGCTGATTACTTGTTAATCGAGGAGAATGACTTGCGTTATGACACAACAATGAGTTCAGTTACATGGGTATCATTCGCCTTTAAAACCGTTTATTTACTAATAGGCCCACCTTAATTTTAGACTACCCCATCAACTTTTTCTTGCGTTCACTCAGCACCAGTACTGTTTCTTCACTGTTCTCTCTCTCACGTTTGCCTGCCAACGTGCAATTAAAATATTGGACTGAAGGCGACCAAATTCATGCAACTTTCACGTGCATAACACGTGTCGTTCGAATCGAATTTACCACGCCAGCCTGTCCTCAAACAAAAGCAGCACTCAATCGCCAGGCCGGCCCCCCCTCGTTAACAAATAATTTCAACCTGGCTTGTTCACATATAGTTAAATAATTCCAAAAGGCGGCTTCCACCAATGAGACAGTGACATGTGGCTACAATGATTGGGCGAGGGACTATTTTGACAGCTTAGTGAGTGTCCATGACGGCATCATGCACCACTCGCCTCTCCAGAGCATTTTTATCAGTGACCCAAGCCCTTTCCCCTTAATCACACACTTTCACTAAGAAAAGCTAAAGGAATTCTTATCCTAATTAACCCACCTCACGACGTTATTATCAGCCGGAGGGTGGTGGCATATCTTCTTTAATCTAGGCAAGGAAGGCCTTGTGTGCAAAAAAAACAGAAAGAAAGAAAGAAAGAAAAAGTGATGTGCAGTGGGTCCTTCTTTAAGCTCTGCGATTAAATAAAGTATCATGCTTAAGATATTCCTTCAAAGTAAAAATATTAAAAAAACGTGAAGCATGGGAAAGATTTTCAGGGAACCTTCGTCACCATGTGATTCCAGCAAAGCAGCTAATCAAAGTAGATGTTTTCCAATTTCAGCAAAGAAAGGCAGTAGAATCCACCTCCATGAATGTCATTCCACTCCATATTCATATACACAGAGTTTAAAGCTTTATCGCCCCATTAACATGTAAAACTAAAGATATATAGACATAATTAGTAGCGCCTACTGTATGTTGAGGAGATGAAGAAGACCATGTTTACAGATAGCTACAGCCCTTGAGAGTCCTTGAAGAACAATTGGAAAAGCTAAAAAGTAACCAAGAGATCTGAAGAATTTTTGAGATTTGACCTCTCCCTTCAATTCCACCTCAACTTGATGCTTTGGACTACTGCTGGGGCCTGAAGTAGAAGTGGTGCTAATGTGATGGGATCCCTCGATGGTGATCAGACTCTTAACAGTAACCCCACAAGAATGGTTCCTCGAGACGGAATCCGATGCTGTCCTCCTCCGGTGCCGGAGGCAGCCATGTTGACGAATAGCAGAAGCCGTCTCCCAAGTCAAGCAGGAGGTCCGGTAGGTCGAACAGCGCATCGTCGTTGTCGCTCGACGAAGGTGTGTTAGGTGCCGGGGAGTGAGAGGTCGCGACGTCCCGGCTTGCGCCGGACTCCGCGCACCCACGCGATCCCGGCCTGCAGTCAACAAATGTGGCAGCGTTGTCGCTCGAAGGGGTGGTAGGGGCCGGGGAGTGAGAGGTCGTCGCCTCGTCCCGGCTTGCGCCGGACTCCGCGCACCCGCGCGATCCTGGACTGCAGTCAGCAAATGCGGCAGCGGCCGCTAGAGCGGCGGCCGCCTGGATGTCCTTGGGAGAGGTGGTGGCCGGGCGGGGGAGCTTGCAGGCCAATTCGGGGAAATTGAGATACGCTGACTGGCCCTTGATCGTGAGGGCGGCGACGTCATGGGCTCGGGCTGCCATCTCGGCCGTCGGGAAGGTCCCCAGCCAGATCCTTGACTTCTTCCTTGGCTCTCGGATTTCCGACACCCATTTGCCCCAATTACGCATTCGGACGCCGCGGTAAGTAGGATGCTTCCCGTCTTTGCTTCGCTTTTTGGCCTCGCCACCGCTGCTCGCTTCCGCATCTCGCTTGGAGCCACTCTTTGTCGCCTTCTTAGAGATCTTTGGATCTTGGCCTGGTTCTGGTGAGGCATTGGGACAAGGAGAGGTGGTGGTGGTGGTGGTGGTGGTAGTGGTGGAAGAAGAGTTAGAGGAGGAGGAGGAGGAGGAGGAGGAGGAAGTGGCGGTGGTGGTGGTGGTGGTGCAAGAGGAGGAGGGGGACGAGGGGGAGATGTTCGTCTCAGCGCATTCATGGATCAGTGGCTCTTCCATGATGGAGAGGGCGGCTCAAGTGTTGGAGGGGAGGGGAGGGGAGGGTAGGGGAGGGGAGACGAATATTGTGAAGTGGTTGCATAAATTGTAATGCGACGAGCTTTTATGAATACCCAGTGGGAGCGGCAGTAGAGTGCAAAACAAAAATAAGAGGATGGCCCATACAAAAAAAGGAAGGGTACTGCAGTTGCGCTATTACTCGACGCTGTCGTGAATGGACTTCGATCGTTTGAAGTCCATATTTTACAGCGCCACCCACCCCTCCGTTTCCTGGGGAGAATCAAGTAAAACTAGTAGTGTGTAGTATTGTTATTTGTTATCTATTTTTTTTTTTTAAAAAAAAAGTGTTTCATGTGCGCCCTTTTGTCCTTAAGTCGGACTTCTTTGAATGGCATGAAGTATATAAATCGACCTCTCTCACCGGCCCAAAGGCAAGGAAACTCGTGCAGTAGAAGTCGGTCACATACGACGTACGTCTGTCGACAGCCACCTTCGGTCCAATAGCTCGCCTTACTTCCATTAGCACTCACCTGTGTGATTAGAGAAGTATTAGAAATATCGCCTCTGTACGTATCGATCGTTACTAAATTAATGATTAATAATAATAATTTTCTCCTACGGACCGCAAAGCGATGCAATTTGCCTCCTAATCGAATTAATGAGATCTGTTGACCTGAACATTTTTCTTGAGCAAGGTATATGTTGACTTTACATTGGCAACTGGGAGAGAATGCCCCGGAAGTTGGACAAGTGATCGATCGAAAGTCGTCCGTATACTAACTACTCCATTATTCGTAGAGAGTTCCTTGAAGGCTCCATGGGTGTTAAAGCTTACTCAAGCAATAAGGACGGTGCTTGTTATAGCCAAATCATCCTCCTTGACATGGGGCAAAAATAAAGATCCAAAAGGACGATGGTTATGGGTTTGAGAATCTTTAAATGCCTTCTTCTTTGGCAAAAATCCTGCAAAAAAGTTTTTAAGGACCGATCGTTCCGATGAAGACCTTCCGACGCTCAAGTGAGTAACTTGAAAAACAGAGTCATGATGGATTAAAAGACTTAGTCAAAAACTTAAAGTTCAGATTCCCTTCTCATCATGAGCGAATGTTCTTATACCTATTCAGAAATCCCTCATCCTCTCTTTTGGAAGGTTATTGATTCCGAGACGAAATCACCCAGTAGAGCGTAGGCGGCAGGGCCGATAGGGATAGGTTGCAACTACCTTTGAGCATGTCAGGAATAGACTGCCATCCCTTCGTCCGGCGCAGCACCGCAGGCACCGATAGGCAAGTCTGGTCTTGTCGGACATGCATCGTAACTGGCAGTGGCCGCGAGGGCCACGTGCAGTTGCAAGTGATAACTAGGCCGTATGGCGGTTGCAGGTGTCAGGCGGGTCACATGGGGGCCACTATAGGCCGACTCTGGAGTCGGTCCTGGGGCCGACTCTAGCGTCGGTCCTAGAGGCCGACTCTGGAGTCGGGGCTGGAGGTCGGCTCTGGCGTCGGTCCTGGAGGCCGGCTCTGAAGTCGGGGCTAGAGGCTGACTCTGGCATTGGCCTTGGAGTCATCTAGATTAGATGGAAGCCTTGGGGATCCCTGCTAAATGGCTTTGTCCATTTAACCCTCACCTCCGTCAGTTATCTTGTTCGTTAGCTCTAACATGGTTTGATTAGCCACATCAGATGCCCCCGCCCCTGAGATGGTGTGGTTACATTTCTCGTCCGTCAAAAGGGACGTACAATCATTCGGTGGTTGATCCCCATGTACCACTAATTGCGGAGAGGGGCACATGTCCTCGAGGAGCGATGCCTCTTCAATGCAGAAGATATGGGGCACTGCAACGCTATTATCCTATCATTCTTCGCCGTCGGATTCAGTGGGATCCTCTTCGAAACCGAGCAAACCCTTTAGACTCCATGAAAATGTAATCACCATCATGAGGCTGGTGTCATCAATGTCTCATCATTGACTGCAGATCATGCTCCCGATGCACCCAGTGATTACCGAGGCATCTCACTCGATGGTGGGCATCCACGTAGCAGGCTGAATCAGACGGGACAATTTAAAAAATGGGCATAAAAGGGAGGTTCCACCCCGACCCTGTTCTTTCACGCCTCCAATAATTTTCTTCTTCTTCCCTCAAGCTCAAACTTCTCCGAGCTCTTCTCTTACTCTGTGCTTGTTGTCCTCTCCCTTTATCCAGGTCATTCCTCCAGACCCTTCTTTGCTCTCTTTTTCATGGCTTCTTCGTCCCCATCCTCCTCCTGGTCCTCTTTTTCCTCTGAGGATCAGGTTCCTTTAGAACAGTTATGGGCTGCCAGTGGGATCTCGATCAGGGGCTGCCCGACGGTTGTAGTTCCACCATCGTCCCTTGCCCAGCCACCTAGGGTTAGCAGGGATCACCTTCAGCATTACCCTCTCCAATCTAGAGTCCCTTAAGATAGCTTATAGGATACCCAAGGATGTCCGGTTAACCGCTCGTGGACTCGACGATAGGGTGACCTCCTCTTCCGGGGGAGTTGCCTTGTATGAGGAGTTTCTTAAGGCAGGTCTTCAGCTTTCTCTCCATCCTTTCATCTTGACCTCCTTCGTAGGTATGCCCTAGTGCTTGCACATTTGGTCCCAAACTTCTTTCGGACCATCTCTGTGTTTATGGTGCTAGGACCCCTCCCTTGAAGATTCTGAGGATGGGGAGGGGCAGTGCCGATAATGATGTCCTCGCTCAATCTCTTTCCCGTACCGCTATTTAGGAGAATCATCAAAATGGCAGGAGGAAGACCGAGGCCTCTTAGAGGTCTCCCGGCGGTGATGCTCGGGTGAGGCGTAACGGCGATGAGTTTTTCTCTGAGGTGATCTCCCATGAGTTGATTGCTGACTAGGCTGATCAGCTCCGCGGCTGGCGAGGGTGGCCTTGGGTGCTGCTATGCGGTCGTTGGCTGTTGTTGCAGCTCACGAACCACTGCCACAAATGACTGGACTTGTAGGGTGAAGGCGATGATTTGATCATCCTGAGGTGGTGCCAAAGGTGGAGCAAGAAGGTTGGCCTGGGGAGCAAGGAGACTGGCCTCTTGTTGCTCAGGCCCTTGACGATGCCCCCCAGTGCGGCTGGTGAAAATCTCCTAGGCGCATGTCACCACCATTTCTTTATTTTTTAAGGGGAGTAGAGGTCCGCAGCTGATTATTTTGAAGCTTTCTGTCTCCTCGTCTCTCTATCCTGCCTCTTTCTGGCACACCAATCTGTTGTAGCCAAATCACCCTCCTTGATATTGGGCAAAAATGAGGATCTAAAGGATGGTGGTTACGGGTTTGAGGATCTTCAAATGCCTCCTCCTTGGGCAGGAATCCTGCAAGAAAGTCCCCAAAGACCGATTGTTTCGGTGGGGACCCTCCGACGCTCAAGTGAGTAACTTGGAAAACAATAATTAGTGGTGGACTAAAAGACTTAGTCAAAAACTTGAAGTTCAGATCTTCTTCTCATCATGGATGAATATTTTTATACATGTTCGGAAGTCCCTCACCCTCTCTTTTGGAAGGTTGTTGATTCCAAGACAACATCACCCGACAGAGGGTAGGCGGCAGGACCGATAGAGACAAGTCACAACTATCCTTGAGCCTGTCAGGGGTAGACTATCATGCCTTCGTCTGGCGTAACATCGCAAGTGATAGGCAGGTCTGGTCTTGTCGAGCGTGCGTCGTAACTGGCATTAGCCGCGGGGGCTACGAGCAGTTGCAGGTGGTAGGTGGCCTGCATGGCGGGTGCAGATGTTAGAGGGTCACGTGGGGGCCACGATAGGTTGACTCTGGCGTCGGTCTTGGAGGCTGGCTCTGGAGTCGGGGCTAAAGGCCGGCTCTAGCGTCGATCTTAGAGGCCGACTCTAGAGTCGGGGCTGAAGGCCGACTCTAGAGTCGGTCCTGGGGCCTGGCTCTGGAGTCGGTCCTGGGGGCCGACTCTGGTGTTGGCCTTGGAGTCGTCTGGATTAGATGGAAGCCTTGGGGGTCCTTGCTAAATGGCTTTGCCCATCTAACCTCACCTCTGTCAGTTACCTTATCCATTAATCCTAACTTGGTTTGATCAGCCACATAAGTGCTTAATTCCTTGTGCGATTCAAGGCAATATATATTAAACAAGGGGATTGGTTGCTTTATTGTCGATCTCATGTGATGGATTATTCAAAAGCTACATAATTGACAATAAATAAAGAGCTATAACTTGGTTGTAGCATATGGTAGGAAAGAGAGAAGCTTCTTGTGATCTTTTTTAACCACAGGAGAGATGATATTAATTATAATTAAATCCACCAAAGAAAACAACCTGTTAAGTTGATTTATATCATTCATTCAATCAATGCAATGTGAGATCGTATTCATAGCATAATTTAGCTGCTAAGTGGGCTCTATAAGGGAAGCATTCTTCATTGCATTTCCTTCAGCTGCTTCAGTCTAGCTCCTTCGATATATCGTTTGCTCTTAACAAGGGTATCAACGACAATGACTTGGAAAAATTAGCCTGAATCTACTAACGCCAAGAGGGATCCCTTGATCCAATGACTAGTTAATGAAAGACTCTTTGGTTGCTCCTTAATTGCTCCAACCATTTTAAATACAAATGGATCCCGCTTGACTGCATGATGATCATTAATTTAGTTAATTTGGCTCGCCACCTAACGAAACGCGTCGTCGAGCTCCAAAACCCTTCAAAGATATTAGTCCCCACATGGACCTCACCTCCAAACTTTAATTAACTATCCAGTACTGCACCTTATTCTCTTAAATAAATCATCCAACGAGAGGTTTGGATCCCAGATTTCTAATAAAATTATAAGTTTGGAAGGCTCTGCAGTGCAACAAATATCCCTAATATACACTATACGATTCGTTCTTATAAAAAAGCTGAAAGGGGTATACTATCCAAAGACAAGAAGAGACATTGGACTGAATGTATTCTACATCTGGATTGCATGACTAGTCCAGATCATGAATCTAGTGCTTTTATTTTAATGACTCATAGCAAGACAAAAAAGAGTCTTCACTATCGCGCTGGCAAGAAGGAACCTTTTTCAACCATAGAGCCACGCGTGAGGCTCCACATTGTGGAAGATCATCAATGGGCAACAAACTGTACATAAAAGTGCTATTAAATATGGCATTACATTAAGGGGGAACTATATATGGCAGCATTGTTTGCTTATTAAATTGAAAATGGAATTAATGAACTAATATATTAGTTAGTGAGTTTGGCGATTAACTAAGTTCAGATATGACCAATTGATCGACTGTGATGTAAAGCAGAAAAGTCTGTTAGTCTAGTGTCTATGTCCCCCCTCCCCCCCAACACAAAAACAAATGAATAAATAAATAAGTTATAAAATGTATGAAGTGTAAAACGTCCAGAAGACTTCACTGAGCCATATCTTTCAGTGTCTAAGAAATGTAATCATTTCTATAAAATATTAATGCTGTCAAATAAACAAACTCCAACACCTCACGTAAGCAACAATAGTGCATGCAACATAGGTGAACAGAATTAGTATGCTAGCTATATATGGGAGAGTTTGATGATGATCTCCATGCTTTGATTAGTTCTCAATTTTGGAAGAAAAAAAGATATGAGATTGAGGATAACTCCACTCCTTGAAAAATCTAACTTGTTTGGCCACCTTTTAATTGCACAAAAAAAAAAGAAGAAAAAATTTCAGTCTCCTAAATTAAGGATGTGCCATCTTAATGCTTCAGCCAGAAGGCCAAATAGCTATAAATCTATACTACTCTTTTTCGAACTTATCAGTTATTATAGTCATTGCACGAGTTAAGTTAATTTTCAGATCCTCTTTGCTTAATAATTTCATTAGATGTCCAAAGAATGCAAATTGCTCTCTTGCTATTTAATTAAAAATATCAAAACTCAACACTGAAAATTACAATCCATTAATTAATGCATTGAGGTGTCTGCATATAAATTCAGTTATATGCATAGAAACTCAATTCCATCAAAGAGTGAACCACAGTGGACCAAATCGTCTATACCAAACTTTCTATCCTGCTTTGAGGGTCAGAATCTAGCTTTTCTTTCTTAAGGCATGTAATACCTATAAAAAATAAATAAATAAATAAAATATTTATAATTCAAGTTTATATACTACTAATAAACTTTAACTTTTTAGGGTTACATAGTTTCAGTCCAATAATAAATTAATTAAAGCATTAAACGAGTTTGAAGCATTGTAAATAATATTAAAGCCGATCTGAATTCATTAAAGTTGATGAATATGAGACACGCTATGCTGTGAAGCCACTTATGCAGCATTAACGATTCGATTCGGAATAGTTTTGAGATTGTAATATTTAAAATAATAATTTTATACTAATAAAAAAATTGAAATGTTTATTCATCTGCTACTAATTAATTTTTATTTAAATTTTTAAAATTATATATTTTTGACCTGAGTAATAAATTAATTATAAGAGTGGTGGGATTGAGCCGTTAAGATTTAATTTGTTAGGGGAATAGAAATAATTGCATGTAAGATTATAAATAAGTGCATATATGTGAGATTTTGTTAGGCGATTAGAAATAATTGCATGCAAGAAATGTCCCTTAATTTACGCCGAAACGTCCTCTCACGCTGACGCGATTCTAAATAGGATTTGATGTGATGCTTCGTAACAACGTCGACGGCATCGCAGTCGCGGAAGGTGTTTAGAATTTTCCCGGTCATTGTCCCGGAGGTGGTCTAGCATTCATCTTTGGCCACCATGATGGAACAACACGTTAAACGCCTTTTTGAAATTTGCAGCAAGCCAACTGCTGTTGGCAACGAAGTTCAATAGCGAAAGCATTGTTTTGATTCTCAAACTTTCAAGGAGCTAGCATTTATAAAAGCATTGGTTATTTAAACGCAAAAAGGACAGTGACACAACTTAGAGAGAGGAAAGGGAAAATATTTGTATGAACTCCCCGACCATAGATTGATCTATTTTCATTACAGTATTCAATGTGGAGTAGTTTTTCAAATCGATACCTTTTTGGCACCTGTTTGAAAAGAAAAAAAAAAAAGAATGAAACATATTGCAGAAAAAGTGTTAAAGTAAAAATACTATTTCAAATAACGTTTTTCACTTTCACATCATCACTTTTTAGCTCGGTTCCGTCAGCGCGGCTGAGTAGAAATTGTCACTTGAAGTGACGATTTTATTTAGATTGAAATCGTCACTTCAAATAGCGATTTCACCTTAAAATCGCCACTTGGAGTGACGATTTTATTTACACTAAAATCGCCACTTGAAGTGACGATTTCTGTCCTGAAATCGTCACTTCAAGTGGCGATTTTCTCAGAAGTCACCCGATCGAGAGCGATCGGGGACTTCTTAAACGCTCGGAGGCTTAATCGCTCGAGAGTGAGCTACGGACTCCTTCGTTTGCCTCCCTCCCTTCGCCCTTTCCGTTACTTCCTTCGGTCGGAAAATCACCGTCGCCCATCTCTGCCCCCTCTCGTTGGACCGCCCTCTGCGATCCATCGCTTGTCTCCGCCCTCAGTTCCTTCAAGATAGAGATTCACATTTCCTCATTCCTCAAACTGATCTTTATATGCATGCTATCATGTAACTGATCTTTATATCCCTCATTCCTTGAGATTCACATTCACATTCCCTTATTCCTCAAACTGATCTTTATAGATTTTCTTGACAAAGGAGAAAGCATGAGATGTGTGTTTGTTTCTGGGTAAAAATGAAAAATATGGGAGGTGAAAATATGTAATAGAGCTAAATATATATAATAGAGCTGCTGTATTTTTTGGTTTATGTGTAGAGGTGAAAATATGGGAGCATAAATAAACATAAAAAATATTTTTATTTTTATGTATCATCTGGATGCACAAGGATATTGGTGTTTTATTTTAGCTATGATATTATCATGAAAAATTAAGTGTTTTATCTTAATCTGTGCCATATGGTTCTTGGAAACTAATATGTGCTAAATGCTACTAAAATATATGCATATTTAAATTTTTGTTTATTTGTAGCTGATCTGAGATAAATTTTAATCACATTTTTTTCAGATGGAAACTGTACGAGTTCTGCTCTATTATGATGAATCAATTGAATATGGTCAAGAAGGGATACATTATAATCAATCTCGACGTAAATGTTTGAAATTGAGCACGAGAACACACTTTGCTGAGTTGGTTGATCGGGTACATACAGTTTTAACAACTCCAGTATAGAGATATATCATCAGATTGATGCGGAGATCTTCAATATTGCATCAAAAATACGTGCTTCATCCAATTGAGGACGACGACGATGTGGAGCATATGTTGACATTTTTCTCGAAGTTTTCAGAATATCGGTATATTGAACTCTATGTTTTCAAGGATAATGTTCCAGAGCCATATAGTATTGGTCATATAGAGAATGCTCAGGACAGTTCTCCTATAGCCCAGCAATAGGAACATGTTAAGACTCCAGTGGATTTTTCAATTATTGAAGGATTTATGCCAGTAGTGCAGAGTGATGATATGATAAACAAGTAGTTTAACATTGATAGTCAAGGAATGGAGTCAGACGAGAGTGCAGATGATGACTATTGGCCTGAACATGATGACTCAGATGAAGAGCCAAATGAAGATGAAGAGTCATATGGAGACGATATAGTTCATGACACTGGCTTTAGTTTCATTTCTGTATACAGTCATCTAGAACCTATTCCAACTCTGGTACATGATCATCCAGCCTTTGCATATGAACAAGTACTAGAATTTTATAATGAGTTGAATTTGCATGATGGTGAATGTGTTAGTACTTCGAGAGAGTTACCCTTTAATTCTCAATTTTGGGATCTATCAATGAGTGAGTTTGCTAAAGGATTATTGTTTAATACTAAAGATGAACTGAAGAGAGCATGTGAAATGTATCACATCAAGAAGCATCGCACATATAATGCGGTGGAGTCAAAGAAATTATTCTGGTCTGTGAAATGTGCCTCTTCAAGTACTACCTAAAGTTGCCAATGGAAGTTGCGTACTACAAAGTTGAAGAAGCATGGATTTTTTGATATCACAAGGTATGAAGGGCCGCACTCTTGTTTATTCAGTAATTTAACTCGGGATAACAAACATATTAGTTCTTGAGTTATTAGCTATGTTGTTCGACACATTGTGGAGAAAGATATAAGTGTGAATATTGAAGCTATTATAGCAACCATTGCAGAACAATTTCACTATACGGTGTCATATTCCAAAGCATGGCATGGAAAGCAGAAGGCATTGATTGATATATTTGGTGAATAGGAACCGTCATATGCAAAGCTTCCTAGATACATGCTTATACTGCAGAATGCAAACCCTGGAACAGTTGTATGTTGGGATTTCTACAGTGAAGCAAGTTCTTCTGTACAGGTCCTGAATTATGTATTCTGGGCATGTCATCCATCTATTGAGGGGTTTCGGTATTATCGCCCGATGATTTCTATTGATGGAACACATCTTTATGGAAAGTACCAAGGGAAGATGCTCATTGTGACAGGTACTGATGCTGATAATAGGATATTTCCACTAGCCTATGCAATTGTAGATGAAGAGTGTACAGCTAGCTGGAGCTGGTTTTTGCTGAGGCTTAGGAGGCATGTTGTGAAAGATAGAAATGACATTTGTCTTATTTCTGATTGACATCCAGGTATACTAAGTGCCATAACTGATAATGAAATTGGATGGGCTCCACCAAGAGCTTATCATCGGTATTGTTTGAGATATGTATGCAGTAATTTTAACTCGAGATTCTCAAATGTTCAGTTGAAAAGAGCAGTATGGAAAGCAGGGAGCGAACATCAGCTTCGGAAGTTTAACTTTCTGATGGAAAGGATTAAAATAGTCAATGTAGAAGCTTGGACTTGGCTCTCGGAGTTGGAGCCGGAGAAGTGGACATTGGTACATGACAGGAGCTTTCGCTATGGTACGTTGACAACAATCTCTCGGAGATTTTTAATTGTGTGTTGAGGGGAGCTAGAAATATGCCAATTATTGCGTGTGTTCATATGACATTTTGTCGTCTCGTTAAATATTTTAATACGAGATGCGCAGAAGCCTTAAGGTATGTACAGGAGAACCCTAACAACTTCTTCACTCCTCATATTTTGATTAAGGTTGCTAAAGGTCAAGCCAAAGCTAATGAGCACAGAGTAACCAGATACAACATGCAAAGAGCCACTTATGAAGTTGTGACAAGGAGGTTCAGTAAAGCTCTCAGGGGTGGTGTAACCCCAGCTTTAATTATGGACACCTGGCATCTAGAGAGTCCTGTTGTCGCTTACGCTACTGGCAAGACGTCTGGGTTTCTGATTTTTACCTGACCCGAAGCGTCACGTGGGAGTTTAAAAGGTGATGGAGGGTGACTCTTTCCTCCATCCCTGCGTGCGTCTTCTCCAGGTAAACCTCCTGGCCATGCCAGATCGGGAGAGAGAAAGGATGAGAGAGAGAGAGGGGGGGAGATCCGACCGGCCAAGGTGGCCGACCGTGCCGCTAGCGCTGTAACAGGCCACAGCTGATAGAGAGACAGAAGTGGAGTTTAAGAGTGAAATTGGAGGAAGAGAGGGAGAGAGGGGGGCTGGCTGTGGTGGCAGCCGGCTCCAGTCCAGCCAACGGTGGTCGAGCCGCCTCAAATTGGTCGGTCGTGCTGTCGGCACGGTAAAATCCACCCGGGAAACGAAACATAGAAAGAGTGAGAGGGAGAGAAATTGGAGAGAGAGTGAAGGAAGGGAGGCCGACCGCGGCGGCGGCCGGCTCTGGTCCGGCCAACGGTGGCCGGACCGACTCCAATTTGGCCGGAGTTGACGCCGGCACGGTCTGCGTCGTGCAGGAGACAAAAGAGAGAAAGAGAGAGAGGGAGAGAAATTGATGAGAGAGAGAAGGGGGGTGGCCGGCCGCGGCAGCGGCCGGCTTCGGTCCGACCGATGACGGCCGAGCCGCCTTCAATTTGGCCGGCAGTGGCCCTGGCCGCCGGCTCATCTCAGCCCCTGTTTCGATTGAAACAGGGGATCTGGGAGGAAGACGATGGATCAGGCCGGCTGGGCTGCAATTCTGTGGGCCTGTTGGGCCATTCCTGGAGCCCTTTTTGGGCAGGGTTTTGGACCCTATAATGGGCCGAGAAATGGAAAATAAAATTATGGCCAGATTCAGGATGAATTCTAGTTTCTTGGAGTAATTTTATTTTCCCATTTGGACGTTTTTATTGGGAGATATTCAAGCCCAAAGTCGGGCCCGTGGATTAGTTCGGGTAGAGTTGTAGGAGTCTTTTTATTATTCAGATTTTAGAGATCTAATTATGAAAAATAATTTTGTAGGTGCCCAGTTGTCCAAGTAGCTGGTTTATCATTTTGGAGTTGCGTATTGAGGTAAGTAAGCCAAATATAATAATTTTATAATTATAAATTGTTGTATTTATAGTTTTATGCATGCTTATGAAATGGAGTTTTATTGATTAATTTGGAAATTGGTAAACTGTACCATGAGTATTAATTGAATATTTGCTACAATAGCTGGGATTAATTTGCAAAGTAATGGTTTATTATGCTTATGCCAAATATGATGTATATGTTTAACTTTGCAAAGTAAATTGGTTACATGCAATGATTAAGAATGTACAAACCACTGTTTATGTGATATGAAAAGATTATGCTTATGATGATGCATGATGTGTGATATGCATATATAATGATGACCCAGAATTATATTTATATATGTCATCGCGGTTCTCCTATGATGTGGCATGTGGAGGCCACACACATCTAGAGGATGTGCTCTGTTTGATTATGAGGTGGCATGTGGAGGCCACACGCATCTAGAGGATGCGCTATGACTGATGATGATATGGCATATGGAGGCCACACACATCTAGAGGATGTGTGCTGATTGATTATGAGGTGGCATGTAGAGGCCACACGCATCTAGAGGATGTGCTATGACTGATGATGATATGGCATGTGGAGGCCACGCATCTAGAGGATGTGCTCTGACTGATGATGATATGGCATGTGGAGGCCACACATCTAGAGGATATGCTATGATTGACGATGAGGTGGCATGTGGAGGCCACACACATCTGGAGGATGTGCGCTGATTGAGGTGTAGCAGGGCCATGGGACACATAAAATATAATATAAAAATGATCATATAAACAGTGGGTTGTTTACAATGCATTTTCTGGTATTTATTGTATAAGCTTCCAAATTAATTGAGTAGTGATATGCCTGTTATGATAGCATGATAAATGCATTTGAATTGGAAGTTTATGAAATTATGACTTGATAATATCTTGATAAGATATGATGATATATGACTATTTTATATTATTATTATAGGCTTACTTATTGAGTGTGAGCTCATGTAAATCTCACAATGTTTTTCAGAGCCTCAGGATTGAAGATGGATTTATGGGGTAGATGGAGCTTCTATATAAATCAGTTTTTTTTTATATCATTGTAACCCCAGTATTACTTGTGTGTAGGGTTTGTAGCCCAGAACTATATTGATTGTGTGTAGGGCTTGTAGCCCAAACTTATATTTATGGTTGTGTTAAGTTATGGATTTGAATGGCCTAATTATAATTATTGCCTTATATTGATCAATGTGTATATTTCGGGATGCCTTGCATGCCCGGCATGCGGCGGGTTGTCACCCTAGCTCAAAATTTTGGGTCTGGGGCGTGACAGGTGGAGGTAATGTTCAGAATGTATCTCTCAGTGACCGTATTTGTTCATGTGGGAAGTGGACCATATATAAATATCTATGTACACATGTGTTAGCAGTGTGCCAGGAGATTGGCATGGACTCAATGCCTCTTGTTGATGAACTATATAGTATTCGCTCCTACATTACTGACTGGGGTGGAGAGTTTAACCCGGTACCACACGAAGACTACTGGTTGCAAACGCCGTTCACGTGCATACCTGATCGTGATCGTCTTAGACTGAAGAAAAGAGGAAAGCCAAAGTCAACCCAGATCCCTAACGAGATGGATGAGGTTCAGCCTAGAAGAATAAGTCGATGTTTTATTTGTAGGCAAATGGGTCATTCTAGACGCCGTTGTCCTAATGTAACTGCTGGACCTTCACGATCGTAAATTTATGTACTCTTAAGTAAATTGGGCATTATTGTGCCTATGATGTACTTGTCTCAGGAACATGATGTTGCATGTTATTTGATATAGCTCCTTATGGTTTAAATTTATGGATGAATTTATTTTGTTCTAAATTAGTTATATATTTGCAGTGGTTCCCAAGCAATTGATAAGTGGTTCCCAAGCAATTGATAAGTGTTGAAGAAAAAATAACTAACTGATGTTTCAGTGAGAATGTCAGGCAATAAAATCGCTACTTGGAGTGGCAATGAATGTGGCGATTTCTGCAATGAAATCGCCACTCCAAGTGGCTATTTCTGCAATGAAATCGCCACTTCAAGTGGCGATTTTGGCACTTACCTCCTTAGTGACTTAGTGACTTACCTCCTCTCGTCGGACTCCATTTCAGAGACAGCAGACTTACCTCCCAGGAGCCCAAGCAAACCTCCTGTGCGAATACTCATGTGCTAATGGCGACCACATGCAAGAAGACGATGGTGTATAATGAAATGTCTCAATCGTCGGATCAAGATCAGCTCGTGTAGACTCTGGGTAGAGTGCTGCTGTAGGTGTGCTACGAACGTGCTGATGCCCGATGACCGATAATATACCATAAGCCATCGTCATCGCGCTCCTCAAAATTTGTGCTGCTCATCATCCACTGGGGCAAGTATAGCCCGCTCGACCTCCATACTCAAAACGGCCTACACATATTCGGGTGATACTCCTAAACCAGGCCATATAATCGGGTGTGCACGAGACTCCCGCTACTATAGGCTTTCCCATAATAATATGCTGGCGTCGTGCATTTCATGTTGCAATATAAGTCCCATGCATGGCGTTTCATGCAGCATTTGTCCTCCCCCGTCGATCAATCTGATGAAGATATACCGACGTATCGCATGAACATGGTATGGACTGACGACATCCAAATTGACGAAGCACTCGGTCTGGCAAATGCCACTCGACTACATCAAAACATATCAGCGGGATCCGTGCCATCCAAATATCTGAACTGAACAAGCAGCTCGGAGGTAAAATATAGATAACCGCCGGCAAGTAAGGACACCATATGAACTACATAGGAAAAAATTAATTAATCCATAATCAATATCAACTTGAGAAATATCCCATCTAATTGAATTCCATATTGCAACATGGCATACCCATTGTTCACTATCATCCAACACATCCAACTGGTCCCTATAAGCATGTAGTGTATGGGTTGGAACATTTTTCAAGTTATATCTTGCATGCCATCTATACCCCCAAGGTGCACCTAAGTGCCAATCATCATCGGCATCTGAAGGTCTAGCTTCTGGAGTCTCGAGTCTCGTGGGATGAAAAATGGGAAATCGTTCCCATGCCAAATCTGCATGTTCAGATAATTCAAAATATTAATTAACAATAAAAATTACCTCAATCTCAGACATAAGAATATAGTGTTTACCTGTAGCAAGAGGAGGTATCCTCGATGTTTGACTGGGTATGGCTCGTTGCACGACATAGTGCTCTATATAAACCAGCTAGTGTAGCTGATCCCTAACTAAGAGTAGCGAATGCCTCCAAGTCTTCCAACAATGGCATGTACATCAACTTTACTAAATTACCAGAGGTATCTGGAAGAATCACTCCACTAATGATTCGAAGAAGTTGTTCCCTCACGAACTGCTGGACAACCTCTTCATCCGCACTTCATCTAAGTGAAGGTCGCGATAGAATTGATCGAAGAATGTTAAACGAAAATGACCTTTCGGAAATGCGTCGACGGGAGGTTCTACACCAAATAACCTCCCAAACATAGCCTGCCACTGTTGGACAGTATACCGCGGATCTAACCCAGTAACAGTGGATCCATCAATCCGAAGGCCACTCAAAATACTGATATCCTAAAGTGTAATGGTCACCTCACCAAAAGAAAGATGAAATGTGTGGGTCTCTTGCTGCCATCTCTCAACCATCGCAGAAATAAGGCCAACATCAAGTCAAATATGGCATATCCGATATAAGCCAAACATGCCAACATGATCTAAGTAGTATTGCACTCGTGAGTGTGAAATGTCTGGTGTCTCCTTCCATATATGTGTGTCATGCCGATGGCACACTACAAAAAAAATGACTTATTATGACGAATTAATTCGTCATAATAGGTACAAAAGTCATCGTAATAACTTATTACGATGATAAAAAATTCGTCGTAATACATTACAAATCGTCGTAGTAATATGTTGTCGTAATAACCTATTACGGCGCGTTATTTTCATCGTAATAGAGTCCTATTACGGCGATAACCTATCGTCGTTATATATTTTTAAAAAATTTAATTTAATTAGAAACTTATTATGGTGACTTATTTTTGCCGTAATAGGTTGATATTACGGCGAAAATAAGTCACCGTAATAAAATTTAATATTTTTAAAATTTAAATAAAAACCTATTACGACGACTTATTTTCGCCGTAATAGGTTGATATTACGGCAAAAATAAGTCATCGTAATAAAATTTTAATATTTTTAAATTTAAATAAAAACCTATTACGGCAACTTATTTTCGCCGTAATAGGTTGATATTACGGCAAAAATAAGTCGCCATAATAAAATTTTAATATTTTTAAAATTTAAATAAAAACCTATTACGGTGACTTATTTTCGTTGTAATAGGTTGATATTACGGCAAAAATAACGCGCCGTAATAAGATTTTAATTAAATTTTAAAAATATTAAAATTTTATTTTAATATTTTTTTGTATTGCACCTGTTACAATAATATAATATTAAAGCAACGATACTAGAAATAATTTTCTAATATAAAAGTTTCACAAAAAAATTAATAAAAGTTTTCATTCATTTCAATAAAATTATCATATACAATGTTTCAAAAAATACATAATTTTAAAAAAAATATATGTACTATAGAGGTGAAGTCTGCTGGGATCCACTAGGATGATATCCAGGCACTAACTGTCGCATGAAAGCAGCGAGCTCAGCAGTCGTCGCCTATAGATCCTGGATAGTCTTCTCTTGCTGAGCGAGCTTATCTTCTTGTTGAGCAAGCTTATTCTCTTGCTGAGCGATGAGCTCTCGGCACTCATGTAATTCACCCTTTAATTGTGAGTTTTCAGAAGATGAAGAACTACCTCTAATTCTCGATGTACCCTTCGGTAATGGACCCCATCCTCTTTTATAACCAGATCTAGAGCCTAAAACCTCCTCCAAAATGACATCCTCATTGATTGGTTCTACTGTAGAGTCCTGTGAGGAAAGTCGCTCTATTAACTGTGCCTGCAATGAAAAGAAAACAAATTCAATATGTTTAGTATAAAACATTACATTCAATAATATTGTATTTTTAATTGATAAAACTTACATGGGTTTCTTCAGCTTTTTCATTTATCCATTGATTCTTCTTTTTATCAAAATGAAGAGTATTCCATAGATGAAGTCTTGATGGCTCCTCTCCCGTAACAGGATCTCTCTGAAAAGAAATAATAATTTAAAATAATAATTTAAGACAATAATCTAATACAATTATCAATGTATCAATGGAATAATCTAATACAATGTATTAATGTAATAATCTAATACAATGTATCAATGAATCAATATAATAATCTAATACAATGTATCAATGCATCAATGTAATAATCTAATACAATGTATCAATTCATCAATGTAATACAATTATCAATGTATCAATGTATCAATGTAATAATCTAATACAATGTATCAATGCATCAATATAATAATCTAATACAATGTATCAATTCATCAATGTAATACAATTATTTTTATGTGATGCAAAATGCAAGGGGATGTTCGTTGTTATTGCTTACTGAATTGACTGAAAGATCACCCAATTCTCCAGATGTCACGTTTTCAATATTCGCATTCTTCTTTTCAGGAGATTCATTATCCGTGCTTTCACTCAGTGACTCCTGACAGATAGATTGATTGGAATTTTGAAGGAATATAGGTGCACCACCCTCCTCATCTTTCTGATTAAGGTCAACAGACATATCATCTTGTGATTTTTCTGTTTCTACATTTACATGCTGTGATGCATCATCTCTAAAGTTGGGTTCAGTGCTTACTGTCATTTTGCCCCCAGCAATGCTGCTTAAAGAAGTAATTTCCAATGAATGTTCGGAGATAATTTTTGGGTTCAATTCCATGGCTGAAGAACCCTCATCTTGCATATCACCCTCAGCCTGGGCCATTAAATCTAAACAACTCTTGAACGTATCATATTTAGTCAAACCTGCGCCTATATCCTCAGGTTCAATTTCGTGGTTACCAGAACAGTGAGCCTCTTCAACATGCATCCAACCCTTCAAGAAATAAGACTCATTGGAAAATAGTTGATTGGCATTCATCAGCTATTTTTCTGGGGATACTCAACAATAAATTATTTTTCACCAATGATAAGGTATTCATCAGCCGGTATGACTAACTGTGGCCATGATGCAATTAATGAATTCAAGGCTTTTGTTAGAGAAGCTCATAAAAGAGGCATTGAGGTAACTAGGGAGGTTGGTGCATATTCTATCTAATCTCGATCTCTATTATCCGCTGATTTTCCTCACTTGATTTTCTTTAGGTGCTCTTGGATGTCGTTTTCAACCACACAGCTGAAGGGAATGAGAATGGTCCTATATTATCATTTAGGGGCATTGACAACAGCACTTATTATATGCTTGCACCTAAGGTTAGTTCCCACATTCAGTAATTTGTTTCTTTCTCACGTCCATGCATGAGACAGATCCTTCACGGAAAACTTTCTTTAGTCAAATTACCCATGTACGTTTACCAAGAAATCTTAAGTGTTTTATCAACTAAAGAGATGCAAGCATTTTATTTTTCTACAGGGTGAGTTCTATAATTACTCAGGTTGCGGAAACACATTCAACTGTAATCATCCTATGGTCCGTCAATTTATAGTAAATTGTTTAAGGTAGACCCTCAATATTTTGTTTTTCTTGCAAAGTTTCATATTGTTTTAGTTTTAAATTATACTAAGTAGTTACTAAGAAAAAAGATAGCCACATGATCTTGCAGTCATTTGTGCATTTCTGCTAATGTACCAAATCTCGATAGGTGTGGGGTGCAGCATTTCAATAATCTACAAAATTAACTGGCATTAATCATCTAACAGATTGATTCTTTCTGCAAATAAAATTAAACATGTGATGACCTCTGAGGGCTTAGAAAGTATGTTAGTGGTTATCAATTATTTTTCACATGACATCTAACCTGGAATAGAGATCCATGGACAATAGTAACTGAGAAAACACAAATATTAAGTAACAAACTTCACGGTTTAGTTAAAAATTAACTGATCAAGATAAATGAAGCATCCAAAGCTTCAACTTCTACATCGTTTGGATTGGCTGGTGGGGTACCTTTAAGTAGCTGTTGGCTAACAGCTATGTGAGATATCTGTTGACTAACAGCTAAGGCCAATAGCTAATCCAAACAGGTCTCATCATAAAGAATAGAAGAGTACACTTATATTTGTAATTCTTAGTGTTTTTCCTGATGAAAGATCTTTTTCAATACCACCCTCTCACCCAAAGTTGCCTAAGTACTTGTTTGAAGTCAAAGTTAAGTGTCATGCTTATCTCGGCTGCCCCTATGAAAAAAGAAGTCAAAGTTAACCCTCTCACCCAGGTTGACTATTTCACACCTCGCTTTGATCTTACTTCTATTATGACCAGGATAGTATCAGATTTCAGATACCAAATTCCTGAATATTTTACTATTTTGTTATAATGGCCATACATAAGGAACAATGGCTTAAAACCATGGAACAACAAAATTTGATAACAGTATTGTTCACCTTGTAATCTGATACTATCCTAAGACATTCATCACAAAATCTAGCACTCAACATAGATGCTGGATCAAATCTTTCATAAATATGACTACACTAGATTTATAACACTACAACAATATCAGACCACAAAATACATAAATATAAAAGCACTAGATTCACAGTATTCCTTACCATATCATAAGAGTGAGCCGGTATAGACTTCGATCCAGTGAGAGCAGCATATGGCTGCAATTCCCGATTAGATTTATTTGTTTCTGATTTTTTCTACATCAAAGAATTAATGAAAATGGTTATATGAGTTTATAAAAAATATAAACTATTAAAATATTTGTATGGATGTATTTACCTTATACTCATCTGAATAAAAGTAATCACATAGAAAGTCCCAGTCACTCTGCGAGACACGAGATGGCTTATTTTGTTTTGCTAAGCTCACACTTGTGTCCCCACCGTGACTAATGAAGTGGATATGAAGCCGATATCTAAATTCTCGATAAACTTTATTCATTTGAAACTCAATACCTTTTTAATATGATCTAAATTCATATCAAGATCGAACTTCTCCTGCAAGTATATATATATATATATATATATATATATATATATATATATATATATATATATATATATATATAGTTATAAGGTATATTAAGTACATTAAACGTAATCTAAAGTAATCTAATACAATTATACTGACCTGAAGTCGATCGATCATAGATGCTTTCTATGCATTAGTGATCTCACTCCACTTCCTGACCGCAAATGATGCCATGTCACGTACAACCACTCCTATCTCGGTCAGAAACTCAGAGCGAAACTCTCCTAATGATCGTCCAACCTCAGGTGGCAGAAGAATAGGCAACTTCTGTCCACGACGTGTATCAATCAGATGTGCGGACTTGTAACCGCGAGCAGGACCTCGGCCCTTCTTCTTCGATGATGTAGCTGCAAAACATAATGAACTAAATTAGTGCAAAATAACATAAAGAAATATAGCCAAATAATATAAGTTTAAAGTAGAGTTATGACATGATGCGCCGACAGATGACCCCTCTGTCAGAGCTGAAATGTTAGGATAATCATCTCGCCTCGATCTAGCAGGAGTATCTCTCGAAGACATCTGCAAACAAACATACAAACTAGAATTAACAAATAAGAAAGTATAAGAACATATAGTTATAATAAGTTTTAAAAAAAAAATGCTACCAAATTAATCACTGTCATCACTAATATGCTCATTTTCTTCATCATCCTCCATATCAGAACTATGTATAGATCCCTCACTGTCATAATCAGCTAGTGTGTCGTCCTCCTCAACATCTTCGCATATAAAGTCATCTTGACCGACATCACTTTGACCTCTAATGTTTTCTTGAATTGCAACTATTTCAGCATCAGTGTCCGTACGCCGAGATGTTATTAAGTCCATGTTAGGTTGCTCACATGTCCATACGCCGAGATGTTAGATGCGCATCTGAGCACTGGTAACTCCTGCAAAGTGAAAACATTTTCAATGACACGTCAACATTGACATAAATACATGACAACTAATTTAGGACCGTCGATCAATAATACACACCTCGCCCTCGAATATGTTGGTTGATCTATACAACGTTTGCAAAGTGAGAACACTGCGATCACGAGGCCCTGGATCTAGAACATTATGAGCCATGTCTTGAAATCTGACAAAATAAATTAAAAAAAGTTAGTAATTAAGGAACAAAAAGGAGCAGCAAGCAATAATAAACCTGACAAAGAAATTTTCATGCATAACTACAAAGTAATAAACCTGACAGCACAAAAAAGAAATATTTGAAGTAAGGCTTGTCAATTAACTTAACACAATGTATCTCTAATTCAACCATGCATAACTACAAAATAGTGCTTAGTTTCACACCATACCATACTGAATATAATACTAGTGTGTACTTGAATTCACTTTGGAAAAAATAAGAGGGTTAACCACGCAATTCATTTGAAACTTTTCATGTATAATGAACGCATCACAGGGTTAATGGGTTCAAGTAGCATCTACTTGACCCATCGGCCTGGTCTACCTTCGAGCTGGGGTTTTCTAGATTAAGAACAACTTAAGTCTTGTAAACCATATTGCACAACACCAAAAGACTTAGCTTAGATGGTGGCATTTGAGTTGAATCTGCACAAGTTCTACAATTTCCTCTTACATTCAGCAATGAATTTTGATAAGGATAATGAATGTTTTAAACCGGTTATTACAAGTTAAGTGCTAAATGTAAACAGCCAAAGGCGGAATGCACAACCTTATTAGGCTTTGCTGTTAAAGAGAAACTTCCGCAACCTTAATAGACTAAGTTGTGGAGAAGCACCTTGATAGAGACTAAGGGCGGAGTCCACGCGATCGTCAAGAGAATGTGGCTCGGGTGTCTACGGAGTCCATGCTCAAGGGAGAATGCCTTGGGCATCCACGGAGTCCACGGAGGGCGTCAGGGGCGATTCAGGCCGTACGGGGGTAGTCCAAAGAACGGGGGCAGAGTACCGTTGGTGAGGGGCGGAGCGCTGTCGGCGAGCAGGGGGCTGGGCACTAGGAGTGAGGCAAGTAGGGCACCAAGCATTTAAGAAGTCCCCGATCGCTCTCAGTCGGATGACTTCTGAGAAAATCGCCACTTGAAGTGGCGATTTCAGGGCAGAAATCGTCACTTGGAGTGACGATTTTATTTAGATTTTATTTAGATTGAAGTGGCGATTTCATTCTGAAATCATCACTCCAAGTAGCGATTTCTATTCATCCCGTCAGCAGCCCCGCTGATGGGACCGAGCCGAGGAGTAGTAACGTAGAAGTGAAAAATGCCATTTGAAACAATATTTTTTACTTTTAATACCTCTCCTACAATATGTTTCGTTCTTATCTTCTTCTTTTAAAACCAATGCCAAAAGGCACCAATTTAAAAAACTGCTTCAGAAAATGTGTATGTGCACGCGTTCGTGTTGTATATTAATTTGTTTGATCAAGTGATTGAACGAATAGTTACATTAACCTAAGGAGGGGGCGCCATCTCTCCAAAATTTTACGTTCCTGTGCTCAAAATCCTAGAGCCAGTTGGCATCCATTATTACACTTTCCCATACACAATCTTCCATAAGGTCCACCGTTCAGCTGGGCGTCAGTCTATTTATTTTTTAATTTTTTTTTTGGTACAAACGGATGATCACACTAGTCTAATGTGAGTCAGCCCAGATAAGTCAGAATATAAGATCTGTTTAAGTACAAAAGGGCAAGGGTCACCCTGCTTCCATATCCTAATCCCAGAATGATAAGCCATTGAGCCAGCTATCCAGTCAGCCGCCGCATTGGCTTCCCTATAGACATGATCAATGTGGACTCTGTGAGCTTCCTGAAGGGTGACCCGGATATCATGTAGCAGAGGGTTAGATGCAATCGGATCATCGTTATCCTGGCGGAGCCATCTGATAACAGTGAGAGAGTCTCCCTCGATGAGAAGACTATGAGCACGAAGGATCCGGGTGGCGTAGGAGATACCCGCCCAAGCTGCGTAAAGCTCCGCTAGCGGGACTGAACAATCCAGAAGACCAATGCCCCCAGCCGCCAGCATAGCACCATCAAAACCACGTATTATAAAGGCTGAACCAGCAAGTCTACCTCGGACACTGCCATCAAAATTGATTTTAACAAACCCTGGGGGAGGGGGCTCCCAAGCAATGAAAACCGTATGCTGGTTCGCTGCCAAAGCAGCAAAGGGACCCCAGTGGCCAAGGCTGTTAAAATCCGACGTAGAGCAGTGGTGAGTGTATTCCGTAGATAAGGATATCACTTTTCTGACTATCATATGTGGAGATGCACGATCTTCAGTAAAAATAAGTTGATTCCGCGATATCCAGATCTAGTAAGCTGTGTAAGTCCAAGTGGCAGCTTGCTGTTGAGAGCCTCTCTGAATATCACAGAAAAGAGTCGCACAGTGCGAAGTAGTGCTATCCTGCCCAAACTGATAGCCAATAATTTGCCAAATCTGTCTAGCTCTGGGGCAAGAAAAGATAGCATGATCAGTAGTCTCCTCCTCCTGCCAGCACACAGGGCACCTCGGCTAAATAGATAGCCCCCTTCTAGAGAGCAAAGAGCAGGTTGGGAGGCAGTCCCAAGCAAGCTTCCACATGAATAACTGAATCCTAGGATGGGTAGGAAGCTGCCAAATCCATGCCACATCCATCCTACGCTGAGCTTGAGGCCTGTAAATTTTCAGAAGATCCCTCATAGGGGCACTGAGAAGACAGGATCTTTTCCAGAGTCTAGCATCAGCAGTGGGTCTCAGAGTGAGAGGGACAGAGAGAATCCTGCGAGCAAGCTCAATACCGAAGAATTGGGTCACCGTGGGCAGGTGCCAAGAGGAGCAGTCATGAGAGATCAAATCACTGATTCTCAGACTGCAGGGGACATCATCACTGATAAAGGTAGGCCACCGAGAAAGAGGGATATCAGCAATCCACGTATCTTGGATAACATCTACCGATGAGCCATCACCAATCAACCAGGAGATGTTTTTCAAAATAGTTGGGGCATGATAGCAAACCTCCTTCCAAAAGAAAGAATGTCCCCGAACTGACTGAAAATCCATGGTGGAAGACCAGTTCCATATCTGGCTCACATAAAAGAGCTCCATAATGAGTGCGGATCGAGAAGGAACCGCATGGCGTGCCTAGCAATCAGAGACTCCCTCCTAACAATCAGCGACTGAATGCCAAGTCCACCCTCAGAAATTGGCAGACAAACAGTGTCCCAATCAATCAAATGGATACCATGCCCCTCCTATCTGGAAGCCCAAAGAAAGTCCCTAAGGCTCCTCTCAATCCTCCTCAAACACGTCAGTGGAACAATGGAGTTAGACAGAAGGTAAAGAGGAAGAGAGGTGAGGACAGACCGTAAGAGGGTAACTCTACCCATCATAGACAACCCAGTGACCTGCCATCCATCTAAACGATCACGAATCCGGCGCTCAATGTCAATGTAGTCACTACATCTGGGCTATCTACCAGTTATAGGGATTCCCAGATAATATAAGCGATCAGTCTGTTTAGTAATGCCCAAGGTGCGGATGATGGCTGTTTTAGTAGTATCAGAGATCCGCGGGCTGAAGCAAATAGAGGATTTCTAAAAATTGATCTTCTGACCAGAGGCCTGACAGTAGTGCTGAATCACTGAAGCAAAGGAGGTTGCATTGTGGACATTAGCTCTCCCAAGCAAAATACAGTCATCAGCAAATAGAGATGGGAGATTGTTGGCCCTTGGGGGCCTGCAGAGAATGGGGAAATACATAAGTCCAGCTGAGCTTGAGAGAGCGAGCGAGACAGATCATCCGCAGCAAGGATGAACAGAAAAGGGGATAAAGGGCATCCTTGCCTCAGACCCACTTCAGAATGGAAAAAATCCGTTTGACTTTTATTGATGAGAAGAGAGAAAGACGGTCTGTGAATACAAGCCCTGATCCAATCAATAAAGAGAGTATCAAACCCAAATTCCTGAAGAGTTCGATACAGAAAATCCCAACTCATTCTATCATAAGCACGCTCCATGTCCAGTTTGACAGCCATAAGGCCCTGACTGCGGAAAGATCTCTGAAGATCATGCATGAACTCCTGGGCAATAAGGATATTATCAGTAATACATCGCCCTCTAATGAAAGCTCCCTGCTCAGGGGCGATGAGGCGAGGAATGATGATCTGCATACGAGAGACGAGGATCCGCGCACAGACCTTGTACAGAGTGGTGCAGAGACTAATAGGATGGTAATGAAGTGGAGTGGAAGCATCCGATCGCTTCAGCACCAGAGTGATGAAAGTCCGATTCCAATCTGCTGGAATAGATTTGGATTGAAAAACAAGCTGGATAGCTTACAGAACATCCTGACCAACAATGTTCCAATAGTAGCAGAAGAAAAAAGGCGGAAATCCATCAGGCCCAGGGGCTTTATCAGGCCCAAGATCCCATAAAGCCTTCTAAATCTCTTCCGCTGTGATAGCTCTAGTAAGAAGATCATTCTCATATGCAGTGAGTTTCTTGGAGCTCGAAACCGGGTGGACAGGGAATCCATCCCCATTACGCTCCGACCATCTAGACTGATAGAAATATAGGAGCTGATCCCTGATAACCTGGATGTCCTCATGGTAGTTCCCTTCCTCATCAGTAAGGCGTCGGATCCTATTCACTGCACGTCATTTCAATGTAGCTTGATGAAAAAATTTGGTGTTACGGTCCCCCTCTCTAATCCACTGGACCCGAGACCTCTGTCTCCAGAAAATCTCCTGCTGTAGAAGAAGAGAGTGGTAAAGGGCCAGCTTAGCACGGAGGGAAATAATATCAGAGTCAGAAAGACCGTCTTCCTGGTCTTCAATAGTCTGAAGGGTAACGATGTCAGCTTCCACTAGCTCAACTTTTCTGGTAATGTCCCCAACCTCCATTCTATTCCATCTGGAGAGTCTGCGTCTTGCTAGCTGAAGACGTCTGGATAGCCTATAAGTGGCACTGCCTCTGACTGGTATCCGCCAAACTTGAGAGAGAATAGTCATAGCTGATGGATAGGAGGTCCAGAACTGCTCAAAGTGGAACAGCTTCCATTGTTGAGTCTCCGTCTCCGTAGAGATCATGATAGGGCAGTGATCCGAGGCAATCCTCGGAAGATGAGTAACGGTGGCAGTGGGATAAAGCTGAAGCCACTGCCCCGAAGCCATGGCCCTGTCTAGCCTCTCCCAAATCCTAGCAGAGCCCCCGCGATTGTTACACAAGGTGAATTGAGGACCTGAGTACCCCAGATCAATCAAGCCTGCGTCAGAAATAAAGGTTCTTACTATTCCTTATGTTTTTTGATTTTTTTAACATAAGGAATAGTAAGAAAAGGGATTTCTCATATTAAATTTTATTAAATAATATATTTATTTATATAGTGAAAAAAATTAAAAAAAAATTAAATAGAAAATGATTGAAAGCATCAATCTATTTATCAAACAAAATTTATCTTATAATAATTATGAAAATCCGTAAGCATGCTTTATTGTCGAATATTTTTGAATTTTTTTTATTTAAACCTGCCATATAATAGTTAACATTGACTTATTTTAATTATTTTTTTATTTGATTTTTTTTTTTTTTTTGTTACTTTGAATCATAGCTTCAGTATGCTATAAAGCAGATTGCTCAATTTGCAATAGCAAGCAAGGAATACTCAGATCCATCGAGTGAAGGGGCAATTGATGAATGAATGATCAATTGACTTCTAGTTGGCCCCACAAATGTCCCATCCAATACTTTGAGGCCACTCTTGCCGAGCAAAAACCGCTCCCATATTTTGATTATTTGAAAGGACAAGATAAAGAAATATTTTCAATTTTTTTTGAAATAAGTGTTTCTTAGATTTGATTATTGAACGTGTGCTTTGCACCTTTAAAATTAATAAATTTATATAAGAAATCATACCTATTATTTTTGCAATGCTTCTAAAATGATACATTTGCTGATGCTAGTGGTCAGACGTCTGTTACAAAACTTTAAAATTGTTGAGGGTGTAAATTTTTATTTGAAGTGAGAGAAGCATATATGCATACTATGATCATTGATACATGCTTTCTGATAGTTCATTCATATAGATTTTCAAAGAAATAGACAAAAGGAATTAGAATAATTCAACTATCTTTCTAAAGTCTGTTTTATTATTATTTTTTTTTTTGGCTAAGATAGAAGGTTGTACAATTTCAGAAGGCATCTAGCACAGATCAATACTTTGACACATACAATTAATAAACTTTTTAAACTAAATCCTGTGGGTCTATGCTTCCCTTATTGATGGTTACAGCCTTGGGTGCAAAGAATATTTTCTTGAGGTCTATTCCAATTTTATTGCGCTTTGGATTTTCTTAGTCTATTCCCTTGAAATAACTTTGTTTACGTGAACAAAGATGAAATAAAGTGATTAAGATTCTCGCAACCTTGAGACATGGGAAAGCCTCTTTAAGATGGAAGTTGATTCCAGTGACTTATTTACTACATCGGCAAATAACTTTCCTTATATTTCGGTTTTCAGGAAGTAATTTTTTTAACAAATTCAAAGTCCATATATACTTCTAAATAATATTTATCCATTCTAACAAAAGTTCTTAATAGCTGCGATTGTTTGAGTACCATAATGTAATAATGCATGCATGGCAACAATGTTGGGTTAAATGTTAGCAAAGATTTCTCCCCTCATCTCTCGCCGCACGCACACTCACACCATTCCTCTCTCGTACATAGCCACAAAAAAGTTTTATGAGCCTTATTATATTTAGAAAAAATCTGTCCTTTGCTCTTAAATCCTTTGGCTCACTGCTACCAACTGCTATCACCATTATTTTATATAATCTATAAATATCCTATAATATAATTTATTATATATTTGTCTTTTAGAATTTACTATTTTATATATAAACATCATTTCAAATGGCTTTTGAATTAATATCCTTGGAAACTTTGCATAATAACTCTATTTAATGTGAATTGAATGTTATATATTTTTGAGAGTATTAACACATTGGGTAATAGTGTCAGATGTATTTAAATAATTTATTTATTAATCATCAACCAAAAAATCTAATGAAAAAGGAATTTATGCAGAAATTGGATTTTGAGAGATATATACAAAGAGTGTTTTTTTCCGGAGGATAAATATGTAATAATCTTATTTATAAAATTATATATGTAAAAAATCATCAACATGCAAAAAATCATCAACGTTATACCTGTTCTATGGCTAGTGAAATTTGAGAATAATTCAACAAGGTTGAAATTTTCAAAGTTCAAAAAGAATTTAACGAATTAAAAAAGAAAATTTAGATAACAAATAAAAATAAATATAATTTATAGAAAAATATATATAAATAAATTTGACTTTACATAATTTCATGTTAGATTATCTCTTGTCAACAAAAAAAAAAAAAGCGATCTAAGAAAAACGGAAAAAGTTCATTCTAGAAAAGAGAGAGAGAGAGAGAGAGAGAGAGAGAGAGAGAGAGAGATGTTTAAGTTTTATTAATTAGAAAAAGTAGATGGCGTTTAAGAAATAAATAAATAATAAAGATAGGTGCAGAAACTTGGCACGTTGCTCAATAGAATTTGCAAGAAGATGAAATTGAATCGTTCGGCCCATTTTTTTTATCCGTTCCTGTTGCATCGAACCCTCTCTTTGCTTTTCTACGCTGAGCTCCAAGCACGCATCCATGAATGCAACGATATTAATGTTTTGATTATTTATAAAATATGTGGATTTCACAAACATCTCACGATCCATTCAAGAACCACCAAATTACACGCAGCAAGTCTTGATATACAAATTTAAAAAAAAATGGTTGAATTCTGTGACTATGACTATCATGCAGACACCCATATTCTTCAAACCTCTATTGTCATCATCGCCACTCTATATATATAGCTTCTTAGCTGGAAAAAATAAAAAGTTCGCTAATTAAATAAATACTATGAGCCTACCAACACCTAGTTAAAAAGTTGGGATAGCAGTGTGACATAAAAATGCTCTCTTCAATCCATATGGTTCCATTAACAAGACCATGCAAACAAGCAGCATCAACTACCAGTGCAACTTAATGGTTGACCCCAATCATTAATCTTCCTCCACTTGGACCATCCCTAGGCCAGAATTGGTGGACCATGAACACGATAATTAACTCTCATAGAAAATTACGTCAATGTACGAAAGAATCAAGAATCAAGAACAAAGACCACCATGGGCGGTCCCGTACAAGTGGAGGCAGACAGAACCATATCATACAAGTGGAGGCAGGCAGAACAATAAAGCATGAACCAATTTTGACAACGAAATAAATTGAAAATGATGCATCATCCTCTTGGAGGCCATGCTTAGCACCCGTATAGCTGGAAATTATCATATTAAATACGCCTAGAAAACAATGAAGTTGACACGAAAAAGTAACCAACCAGTAGCTCCACCAGAATCCCAGTGGAAAAGAAAACAATCCATAATTTCAGCAACCTCCATGGTTCACATGTCCACTAACAAGGAGAAGATGTGAGGACTATTGAAGTCCCTATTCTGCAAGAAAGAACAACCAAAATGCCACAACAGAACAGTCAACTACAGGTGAACTTATTGCTGGGCACACTGTACCCTTGGAGCTGCATCTTCATCTTCATCTTCATCATTGGCTTCTTGCTGCTGCTGCCGCCTTTGCCTCATCTCTTCTTCAATCTCGACATTATACAGAGTTGTCTCCTCACACTCATCCAGCTCCATGTCCGGCAAGTGGTTGTTGGGTCTTGGTGGCAAAAGGGTCTCTAGGACACGGCATTGATCAGGAGAGAGCACCCCAGAATCTGGAAATTCGACATTGAATTGGATGTACAAGCGACCCTTCATGAAGGGCCTACCATGATGAGGCATTCCCTCATCATTGATTGCTTTATATTGACCTGATTGGAGAGCAGCAAGTTAGTTGTATCACAAAAGAGAGGTCACATAGGTTATAAGGAAGATCAAGAAAAATCAGTAGCTCAGGTCAAACTTGTATACAACAGATCCAAAAACATACCAGGCTTGACAACTTCGCCTGGATTTGACTTGATGAGAAGTTGTCTACCATCAAGATGAGTTAAAGCAAACTGGAAGCCACAAAGTGCCTCAGTCAGAGAGAGTGTATGTTCCACATAAAGATCATCATTCTTCCTCTTAAATTTGGGGTGCTCTTTTTGTTGCAGCACGAATACAATATCTCCTGTCACAGTCTCAGGCTGCAAATATGGATTTTACAAAGTAAGGCAACAGAGATCTATAAAATTCAGAGATAATGGTTCGCAAGTCAGTTTAACAAACTTTACCCAACAAGCACCAGTAAACAGGGCAAAAATCAAAGAGTACTAAGAAAATAATACTAACTCATTTGACATACATCGACTAGCATAATGCATTATGAACAGCCAAAAGAAGGAGGTTTGCTTACAGCTTCATCAGCTTCTCCTTGGAATACAATCTTCTCACCATGTTGCAATCCTTTCTCAACGTGCACCTCCAATACTTTCTTCTCCTGGGAAACTTTGTTCCCTTTGCACCGTGGACACTTGTCTGTATCACTGATGACCTCACCTGCATAACAGTACATTTAGAAGATAAAACTGAAGCAAACAATTCCCTAGGGCACCAGGACTATTAATTATGGAAGAACTGCCACACCTGAGCCTCTGCATTCAGGACAAGCATGTTGCATCTGTTGAATCATGCCTGGTCCGATCTGTCTAGTTACTGTCCTCACTCCTGTACCTTGGCATCCATAACATTTTCCTGATGTGCCACTCTTTGAGCCCTTTCTGAAATGATGAATCATGTTAATGTACCAAAGCACTAGTATGCCATTGCACACATTTGAGCCAGAGACAAGCATTGTGTGCAGTTGCTCCATGAGTCGAAGAATATAACATGTAGAGACGGTACAAATAAATTAAGATGCATATCAACTGTTAGTATCATCTCTCTGATGCAGCAGTAAACTTAACGTGCGCACAACATTTCAACAAATTCCACAACCTCATGAGCTTTAAGGTGCAAAAGTCAGATGACCCCCAACTTCTCTTAAGAAATGAAATCTTCCACTTATGCAGTGAATTTGTTAATATATGCAAATGAACCTTTTTCTATGGAAGAAGAAGATCCCCTGCCCATTTTTAAAATCGGAAAAGAGTTGAACTTTTCCAACGATGAATGAGTTGGACTCCTCCAACAAAGAGTTTAATCCTCTAATTTAATACTACGAGAATTTTTGAGACTTGTCAAGGATGTGGGTATTGAAACAACTTTACGAATTATTATATTGCTAAATGAGAAATGAAAGATCTTAACAATCAATATCTTTTTAACAATTTCTTTTTAATATTTAAGCAGACAATTTTTAAAGGTATAAATATAAATTTTAGTTAAATTTATATATTATCCTATGTATCTCTCTCCTTTCCCCTCTTGCCATGCAACCCTGCCACACTAATTTAGATAATAGTAGCAGCTACACCAATTATTATCCCAATTCAAGCATCTTCCATTGTGCTTGAATTCAAGGTTATTTATCATAGTCTTACAACTACCTACCTCTATTCGTTGAACTCTATAATTGATGCCTAATGGGATGCACACTTATAGACCACAGAACCATCTAAACTAGAATCAGTTGAGAAAAAAAAGAGCAGGTGTAGGACAATATAGAAGCTCACTATGAACCAGTGTTGTCATAAGAGCAAAAGGCGCTCGCCTTAGATTGGGCAAGGTGAGGCGCAACCTTAGCACCTTACATGGATCCAAATGAGGTGTTATTAGAAAAGCATTGCCTAGGCGCATGCTTTAAGTAAGGCACCAAGCATTGAGGTGTGCTCTTTAAGCAAGGTTCCATGTTTCACCTGTCTGGTCCACTAAAAAAGCCATCATTTTTCACCTCATCCCATGAAAGAATAAGGACCGATCCTTAATTTCTTCTCAAGCAAAAAAATCTCCATGGAAAGCAGACCAATCCCTAATTTCTTTGTCTTCACAAGTGAACAAAAACCTTTTGCTTTTCCCTTGCTGTCTCTCCCAAAGCTAGATCCTACCTCGCCATCACCTCCAAAGAACCTAGATATAATCCCCCATCCTCAGCACTATGGGTAAGCCTTCTCTCCCTCCTCCCCTCCTTTTCTCCTTGATCTCGTCATCTATGGCAGAGATCAAAGTCCGGCAACTTCACCATCTCTGATGAGCAACCCTTTCTTTCCTCTCCTCTTCTCTCTCCCTTTTGTAGAGATGGAGACGATTCACCATCTCCCGCAGAACAATTGGGATCCAGAGCACAAGGTCTTTGTGGCCAATTAAAACCCACTTCGCCACTTCCATTTCCTTCAATTCCTCCTCTAGTCCTTACCTAGAACCTATGTCCATGTCCTGTGATGCCCAAGGGAGTCAGAAGCTTGGAAGTCTCTGGTGGTTAGATCTCATTCTCCCTTTTCTTTTCTTGTTGTTTGCTACCTTGGGGAGTAGAGAGGAGAGGGAATTTGTTTCCTTTCTCTTATTGTTCACTACTACCGGGAGTGGAGAGGAGAGAGAGACAAGTGCAACAATATCACTAGGTAAGGGGTTATTTGAATCCCAAGTGAGTTGCTTTTGCTTCCTTGTCGGGTTTGATCTCTTTTTCTTTCCTTGTTTTTTTTTTTTTTTTTTTTTGCCTGTTTTGGGCCCACCAAAAAACTCTTTTCTCTTATCTTTCTCTGTTTCTCTTTGATCATAGAGTTTTTGGTCTGTTGCTCGGCTTCAATCGTTGAAAATAGGAGGGATTGATACTAGTGAAATAAATTGCAATACATATCTAACGATATAAAACTTATATTTTGCATGAAAGTCGTGATTTGATGATGATTTCTAAAGATTTAAGTCTTAATTTTTTTTAATAAAATATATATATTTTATAAAAAAAATATCGACTTAGTCCTAAATAGAGCAGAGTGAAGGAAGCATATTCGTGTAACCGACCTCATGTAGCTGGAAAAAGGCTTAGATGAGTTGAGTTGAGTATGTACTTTTTCAAAAAAAGTAGCATTTTACTTTACTCAGGTGAGTGCCTGGCATTGCACCTAACACCTCAGGTGATAAGGGGTCCTGGCACTTAAGCGTGTCTGGCACCTTTTGACAACACTACTGTGAACAAGAATAGAATATCAATGCAAATGTGAGGTTCTGCCTATATACTTGATATATACATGCAACTAAGGATCTCTCCTTAGATGACATAATAACCACTAAATGTTACACACGCACTAATGTAGTGTACTGAGACAATTGATCGCATACTCATTAACATTACAATAGCAAGAATAAAATTATTCAATGCCATTGTTCTTCTATAGAGAAGATGGACACAAAAGGCATCTCCAAGTCCTTATTTTTCTTTTTGCTATTGCATTTCTTGCCACTCTTTCTTCTCTTCACACCTCAGACTTCCACCATAGACAGAGCACATCTTCCTCTAAAGTTGTTGTTTATCTCATGCTACATCCTTTCTCAATTTATCTTACAAAAATCTCTTGAAACCCCTAAACAAGAGGTTATATTGCCATGTTATTCATCTTCTCTATGTCTTCATGCATTTTGTACAGAACCTTTTTTTAACACCATTTCGAACCAACCTAAGCTATAAGACATCTAATCTCAATGAATATATCCACTAAAGAAACACCTTATTTATTTTCTTCTTCTCCTTTTCTTTTTGCCCTTATATTAACATTTGAACAGATTTGATCTGTCAAAAATCAGATCAATCTTAACTAAAACATCTCTCTTTCACAAGGGTAATATTTCTATTCCAATTAATCATTCCTTAAATTTCTTTTATTTTATCAGATTCTATTCAATCCCCTCGCATTTCTTTCTCATAAGGGATTTCTCACTCCTTGACAAAACATGAACGTTGTTTTTCCTTCATGGAACTTGAGAATCCAATCTTAAAAATTGCATAAGGGCCTCATTACCAACTAGAATCTTCACAGAGAAAGGGAACACTCAACAGACATGGCAGGACCAAGGATGGAAGCGTTGGCTATAACAGGGCAAACCACCACAGCATTAACATGCCAGGATCGCACCAGATTGTGGCACAATTATGCACCACGCATACCATGCCAGTGCATGGCCAGCACAACACTGGCATCCAGCAATACAAACAAACCTTAAGCAGGAAACATCAGAACTTTCAGGGTGGACAGCTGAAATCCTAGAATTAGAATGACCGTGCTACCCTTACTGCCCTAATTTTCAGCAACCAAAGCAAGGTTCCAAACAATGACATGGTGGTGACACTATGAGCTCTTCCTGAGGTGGGTGGAACATGGAAATGATGCTAATCAAATTTGTAAACAAAATAAACATTTGTTAATTTCAAGAATCTGAAGAGAACAATTCCAAAGATAAGTTACAATTTTCCAGAACGGAGGAAGGTTTTCCGGAACGGAGGAGGTGAACACAACTTAGTTTCATTTAGCTCTTTCATGTATTTGTGCCGTCAAAATGAGCATCATACCCCTCCCCCCCCCCCCCCCCCCCCCCACTCCCAAAAAAAAAAAAAAAAACAACCACAAACAAGAGAGGAAAAAAAAAAAAAAGGAGGAGCTCCATGAGGTGTTGTTGGGTTAATCTCATTTCAAAGCTTAAATTGTGGCCTATAGAGTAGATCCTCCTTAAAGCTGACTGGCCATATAGATTTCATGGCAAGAATCCCCTTAGCTTACATTGGCTAGGACAATTAGCAACAAAAAATCAGCTAGTCCTTCCATGGAGTATTCTCAACTCTCAGTTGAGTTCAATAAAATTAAGGCCCACTGAGCTATGTATTCAACCATTCTCAGAGTAGACACATCCAGCAAGTAAAGGAGAAATCAGAAAAAAAAAGTATGATTATTTTTAAATTACCATGCTGTCCAATGCGAAATCTTTAAGAAAGAAACGAGCATATGGGATGCGCAGACTCAGTAGGAAAGACAATGTATTTATTCATAAGCACAACTGCTATCAGGTTGGCAGACCCAAACATGAAACAAATAGACCAAAAAAGCTTTCAAGGTGGATTTCACAAAGTCCTACTGGAATTAAGTGTTAAACAGGCCATCTCTAATCATTCTTTATTGACTTGTGATGAGCCGCAGGGAATAATATCATACTGTTGTATTTGGACAACTGAGTTATTAGAAGTTTAAATCAAGGTTCACAATCTTGATGCCAATCCCCATACTACTATCATCTTGGTTAGAGTGTTGGTATGCCTTGTATGGAGGTCAGTCTGGCATAGCAATAATCTGTACACCCCCATACTGCATAATGGTTCTGTACGAATATGATATAGTACACTCAGTACCCACTGATACAGCACATGGCGATTTAAGTCATATGCTAGCTAGTGCACAACTTTTGCTAATGATTCAAGATGAAAACCTTAGAAATCACTCAAGAATAAAAGCAGAATTAGACAAGTGGCACAATTTTCCTTCATCAAAGAAAAATGCCAATGACTCTCTTGAGCAAACATGTGCTAGGCAATGCTGACTGCAACAGCCATAAACAAAAATAAAAAAAGAAAAAAAAAAAAAGAAATGGGAAAAATGAAAGCTTACTAAAGATTAACAATGGTAAAAATATGCTGCCAGTGGTTACAGCAATTGGCGGCAACTCATCATACTGATACTGCTTCAAATGTTGAGAATTAAATTGTTTAAAACAAAGAATTCATTGGGAAGCAAAAGAATCCTTATGCATGTTAAGGGCATCATACGCTGGTGTATAACATATTGGAAGAATGTCATTGAAGATATGCATTTTGCATCCACAATTTCATATGTCAAATTCAAGGTTGAGTTTCCTTGGCAAGAATCTCATATCAAAAGGAAGATCAAATACAAAGACAGAAGAGGAACGTTAAAACATAGCAAATATGACAGCTGAGACATTCTGGATTCCTACTAGGTGTTACTTTATGCTATACAGAGAGCAAATTAGCAACATCACTTTCTCTTTTTTTTTTTTTTTGACAAAAGTTAGCTAGCCATCACTGAAAAACCTAGTTATTAGAGACAGAATCAGGGAAAATGGAAAAATGTTGTAGATAACCTTTGTTTGTAAAAAAAATTAGAAATACAGAGTGGCAGACATGTCAGATTAATCCAGCAAATAAGCTAGTGAAATTTTCTTCTAAGGAGCATTAAGATGATGGTTATCATTGATCCAAGATACCATGGCACCCCGTACCCAGCACACAGCTCCATTTTACTAATTTCCTCTCAATGAAACAACAAATCATCCATAAGGGAATAAATCCAAGGATTAGTCTTTAGCATATCTCACATTTACAATTAGACGTAAATAGAAAATGTTGTAAGCACATCACTTTAACCAACACCTATCTAAAGTTCTAACTACAAAGCGGAACTCTAAGCATTGCATGGCTCATAAAAGAATTCTGCTCCTAGGACCATCATGCTACCCTCTAGGGCTGTTTGGAGCAGGAAAGATCAAATTTCCATGATAATCCTTTATTTTTGGGAACCAAAAATTCCTGCTAATCAAAGATTCACATCCCTCCCTCTTGTTAATCTTATATTCTCAAAAATGAATGCAAATGAGATTCCTCGGAATAATTTGCTGCACTTCAAATGTCAGAATTTTAGATGCCGACCAATTTATTGGGGAATTTACATGAGAATGCTGACTCCAAACAGTCCCTTTGTACATAAGCACTCACGATTACCCTCCCCAACCACCTAGATTAACCAAATGTATATTTCTATATTAGTACCACTCATAGCATCTCTAATCTAATTCACCACCATGGTAATATTACAAAATTAGAGCCAATTAGAAGAAGCAAGAAGGCAAAAAACTCTAAAAGTTCACTATGCAAGAAAAGAGATAAACAAGCAATCTGAAAACTAATGGGATAGTCAAAAGTTTGAATAAATTAGGAAGTATACTCTGATTTATACAAATGGAAATCCATTTTCATACTTAAAAACAAATAGGCAGTGAATCGCAAACATAAAGTTACCTCAAGGAATTTTAACCAACTTCATTACTCCAGCTTTGCCAGATATTTTATTTTTTTTAATATTCATTAAAGATACATAAAATAAGTTGTAGTACTCCGAGATAGACTTGGCTACATTCAAGATCCAGTCAACTTATCTATCTTTTGACTCACACAGAACCTGAAACAACCCCACCTTTTTCACTTTTCTATCTTTAAGATTCATAAATTATGTCAATCCAACGATGAAAAAGTAACTGAATTTAGGCTTGGTTACATTCCCTATCCCTAGTGATGTGGCTGATCCAACGCTGTTAGAGAACCGTGAAGGAAATTGACGGAGCCCCGCCTCGGTCCCGCAGGGCGATTTCGGCCTCCGAGATCCCTTCGGCCTCCGAGGTCCACTCGGCCTCGGCTCCAGACTTGGCAACTCGGCCTTCCCCCGTACACCACCTTTTCTCTCTCCTCCGCATGGAGTCAACTTCTGTTCAGCCTCCAGCTGCCGAGCTTCCCTCGGCCTCGTACCGCCTCGGCCCTAGTCGGCCTCGCCCCGGCACCATCCCAGTCGGCCTCGCCCCGGCATCATCCAGCCTCCGCCTCGGCTCCCGAGCTCCCCTCGAACTTCTCCTCGGCCCCGGTCGGCCTCGGCCCCGGTCGGCCTCTGCCTCCAGCCTCCGCCTAAGCTCCCGAGCTCCCCTCGGACTTCTCTCTCGGCCTCGGCCCCGGTCCGCCTCAACCTCGGACCTATTCCCCTCGGCCTCGAGCTCCTGCCTCGGACCTGTTCCCCTCGGCCTCAGCACCAAGCGCCTGAGCCCCCCTCGGCCTTGTACGGCTCCGGCCTCGGAACAACTTCCACTCAGTGTCGGCCCCTTCCTTCGGCCTCAAGCCTCGGACGGCCCCGGCCTCGGACTTTAGACTCGGCCTCGGATCCGATGTCCCTTCGGCCCGGACCTCATGTCCAGCTGCCTCGAGCTGCCTGACACAGCCACGTGGTCCACCAACCACCTGCCGCGGCCACGTGGTCCACTATCTCCTGCAACAACCGGTCAAGCCAAGCACGTGGGGGACAAATCTGGCAAGCGCCGTAACGATCGGCCACGTCCTGCAGCAGCCTGCGACAGCTGTCCAAACCAAAATAGCACCTGTCAACCAGCTGCAGCCACCTCCTCTGCTGGCCTGCAGCCTGACAATTAATGCTGCTCAATTAATGCTCTAACAAGCGATCATGCCCCAAGACTGACAGGCTCTAAGCACCAATAAAAAGGATAAGAAGGACCCCCGACCAGGTAACTCCATGAACCGCTACAACACTCCTAAACGCTCATTCTTACTCACAGAGAGCTCTTCTCTGAGCCTCTCTCTCTTTCTCTTTCGAGCTTCCTCAAGCTCACGGCTGTTGCCCAGAGCACTGACTTGAGCGTCGGAGGGTCCCCATCGAAATCTCCGGCCCCCGGAACTTGTTTGCAGGTCCACGGGCACAAGAAGCTCGCCGGAGGATCCTATACTCACTGGAGGAGGCGACCGGACGCTTGCCGACGTTCGAGGGCGGTGATTTGGCGTCAACGGATTGACGCGCCAGGGAGGGGGATCAGCGATGCTAGTTTGCATATCCTCATTCCCTTTTTATCAAAATGGTGGATCGTAAAGATGGTGACGACAAGAATACGGGAAGTTTTCACCAGTTATGCTGGGGGGCACCTTCAACGAGCTGAGCAAAAGCTTCAGGAGCAACATCTTATGACCACACAACAGCGAGCAAAAGCTTTCACTCGCTCTTAGATCGCTGCTCAGGCCAACCATCCTTCATCCTCCGGGAATCTTCCTAGCAAGAGATCCACCGTCACCAAACTCATTAGCGACTTAAAGCTCAAAGAGCCATCACTCGCCGCCCAAGCAACCTTATCTCCTACGAATGGCGACGCGGAGGAAAGCCCAAGTAAAGGCAACGGCATCTCCAACTCCCATCCTTCTCCAGAGCTGGCTTGGGAGATGAGAAGGTCAAAGCAAGGAGCTCCCAACTCCCGTTTCCATGCTCTCGAAAGGCCTTCGCCCAGATCCGATCTTCGCTGCCAGCTCCTATTGGCCTCAAAAGGCCTTCATCATCTCCTGCTTCCCTCAACCCCGGCCTGCCTCGGCTTCAGCTTCCGAGCCTTGCAGTCGCCTGAGCTCCCCTTGGCCTCGGCCTTAGCCCCTTGGCCTATTATTTCCCTGGGGGGGGGGGGGGGGGCAGACCACTAGCGGACGGAAGCGCTCAAGTCCGCAGAAGGAAAACAAGCCACAAGAGCTAAGTACGCTGCATTTAAGACAATTTCTTTCATTGATACTTAAAAATGTCATGCAGGGAAAACCGACTCTACATCGGCGTTCAAGACCAACCTCGCGTTAGCGTCTCAAAAGCCCGAGGCCAGCTCAGCACCTCAAGACCGATGTACCATCGGCACCGAAGACCGGTGTACCATCGGCTCCAAAAAGCCGAGGCCAGCTCGGCACTTCAAGACTGATGTACCATCTGCACCAAAGGCTGATGTACCACTGGATCCAAAAAGATCGATGTACCATCGGCACCAAAGACCAGTGTACCACCGGCTCCAAAAAGTCCGAGGCTAGCTCGGCATTTAAAGCCCAATGTACCATTGGCATCGAAGATCGGTGTACTACCGGCTCCAAAAAGCCCGAGGCCAACTCGGCACTTAAAGCCCAATGTACTATTGACACCGAAGACCGATGTACCACCAGATCCAAAAAGATCAATGTACCATTGGCACCGAAGACCAGTGTACCATCGGATCCGAAAAGACCAATGTACCATCGGCACCAAAGACCGATGTACCACCAGCTCCAAAAAGCCCGAGGCCAGCTCGGCACTTAAAGCCCAATGTACCATTGGCACCGAAGACCGATGTACCATCGGATCCAAAAAGACCAATGTACCATTGGCACTGAAGATCGGTGTACCATCGGATTCAAGAAGACCAAGGTACCATTGGCACTGAAGAATGGTGTACCATCGGCAAAAAGCCCGAGGCCAGCTCAGCACCAAAGCCCGAGGCCAGCTCGGCACCAAAGCCCGACTCCGGTCGGTACCAAAGCCCGAGGCCAGCTCGGCACCAAAGCCCAAAGACTGACTCCAACGTCGACAGCAAAGATCGTTGGCGCAAAGAAAAAGGCACCTGAGCCTGGTCCAAGCACCCTCAGGTCACCCTCCAAGGTTAAAAGACACCTGACGACTCTCAACTCTCAGGTCACCCTCTGGGGTTAAAGGCTCCCGAGCATGGTCCCGTCTCAGCGACTCTCGGGTCACCCTCCGAGGTTCAAAAGGCTCTCGACGGCCTTAACTTTGCCTCAGCGGCTTCGTCACAGCCTCAGCGGCATCATCTCAGCCTCAGCAGCCTCAACTCTGCCTCAATAGCCAATGGCCAATCGAGTAAGACCTTTATCTAAATTATATACTTGTAACATATTACTGGTCGCTTTCAGCCATCAAGAAGCCCCAAGACAACTCACAGCTAGGAGAAGCCAATTCCCTAGCTCACAGTTGACGGGCATCTACTCCCAAGCTCCTCCGGAAGCTACCGAGCCCCCCGGCTCTTCCACTCGGCTTCGGCCTTAACTCCCAGCACCGAGCTCCTCTTGCTACTCCGCTACCCCCTCGGCCTCAGCTCCCAGCACCGAGCTTCCCTCGGCCTCCGCTGCCTCCTCGGCCTTGTATGGCCTCGGTACTCCACTGCCCCCTTGGCCTCGTACGGCCTCGGCACTTCGTTGCCCCCTCGGCCTCGTACGGCCTCGGTACTCCGCTGCCCTCTCGACCTCGCATGGCCTCGGTACTCCGCTGCCCCCTCGGCCTCGGCCTCAGCTCCTAGCATCGAGCTCCTCTCGGCACTCCGCTGCCCCCTCGGCCTCACACGGCTTCGGCACTCCGCTGCCCCTCGGCCTCGTACAGCCTCGACACTCCACTGCCCCATTGGCCTCGTACGGCCTCGGCCACAACTCATACTCGGCCTCAACTCATGCTTGGCCTCGTACGGCCTCAGCACCAAGTTCCCACGGCGCTCGGCCCCGTCTTCCCTCTTCTGGCGGACGCCTCAGCCCCTCGACACTCGGCCTCGGACATGTACCATCGGCACTCAAGCCCGACTCTGGTCGGTACTCAGCCCGACTCCGATTGGCACTCAGCCCGATGTACGATCGGCATTCAAACCCAAGGCCAGCTCGACACCAAACACGGCGCAAAGGCAAACATCTATGAAAAAGCTAAGTACACTACAAGAAAAAGTTTCTTTTCATTAGTATCTAAATGCATTATGAAAAAACCAATCATTCAAAAGGCTCTCGACGGTCCTACGATCATAAGGTGACCCCCGGGCCGGCCGCGAAACCCCCGCGACGGTTCAAGACCTATGATTCCAACGACCTCGAATCACCCCTCGGGCCGGCCAAGAAATCCCCGAAGCGGTTCCGGAGGAGCTCGACGGTATCGCGGCTAACGGATACCACTCGGCCTGGCTAGCATATGCCCCGAGTCGGTTCAAATCTCTAACAGCACGTACCCGCTTCTGTTCGGCCTCCAGCTGCCGAGCTTCCCTCGGCCTCGTACTGCCTCGGCCCCAGTCGGCCTCGCCCCGACATCATCCAAGTCGGCCCCAGTCGGCCTCGGCCTCCAGCCTCCGCCTCGGCTCCCGAGCTCCCCTCAGACTTCTCCCTCGGCCTCCAGCCTCCGCCTCGGCCTCGGACCTGTTCCCCTCGACCTCGAGCTCCTGCCTCGGCCTCGGACCTGTTCCCCTCGGCCTCGACACCAAGCGCCCGAGCCCCCCTCGGCCTCGTATGGCCCCGACCTCGAAACAACTTCCACTCGATGTCGGCCCCTTCCTTCGACCTCAGCCTCGGACAGCCCCGGCCTCGGACTTTAGCCTCGGCCTCGGATCCGATGTCCCCTCGGCCACGCCCTGCAGCAGCCTGCGACAGCTGTCCAAACTAAAATAGCACCTGTCAACCAGCTACAGCCACCTCCTCTGATGGGACATGGCCTGCAGCCTGACATGGCACATGAAGGTAAGCTCCACTGTTGCTACCATCAATTAATGCTCTGACAAACGATTATGCCCTAAGACTGACAGGCTCTAAGCACCAATAAAAGGGGTAAGAAGGACCCCCGACCAGGTAACTCCATGAACCGCTACAACACTCCTAAACGCTCATTCTTGCTCACAGAGAGCTCTTCTCTGAGCCTCTCTCTCTTTCTCTTTCGAGCTTCCTCAAGCTCACGGCTGTTGCCCAGAGCACTGACTTGAGCGTCGAAGGATCCCCGCCGAAATCTTCGGCCTCCGAGACTTGTTTGCAGGCCCACAGGCACAAGAAGCTCGCCGGAGGATCCCGAGCTCGCTGGAGGAGGTGACAGGACGCTCGCCGACGTTCAAGGACGATGATTTGGCGTCAATACCTAGTAATCCCAAAATTATAGCTAGCATCATATGTTAAGCATTGATTCCCATAGAAAACAAAAATTCTAGTTAGAAATCTCAAAACTAATATAATCTCCAATACTGAAACAGCTTGCACCAAATAGCAAACCAACACATGAATTAGAGTTAACTTGCAAAAATATAACACAATTAACAAGCAAATCTCTAAAAGCCCATATGTCAACTGAAAAAGCAGCAAACAAATTGCATGAACCACACAAATAGATACAGAGGTGAACGTAATTAGCCTGACCATCGATGGCCAAAAGAAAAAAATTCCAAGTGCCATAGGTCAAATTTTTAGATAAAAAAGAAAGTCAAGACATCTATGTTTAAAAGCAAAACCATTAACCAATGTAACAATTTTTAAGTTCTCCATCTGCCTACTTTTCAAACCATCAAACATTTGCACAACAGCACTATGGTAAATCAAGCAACCTTACAATTTTAGAAAGTTAGTAGTTTAGTCTGGCAGGAAGCTAATCATGACACTAAAACAATAAAAGAAAACAATGCAAAACATGAAGTTCAGAGACCACAAATTTTCAATATTTACCATCAGTAATGCAACAGTAGAAGTAACTTAATGCAAGAAACTTGACCTAGAATCCAAAATAGCTGCCATGAAGACTATTTTTCTAGACCACCAGCATTCCACCAGTTACCTAAATTTGAAACCCACCACAGCAGTACTGGTGTCTAGCACACAGAAATGACAATCATCTACCTAACTTTTGCAGAAGAAATGACCTGACAACACCCTTTCTAGTCATTTTCATATATGTCATTCATTTAAACAAGAAAGCCCCAAACAGAATATCATATCATCGACTCACAACTCCTCCCTGACATTTTAAATCACTTTCATAAAAGAAGTATAAGTATAAATCAATGATATAACCCATGGTTAATCTGAATTCAATTAGGCCTTGCCTAACCATAGGCTCAAGCTCATTCAATGATTCAATCATTCTTCTATAGAGTAACTCTAAGCTCACCTAAACCTTTTGTAATATGGCTACCGACAATTTACTCAAAGAGAAAACACAAACACATCACTTCAAGTATTGCACCACCAGAAGTGACCGCTAGCTACTTCAGCAAACTTTATGGTAGTGTAAGTGCAAAACCTAAACTGGCATCAAGAAACAAATTCACTTCCTAGTTAAATACCCACCAGAACAACTTATGGTTCATGTCCACACTAACAATGGTGCAAGCCTCCTCCAAACTAGCGTCAGCCCATCATGTCAAAGCTTAAAAGCAACTTATCAATGGACAACTAGGAGACAATGAGTTCTTAACATATAAATGTGTTGTGTGCATGTCTTGTTTAAACTTGTCACATTATGCAGATTCATAGCATACACAATGAAAAGGCCTGAAACAATTGAAAAAAGTCCCTACAATATTGCAGATGCATAGACATGACCTAGTAGATATTCCTTTGTATTCAACAATAGTGGGAAATAACAAAAATCTGAAACACTTGAACATGTTGCCAAATTTAATATCATGTTATGAGAATATCACTCTGTTTATGTCACACGAAATTTTGCACAGATTATGGGCAACAATAGCAGCTACTTTCAATAAAATATGGAACATTGTCTTCTTCATGGTAAAGGAAAAGCAAAGAAAGAAGAACAAAATAGAGTTCAAAGCATAAGGGTCATCTCAAATATCTTTACAAAGAAAGGCCAAAAGCAATGTCAAGACAAATTGGACTTAAAACATAATATACATACATACATACATACATACATATATATATATATATATATATATATATATAGCAGCAATTAATATTTGTTAAGTTTAATTCCTATAGAATAAACCAGAAGAAAGCATTAACAACAATAACTAAATTAAGTTTCATATGCTATGACATAATTAACATATGGATTCAAAAAAGATATAGAAGTTGCAAGAGATATATATACCCTTTGCACTTTGCACACAGTACATTTCTTGACAATGAAAGCTTTTTGGTTGTTCCATTATACAAGTCTTCCAGGGAGACCTTTAGAGTATGACGAACATCTTCACCCCGCCTCTGCCTGCGACCTCTTGAGCTGCCACCTTCAGATCAAACACAACATAAAATATAAATGATTAGCACCACTGCCGACCCCGCCTTGATTAAAAAAAAGAAAGAAAAAGGCAAAGGAATCTGGGTTTGTAATTTCTCTCACCACCAAAAGCGCCACCACCGAACAATTCCTCAAATATATCAAAAGGGCTATGAGAAGCGCCACCTCCTCCCATTCCCTCTTTCAGTGCATCTTCCCCATATTGGTCATAAATTTCTCTCTTTTCAGGATCACTGAGAACTTCGTAGGCTTGAGCTAGCTCCTTAAACTAATTAAATAGTAAAAAAAAAAGAAAACAAACAAAATATAGGTTATCAGCAGATATCAACCATACTTAAACCTCGAACCTCGAAGATATCACAATCCACCATGGAATTAACGCTTCAAAACTATCATTTAATCAGCAAATTCCCAAGAAAGAGCCTAGGGCATAAACTCGTTGAAATCGGCTCACCTTATCCGGATCTCCACCCTTGTCCGGGTGGTTCTTCATGGCCGCTTTCCTGTAAGCCTTCTTCAGCTCATCTGCGCTCGCACTCTTCGGAACACCAAGAATCTCATAGTACTTCGTGTTATCACTCCTCCTCGGAGCACGCCCAAACATGATCGCCGATCTCTCTCAATCTCTCGTTCTCCAACTCTTTTCGACGCTCTAAAAGCCGATCTAAATTTTAAAAATAAACGATTAAAGAAGAAAACCAACCCAAGATCCAAGTTTTACTCCGAAATTCCGTGAAATCAAAAAATATGTAAACGAGAAATCACAAAACCGGAAACTCCTACGCTACGCTTAAATCTTGGCGCTGATTGATTTCGAAGCAGATAAGGAGAGGGGCGGGGGAAGGAAAACAAAACCCTAAGCTCACAAAAACACGATCTTTCCCCGGAATTGATATCCGAAAATCTTAGAAAAGGATGAGGAAAGGCGTTGCCTCAACAGAGACCGGAGACGAAACCCTAGTCCGATTGGATTAGGGAATCGATCAAGGGACGCCGAACGCGGCGCGAGAGTATCAAAGCTGAGACAAAGCCTCCGGTCCGGAGCGATCGCTGAGAGAGAGAGAGAGAGAGAGAGAGAGAGGGGAGAGGCCGAGAATTCCTGTGGGCGAGCTTTAAGTAGCTTGCGGTAGGGGAATCGAAACCGTAGGTTGCGTTTAATCTATCCACGGGTCACCAGATAACATATATTTTGAATTAATCTAAATATATTTTGAATAAATATAATCTAAATTTAAAAAAAAATAATTATTCATATTATAAAAGATCTGACGATGTAATAAATTATTTTTTAATAAAATATTTTTTTATCCTTTTACTCGCTTTCTCTATGGACTCTCGTTGAAATTTTTATCTCTCAGATCTCAGGCAAGAGTTGATCGTGGATCTTCACCGTTCAATAATTTCATGATTATTTTCAAACGCTACGAAACTTCTTTCGATCCTAGCTTTCAATTGTTTTATTTATATATTATTTTAAATATTAAAATTAAATATAATAATATATTTTTAATAAATTTTATTTAAAAATATTTTTTATATATCATTTATATAATCTTTTAAAAACTTTTTATGCATTATACGAACAACTATACATATTGAAATATATATATATATATTTTTTTTATAATAATTAATATTATTTTATTTCATCGTAAAAAAGATGAGCAATGTTGCGCTAGTGTGGTGTGGAGTAAATCTAGCTGTCAAAACCCCAACATCTCTATCATATGTGCACGCTCGTACATATGTATGTGTGTTATGGATTTTTTTTAGAGGGTGTACATCGTTTGATCATACATATTGAGCTCAAAAATATCCAGTAAAACAATGAGTCCTAATTTTTTAGAGGCATTATTATTGTTTTTATATTTTTATTTCTCTACTTTCAATTAGATCTAACAGTATAATTACAATGTGTTTGACATTTTACATTAGAAAAAAATAATTTTTTTTTTTTTTTTTTTTTTATAAAAACATGATAAAATTTTATACCATAAAATAGCTAATTTCAATGAAAAAGAATAACTTATTTCATCATATATTTATTTTTATAATATTATACTATTATTTATTTTATTTTATTTTATTTTAACTATGATTATTTTTAAAAATATATATATAATCTTAGTTTCTTATCCTATCATTATAAAACATAAAATAAAATAATTTTTATCGTATCATTTGGTTTTTATTTTATCACATCATTTCTTTTATTTTGTCATATTCTATCAAGCGAGTGTAAGCTTAAAATCTCATCCTAGACGGTAATTAGACACCAGTAATAGTTATCGGAGAACATAGCTGGTAGAGAACAGGCCCCACCAGCCATCGTGTATCAGTCAAAATTTGCAAAGAACTGCCTTTTAGTTTTACTTTTACTCTTTTTAAAAATAATAATTTTTAGTTTTAAAAGCTTGAAGACTTTGTTATTAATTTCTAAAAATCAAAAAATTCACAGCTCATATCGATTGATCTTACTCCCTTTTTTTTCATGAAATTCTAAAAATGAAACTAGAAAATAGAAACACTACTAAATAGTCTCTTGGTTTTCATTTTATTGCAGATATAAGCTCTACCTGATTTTCATTAGCAATACAATTTTGACTAATAAATAATACATAAGAAAAATTGGTTATGAATGGGAAAAAAAAACTATATTTTTATCTCTCACCAGTCCATCAAAATTTTTCATAAATCTAACTTATAGAAATTTCCTATACAGAGGGTTACAAAGATTTGTTTCATCAATGGTATAGTTTATAAGGGCCGATAAATTTTACTTAGGCCTCATTCTTTGGAAGGTATCAGAATTACTTAGGATTCCATATTTTTCCTAGTAAGTGTCACGTAGTCAACATTTAGATAGAAAAATAATTTACTTATATTCATTTATATATAAAAAATAATTTTGATACCTATTATCCATATTCTTTTATATAAACTTTTTTAGATAAATTATTAAAATGTGTTCATCTTCTTATAATATCCTTTATACTACTATACCTACTTTACATACAATTATATATTATCTTTTGACAATTGAAACTCAATTTTTTCTTACCGAACTAGAATTTTAGTTATACTTTCGATATATATATTATTAATATATAAATTTTATTTTAAAATAAAATTAAATTTTCATAATTACTAATTAAATAACATGCTATATCTCTTTATAATGCATATTATATTATAAAAAAATATTTTAATTATAGAATCTTTTATAAGCATTATATTTGAGAGTACAAGCTGATGAAATGTATTGAAAGTAAAAAGCATATGAAAGGAAGAATTGAAAGTAAAAGGTAGGTGAAAGGAAGAATCGAGGAGTATTAATGAAAAAAGAAATTGTAATCATGCAAAAATTTTAAGAAAAATAAAAATATATTTTATCTAATCCATAACAAACTAATTTAAATATCTTTCAAATCGTTAAGTGCTATCTTTAATTTAATAAATAAATAATAACTTAGAAGTGTAACATATTCTTGTTGGCCCAGATAGCAACCCAAGAGGGAGGGTGAATTAGGTTCTTTAAAAAATTTAATATTTTGAAAACAATTGCTTGAAGTGAATGTACACAAGTGGAATGAATTAATGAATGCTGAGCACAATATGATGAACAGAGAGTGAGAGAGACAAAAGCACGACAAACACAAAGATTTATAGTGGTTCGGTATCAGCTACACCTACATCTACTCCCAAGTAACTCTTGGGTCCACACTATAATCTCCTGATTATAGTTGAGTTATTTTATAAGCTCGCAACTCTAATTTGTTGTTTTATACGGGGTCATTCTCCTTTGAAAATCCTTCGATTTTGAACTTTTAGGGCTTGGAATTTCTCTTGAATTTCTCTTGGATTGATAGGCTTTGACTCAGAGATTTCTCTTTTAAATATCTTTCGATTTTTCCGCTATTTTCTTTCTTTTTCTCCTCTATTTTTTTCGAACGGACGAATCCTTCTTTATATAGAGTCTTGATCCGGGATTAGGTGAGAAAATAGCCGTTAAGTACCTTGGATGATTCTCCACGCAAATAAATGTATCCGTTGAAGATTAGGTGGAAAAATATATACGTTAGAGCTGATCTGGCACTTTTGAAAATCGTTCTTGATAGGTTGGAGTCGGCTCCAACTTTTCATGTGTCGGCTCCAGATCGTGTTTCCATAAATAGCAAAAAATAATTTGACGTGGAGTCGGCTTCCGATTTCTGATGTGTCGGTCCAAGATTTGCTCCAAAAGCATAGTCTCTGTAACTCAGGTTAGAGTCGGCTCCCGAAATCCATGTGTCGGCTTCGAAACTCTAGGTGTCAACTCCGAACCGTGCCAAAAATATAGAACTGTTCTGATACGCTCTGGAGTCGGCTCGAGACTGTTAGGTGTCGGCTCCAAGTTCTGAACTTAGATAAATTCCATTGAAATTCGATTCAAAACTGATTTTTAAGTATCATTTGAATAAATAACCAATCTTAATTCCTGAAACACTTATCAAATCTATCAGAAACACAATGAATATACTCATGGTTTATGTTAATCATCAAAATCAATAATTGGGTAAATAATTTCTCAATAATTTCCCCAACAATCTTTCCATTTTTGATGATGACAAAAATATTGAGTATATGCATAATCAATTAATGCATAGAAATTTGTCAAAACATTCTTAAATTAAGGTTAAGCTCCCCCTTAATAAGATAGCTCTCTCTATGTGTGTGCATATATTGAGTTTCTTGGAAGTTTCATTTAACATTCATATTCAAGTAAGTGACATTCTCTTATAACTTAATATCCTTTCTCCCCTTTGCTTATACCTATCCCTTATCTTTATGCATATACAAGTACCTCTTCTCTTCCCCTTTTTTGTAATCAACAAAAAGGTTAAGAAGGAGGTTCGTATAGATTAAATTAACATCAAACATAGGAGTTGAATGATTCAAACATCAAAATCAAAGGTTAACTCAAAATTTAAGCAACTTAATATCAAAATTTAAGTATGATATTCATTGAATACTGAAACATTACAACAAAATGTTCATTTCACTAAACTTCATTACATCATTCAAAATGCAAACAAAATGAAATTACATCATAAAGCAAACTAAATATCAAAATCTAAGAAGTCTCTTAAGCTCTTCTAAGATCTTTCCCATGCCCTCACTTTGTATCTTCATAAAATCATTTAGTCTTCTGTCAATAAAAGCAGATGCAACAGTAATTTTTTCTTGTAGCTCAGCATTACACTTTGAATATGTATCAGAATCTCCTACAATGTCCTTGATCTTCTCAAAAATTTGCATTAAATCACATTTCAAGGCCACAGAAGAAGTTCCAAAAGATGATTCAATTCTGTTTACTTTATCTTCCAGGAGTAATACATCTCCCTTAAGCTCAAAAGTCTACTATCAAGTTCAACTTTCATCCTTTCCTCATGACATGCAAAGAGTTCCTTTAGCTGTACCAACTGAGCATCAGAAAAACTAGTAGAAGTGTGAGTAGGAGCTGGTGCAGGTACTGAGGGTGCAGGACTGCTAGGGCCTGGTGAAGTATGCCTCACTGAAGGCTCTGCCTCTGATGTACCAGGGGCCGCAGTATCCATCTCAGCTGCTCTGTCTTCCATATTTTCTTTTCTTTTCCAGTGTCCACTGACTTTCACGAAACCCATCCAGTATAGAGTAGCCTTATTATAATAATCAGTGTGTCTCAGGCTCTTTAAAGGCTCATTATCCAATATATTCACACCTTGGCTTTGAAAAGCCATAGTCAAAATCATTCCATATAGTAGTATTGACCTTTTCTTACTACCTGCCTCAGCCATATACCAAATCATCATTACAGGTAAGTTTATCAGTTGACCGATCAGTATACTATCCATAACAACAACATCTCTTTCAGATACATGCTCAAAATGACCGGTTTTTGAGAATAAGATCCTGCTACATATATTATGTAACAATCTTAACTCAAGGGCAACTAGTTAGCCCTAATTTCTTCAAATTCCGTAACTTCTCTGCCAAGCATCCTTGATAATGCTTCACCTCTATCTATGGGAGTTGGCAATAGGTCCAATCACATGAATTTCTAACAAACTTTTCAAAATTTTAGAAGTAAGGTGGATTCTAGTTCCTCTCACATCACTCACAATGCCCCCGTCTCCTCTAGACAAATTGAGATAGAAATCCTTAACAAGGGCGGGATAAGTAGGAACATCTAATGAACATACCTTCTCTAGTCCCATTTCTTTAATTTGCCTACTGAGAGAGAATCCCTCATCTTCAAAGAATCCAAAGTCCACTTTTCTACCCATGGTAATAATCTTTCCTACTAGAAGATCAATGTGTGGAGAAGAAGGACCAGTTATGGCACTAGGAGTGGAGGACGAAGATGAAGAACTCAAGCTGGACGAAGGCTGACCAGCCAGATGCCTCACAGTCCTCCTCTTCCCTGTCGTTACAGTCGTTCCAAAGATCGATCCTCTGTGCTTATGTGCCATAGAGTGCTAGGGAATGGTTAATTTGAGAAAATTTGGGTTTTGGGAAGAGTTGGAAAGGATTTGGAAAAGATTTGAAACGTTTGGAATGAGAGAGGTATCGACTCTGCCCTAAAATAGTCAAATTGGGACCACTTGGAGTTGACTCCCGTAAAGCGAGGTGTCGGCTCCAGGTCACTAACACAGTCAATGCCCGAAGTGGAGTCGATTCTAGAAAAGCAGGTATCGGCTCCAAAATCTCAGATAAAACTAGAGTCGACTCCGATACCAGAGGTGTTGGCTCCAAGACAGTTTCAGTGAAAAAAAATAAGAGTTTCAAAGAATCTGAAACTTGTCCGAAAAGTCTTCAAATTTTAGATAAATCAACTTTGGAATGTGATGAATCAAGGGGATCAAATATCTAAATAAATTTTCCTTAAAATCACAAGAAAATTAAACAAAATGATTGAATTCTAGATAATCATTCCTATGAGATTTAAAAATCATTCAAATGGATCAAAAACTCCTAATTCTCCTCTAAGATAACAAAATCTTTCTTCACTTAGGGGTTTTGTAAAAATGCCAGCTAATTGTTCATCAGTACAAACATAATCAAGACAAATGTCATTATTAGCTACATGTTCTATAATAAAATGATATCTAATTTCAATGTGTTTAGTTCTTGAATGTTAGATTGGATTTTTAGTCAAGTTTATTACACTAGTGTTATCACATCTAATTGGTGTTTTATCAAGTGTTATACCATAATCTTCAAGTTGTCGCTTAATCCAAAGGATTTGAGCACAGTAACTTCCAGCTGCAACATATTCAGCTTCAGCAGTTGATAATGCAACTGAATTTTGCTTTTTGCTAAACCAAGAGATTAAGTTACTTCCTAAGAATTGGCATGCACCACTTGTACTCTTTCTATCCAATTTACAACCAGCATAATCAGAATCAGAATATGCAATCAAATTTAATGTTGAGTCTCTAGAATACCATAATCCTACATTTTTAGTTCCATTTAGATATCTAAGTATTCTTTTTACTGCAATTAAGTAAGATTCTTTAGGTTCAGATTGATATCATGCACATAAACATACTGCAAACATGATATCTGGTCTATTAGCTATTAAGTAAAGTAGTGAACCGATCATACCTCAGTAATATTTTTGATCAATAGGCTTACCATCTTCATCTTTATCTAACTTGCATGAAGGACTCATTGGTGTTCCGAGAGGTTTGACTTGTTCCATATTAAACTTCTTAAGAATTTCTTTTGTGTACTTTGTTTGGTTGATGAAAATTCCCTCTCTTTCTTGTTTGATTTGAAGTCCTAGGAAGAAGTTGAGTTCTCCCATCATGCTCATCTCGAATTCACCCTATATTAACTTTGCAAATTCTTGACATAAAATATTGTTAGTAGCATCGAATACAATGTCATCTACATAAATTTGTACTACCAATAAATCTTTATCTTTTCTTTTCAAAAATAAGGTTTTATCAACATTTCCTTTAGAAAAATCATTTTCAATTAGAAATTTGCTTAATCTATCATACCAAGCTTTAGGTGCTTGTTTTAAACCATAAATAACTTTGTATAATTTAAAAACATAATTTGAAAATTCATGATCTTCAAAGCCTGGTAGTTGTTCTACAAAAACTTCCTCATTTATAAAACCGTTTAAAATGCACTTTTAACATCCATTTGAAATAAATTAATGTTTATATGACACGCAAATGCAAGTAATAGTCTAATTGCTTCTAATCTAGCAACATGTGCAAAAATTTCATCAAAATTAATTCATTCTTCTTGATTATATCCTTTTGCAACTAATCTATCTTTATTTCTAATTACTATGCCATTTTCATCTAATTTATTTCTAAATACCCATTTAGATCCTATAACAGAATGACCTTTGGGTCTATCAACTAAGGACCATACATTATTTCTAGTAAATTAATTTAATTCCTCTTGCATAGCTAACATCCAATTATTATCTTTTTCAGCTTCTTCAATAGTTTTGGGTTCTATATGAGATACAAATGCAAGATGATTATTGATATTCCTCATTGATGATCTAGTTCTTACTCCTTGAGATGGATCACCTATAATTAAATCCTTAGGATGAATAAGCATATATTCAATCTCTAGGTAGATCTACATCATTACGAGTAGTATCAATAACATCATCCTTAGGTGAGTCATCATCTTTAGCTTCTTGTTCATAATCTGAAGATACATCTATATTTAATTTTTTAATATCTCTTTCAAGCAAAATTGTATCTTCCTCATCATCAATCTACTCAGAACTTGATGCTAAAGACTCATCAAATACTACATGAATTGATTCTTCTACAATTAAATATTTCTTGTTAAATACTTTATATGCTTTACTAGATGTTAAATAACCTAAAAATATTCCTTCATCAGATTTGGCATCAAACTTTTCAAGATTGTCCTTACCATTGTTATGAATAAAACATCGACAACCAAATGCATGAAAATAACTAATGTTAGGTTTTCTATTATGCCATAGTTCATAGGGAGTTTTCTTAAGAATTGGTCTAATTAAAGCTCTATTAAGGATGTAACATGCTGTGTTTATAGCTTCCACCCAGAAATACTTTGGGAGTTGGCTTTCACATAGCATAGTACGGGCCATATCTTCTAATGTTCTATTTTTTCTTTCTACAACTTCATTTTGTTGTGGTGTTTTAAGTACAAAAAAATTATGATAAATGCCATTTTTAATACAGAAATTTTCAAATTGATGATTTTTAAATTCTGTGCCATGATCACTTCTAAGAGACACTATGGTAGTGTTTTTCTCATTTGTGACTTTCTTAAAGAATTTCAGGAATATCGAGAAAGTCTCATCTTTGTGAGCTAAAAACAATACCTAAGTATATCTAGAGTAATCATTTACTATCACAAGACCATATTTCTTTCTCCTAGACTAGTGGTTATAGTAGGTTCAAAAAGGTCCATATGTAGTAGCTCAAGTGGCCTAGTAGTTGAAACAATATTCTTGGATTTGAAAAATTTTAGTTTGTTTTCCAATTTGACATGCATCATAAATTCTATTATTTTCAAAATCTAACTTTGGAAGTCCTTTAACTAAATCCATTCTAATTAATTTTAAAATTAGGTGTGTGCTTGCATGACCTAATCTACGATGCCATAACCATCCGATCTCATTAACCTTAGCATTATCAGCGATTAAGCAATGGTTACTAGTAGACAAATTGTCTAAATCAATTAAGTATACATTACCATTTCTATTACCAACAAATATAATGCTATTGTCTATGGGATTAGAAACAGTGCAAATAGAAGCTTCAAATGAAACTTTGAAACCTTTATCACACAATTGGCTAATGCTAATTAGATTATGCTTTAAACTAATAACATATAAAACATTTTCTATAAAGTAGATGGAGTTATTTGAATTTTACTAAATTCCATAATTTGGCCTTTGCCATTATCTCCAAAAGTAACAACTCCTCCTCTTTTATCTTCAAGGATGATGAATTGCTCCTTGTCACCCGTTATGTGTCTTGAGCAGCCACTATCAAGATACCACTTTCTTTTTGATCCTTTGGCCACAAGATACTCCTGTAAGATAATCAATTCTTTTGTTTAGGTACCCAAGCTTTCTTGGGTCCTTCATGGTTAGTAGTAATAAAGATTATTCCTTTTGGAACCCATATTTTCTTGCCCTTAAGACTTAAATTCTTATTAGTTTTTCTAAAATTGCATTTATAAGATTTATATCCTTTTTTGTTGCAATGATAACATGAAATATCATTTTTAGCTGTTTTCTTAATAAAGAAATTATTTACAAATTTTTATTTCATGTGAGGTCTATATCCTAATCCTGCTTTATCAAATACAGCTCGTTGATTACTTAAAAGTAAATTTAATTTTTCTGAGCTATATATAAATCTATCAATAATATTCTTATATTTATCAATTTCTTTCGTTAAGTTAATGTTTTCATTAGAAATTAATTCTTTTTATTTTAGTAAAACTTTATTTTTAGATTTTAGACTTTTAACCTTAAGAATTAGATCATTTTCTCTTTGAGAAGATTTAGGTTTTTAGTTTTCAAAGATTTGTTTTTCATTCTCAAAACCTTAAAATCACTAACTAATTCATTAAATGCATCATACAATTCATTAAATGTAAAATCATCATTAGGAGTTTCAGTACATACCTCATTTTCATTGTTTGCCATGAAGCATATGTTTGCAACTTCTTTTTGATCTTCTTCGGATGAAGAATCTTCACTATCACTCCAAGTTGCAACATAGGCCTTCTTCTTCTTGTTGTAACCCTTCTTTAGTTGAGGACATTTAGATCGAAAATGCCCTGGCTTTTTGCATTCATAACATGTTAAGGGTTCTTTTTCTTTATCTTTATCCCTTTCTTTTTTCTTTTCTCCTTCCATTTTAATTCCTGATTTTCTTTTGTGGAAGGGTCTCCTTCTTTGCATAAACTTTCTAAATTTCTTTGCAAGGAAAGCTGTTTCATCATCTTCTTCTTCCTCACTGCTGCTCTTATCATTTTCTGCAGCCTTAAGTGATATGGTTCTTTTCTTTTTCACCTCTTCCTCTTGATGCTGCTTCATTGTCAGCTCATAGGTCATCAAGGATCCAAGGAGCTCCTCCAAAGGTAGAACATTCAAATCTTTGGCTTCTTGGATTGTAGTTGCTTTTGCTTCCCATGATCTCGAAAGAGATCTAATAATTTTGCGCACCAATTCAGAATTAGTATAAGTCTTACCAAAACTCTTTAAACCATTAACAATGTCAGTGAATCTAGTGTACATGCATGTGATTGATTCAGTTTGTTCCATGCTAAACAATTCTTATTTGTGCACTAGAATGTTAATTTTGGATTCTTTTACTTGGTTAGTACCCTCATGGGTAACTTCTAATCTATCCCAAATTTCTTTGGCTGAAATGCAAGTTGATATTCTATTGAATTTATTTGCATCCAAAGAACAATATAAAACATTCATGGCTTTTGCATTGAGTTGAGCTATTTTCCTATCGTTCTCATTTCAATCCCTTTCGGGCTTAGGAATGATTGAACCATCTACAATGTGTGTGGGTGTACTAGGTCCATTTGTAATGATACTCCACAATTCATAATCTAAAGCTTGAATGAAAATCCTCATTCTTGCTTTCCAATATGAATAATTAGAGCCATTAAACAAAGGTGGCCTATTAGTGGATTGACCTTCAGCAAAAGATGATCCAGCTTATGTTGTCATTTGGATTTTTAACTATTGATCGTTAGATCAACTAGAAATGAGAACAAGCTTTGATACCAATTGTTGGCCCAGATGGCAACCCAAGAGGAGGGGGGGGGGTGAATTGGGTTCTTTAAAAATTTAACACTTTAAAAATAATTGCTTGAAGTGAATGTGCACAAGTGGAATAAATCAATGAATGCTGAGCACAATATGATGAAGAGAGTGAGAGAGACAAAAGCACGATAAACACAAAGATTTATAGTGGTTCGGTGTTAGCCACACCTACGTCCACTCCCAAGCAACGCTTGGGTCCACACTATAATCCCCTGATTATAGTTGAGTTGTTTTACAAGCTCACAACTCTAACTTGTTGTTTTACATGGGGTCACAATGAACCCAGCCGGTTTTCATAGGTTCACCAGCACAAAACTTTATCCCCAAGCTAAACTAGCTTGTCCCCGAGGTAAACTACCTCAACTAATTAATTCTTCCGATTGAATTAGACAATAACAAATCAAAATAATGTTTACAACAATGTAAAGCTCCTTAAACTGAGCAAATATGCAATGTAAATAAAACAAGATTAGAAAAGCCTATTTGAAGCGATTTGAGGTTGAGCTTTTCTTCTTTTCTTCTTTTCCTCTTCTCTTTTGAATGGATGAGCAAGGATTGAACTTTGAATCTTGAACACAGCTCGTTGAAGAGAATGTTGAGGAATAGGGCTTTTGCTCTTCTTTTTTCTCCTTTGAAAATCCTCCGATTTTGAACTTTTAGGGCTTGGGATTTCTCTTGAATCTCTCATGGATTGATAGGCTTTGACTCAGAGATTTTTCTTTTAAATATCTCTCAATTTTTTGTTATTTTCTCTCTTTTTCTCCTCTATTTTTTGAACGGATGAATCCTTCTTTATATAGAGTCTTAATCCGGGATTAGGTGAGAAAATAGCCGTTACAAAGTACCTTGGATGATTCTCCACGCAATGAAATGTATCCGTTGAAGATTTGGTGAAAAAATATATCTGTTAGAGCTGATCTGGCACTTTTGAAAATCATCCTTGACAGGTTGGAGTCGGCTCCAACTTTTCATGTGTTGGCTCCAAATCGTGTTTCCATAAATAGCAAAAAATAATTTAGCGTGGAGTTGGCTCCGACTTTGCAAAGTGTCGACTCCTTGCTGACTGGAGTCGGCTCCCGATTTCTGATGTGTCGGCTCCAAGATTTGCTCCAAAAGCATAGTCTCTGTAACTCAGGTTAGAGTCGGCTCCCAAAATTCATGTGTCGACTTTGAAACTTCAGGTGTCGGCTCCGAAACTCTAGGTGTCGACTCCAAACCATGCCAAAAATATAGAACTGTTCTGATACGCTCTAGAGTCGGCTCGAGACTGTTAGGTGTCAGCTCCAAGTTCTAAACTTAGATAAATTCCATTGAAATTCAATTCAAAACTGATTTCTAACTATCATTTGGATAAATAACCGATCTTAATTCCTGAAACACTTATCAAATATATAAGAAACACAATGAATATACTCATGATTTATATTAATCATCAAAATCAATAATTGGGTAAATAATTTCTCAATAATTTCTCCAACAATTCTTTTGATTTTTTTGATCGAAGCAAAAGAATAGGGGTAAGTTAGTCAAAAAATTAACTAAAGGAGACATCCCTATTCTCAAGAAAGGTGAATCTAATAAAAAGAAAAGATAGAAACTCATAAAGTTTATTTGACTCGTTACATAGATAAATTTAGAAACTACTATATTTTATCCTATGTCAATTCATTTAGAGCCAAATTGTTGGCCCAGATGGCAACCCAAGAGGAGGGGGTGAGTTGGGTTGCTTTTTAAAAAATTTTACACTTAAAAGCCAATTTTACAAAGTTAATGTGCACATGAAGTGATGCTAAGAATGTAAAGCACAATAAGAGAGAGACGATCACGACAAACACAAAGGATTTATAGTGGTTCGGTGTTACCCACACCTACGTCCACTCCCAAGTAACTCTTGGGTTACAACTATAATCACCCTGATTACAGCTGAGTTATTTTGCAAGATCACAACTCGAACTTGTTGTTTTACACGGGATCACAACGAACCCAGCTGGTTTTCACTGGTTTACTAGCACACAACCCAACGTAAGCTACTCTTAGCTTACCTCGAGGTCAACTACCTCAACTAATTCAATCCCCTTGATTGAATTAGCAAACAGACAATTCAAGTATATGTTTACAATAATTAAAAGCCCCTCAATTGAGCAAATATGCAATGTAAATAAATGAGAATAGAAAAGCCTATTTTGAAGCAATGTGAAGTTGAGCTTTTCTTCTTTTCTTCTTTTCCTCCTCTCTTCTGAATGGACTATCACGATTTGAACTGAGATTCTTGAATGAAGCTCGTTGAAGAGAAGGTTAAAGATTTTAGTGCTCTTGCTTCTCTTCTTCAAAACGGTGAAAATCCTTCGGATTTGATCTTGAAATGCCTTTGGATTTCTCTTCTATCTCTTCTTAGTAGAACACCTTGAGCACAAAGATTTTTCTTTTTGAAAGCTAATATATTCCTCTCTTTTTATTTTCAATATTTTCTCTTCTCTCTTATTCTCTGTTTTCAAACGGACGACGCCCTTTTTATAAACTTCCTTAATCCAAGATTAGGTGAGAAATAGCCATTGAGAATGTACTTGGATTGCTTCCTCATGCAAAGAAATAGATCCGTTGGGGGTTAGGTGAAGAAATGTTACCGTTGGAATCATCTCTGACAGATTTGAAATTCGATTCTAACATATTGGAGTCGGCTCTAACTTTTCATGTGTCGACTCTAAATCGAGTTTCAAAAATAGTAACAAAACGTCCGTCGGGGAGTCGGTTCTGATAAACTGTGGTGTTGGCTCGATGCGATCTGGAGTCGGCTCTAATCTCCGAGGGTGTCGATTCTAACAGTATCCCAAAAATGCACTCTCTGTTCTCAGGTTAGAGTCGGCTCTAAAATTTTTAGGTATTGGCTCCGAAAATTGACTCAAAAAATAGTTCTCTGTATCTCATGTTAGAGTCGGCTCTAGCTTTCCAGGTGTAAACTCTAAACCGTGCCAAAAATGTTAAACTGTTCCGATACACTCTAGAGTCAGCTCCAAACACTGTGGGTGTCGGCTCCAAGTTCTAAACTTTAATATATTTCATTAAAAATTGATTCAAACTTAATTTTATATATCATTTGGATAATTAACCTTTCTAAATTCCTGAAACACTTGTCAATTACATTAGTAATACAAGGAATATACTCATAGCTTTTGTTAATCATCAAAATCAATAAGTGGGTTAACAATCTCTCCCTTTTTTATGATGACAAAAACATTGAGTATATGTATAATCAATTAATGTATAATTGTCAAAATAAGTAAATTCAAGGTTAAGCTCCCCCTTAATAAGGTAGCTCCCCCTCTATGTGTGAATAACTTAAAGAAGTTCATTTAAATCTATGCATATTCATATATTAACACACTTTCTCCATATTTAAAGAAGTTCATTTAAATCTATGCATATTCATATATTAACACGCCCTATGCATATACATAAACACTCTTTCTCCCCTTTTTTGTTATCAACAAAAATGTTAAGAAGGAAATGATTAAATTAATATCAAACGCAAGAGTTGAGTAATTCAACATCAAAATCAATGCTTAAATTAGAATTCAAGATTTGCTTCATATAACCTTCATTAAGTACAAAGTCATTCAAAATATTCATTAAGTCATTACAAACTACATCATTCATATTACATCAAAATATCAAAATGCATCCTTAATCCTAGTTACAAACTAAGAATTAAAGAAAGCTTGAAGTTGACAAGGCTTGAATCATCGTAGAATTCTTTTCAGTTCTTCTAAAATCTGTTCCATCCCTTTCTCTTGAATTTTCATACAATCATTTAACATTCTCTCAACCAAAGCAGCTGCAACTGTGACTTTCTCCTGAAGTTCAGTATTGCATTTGAAATAAGTATCAGAGTCACCTGCTTATATCCTTGATTTTATCAAATATTAGTCTTATATCTTTCATCAAGGTAACTGAAGATGTGTTCAGTGATGACTCAATTAGACTAATCTTATCTTCTAATGAATAGAAAAACTGCCTAAATCCCATAAGCTGACTTTCAATCTCATTCTTCATTTTGATTTCATGATCTGTAAATAGGGATTTGAGCTGCTCCAACTAACTCAGAAAATCCAGTGGATACCTGAGTAAAAGATGTAGGGGCAGGTGCTGGTACTGGGGGTGCAGAACTACTAGGACCTGGTGATGAGTACCTCACTGATGGTCCTACCACTGATGGATCAGGGGCCGCAGTTTCCACCTCAGCTGCTCTATCATCAAATTGCCCTTTCCTTTCCCAATGTCCATTAATCTTCACAAAGCCCATACGGTGTAAAGTTGCACTATTATAATAATCCGTATGTCTAAGGTTCTTCATTGGCTCATTGTCTAATATATTCACTCCTTGGCTCCGAAAGGCCATTATCAAAATCATTCCATAGGATAGTGTAGATCTTTTCTTACTGCTAGCCTCTGCCATATACCAAATCATCATGCCCGGTAGGTTTATTGGTTGACTAGTCACTACATAGTCCATTACCACAATGTCCCTCTCGGATACATACTCAAACCATCCAGTCTTGGGGAATAAAATTCTACTACAAATGTTGTGCAAAAGCCTTAGATCTAGGGGTAACTGATTAGCCCTAACTTCCTCAAATTCTGCTACATCTCTACCAAGGATTCTCAACAATGCCTTACCTCTCTCACTGTGAGAGTTGGCAATTGGACCAATAACCGGTATCTCCAACAATTTTCCTAAAATCTCTGAAGTTAAATGGATTCTAGTTCCTCTTACATATCTGACAATTCCTCCATCTCCTCTAGTTAAATTGTGATAAAAATCCTTTACTAAAGCTGGGTAAGTGGGAACATCTAAGGAACATACCTTTTCCTATCCCATCTCTTTGATTTGTCTACCAAGAGTGAAATCCTCTGCTTCAAAGAATCCAAAATCCACTTTTCTTCCCATAGTAATGACTTTCCTGGCTAAAAGATCAACTTGGGGAGAGGGTGGACCGGGGATAGCGCTCGGAGTGGAAGATGACGATGTAGAGGATGAGCTGGGCGACGGTTGTCTTGTCGGATGCCTCGCTGTTCTCTTTTTCGTCATCATCGGTGCTCCAAGGACTGATCCGCAATGTTTAGGTGCCATTGAGTGCTAGGGAGAGATGAATTAGAGGGATTCTAGGATTTGGAAGGTATGGAGAAAGTTTTAGAAGAGTTTGGAGTCAATTGGGGATGAAAAGGTGTCGACTCTGCCCTAATAAAGTCAACCTAGGACCACAAGGTGTCGACTCTCGCAAAGTAAGGTGTCGACTCCAAGTCGCTAACAAAGTCAATGCCCAAAATAGAGTCGGCTCCGCAAAGGCGGGTGTTGGCTCCGCAAAGGCGGATGTCGGCTCCGAGGTCACAGATAGAGAGCAATACAGACTAGAGTCGACTCCACCAATAGTGGTGTCGGCTCCAAGACAGTTTTAATAAAAAAATGAGATTTTCAAAGAATCTGAAACTTGTCAAAAGTCATTAAAAATTGGATAAATCTTCTTTGGAATGCGGTGAATCAAGGGGTACAATTTTCTAGATAAGTTATCCTTAGAGTCACAAAAGAGAATTTTCAAGAAAAAGTTCAGAAAATATTTGAACTCTAGATAGTCATTCCTAGGAGATTTAAAATCATTCCGATGGGTCACAGAAATTCTCCTCTAAGATAACAAAATCTCTCTTCACTTAAGGGTTTTGTGAATATATCCGCTAATTGTTCATCAGTACATACATAATCAAGACAAATGTCATTATTAGCTATATATTCTCTAATGAAATGATGTCTTATTTCAATGTGCTTTATTCTTGAGTGTTAAATAGGATTTTTAGTTAGATTTATTGTACTAGTATTATCACATCTAATTGGAGATTTATCAAGTGTTATACCATAATCTTCGAGTTGTCGCTTAATCCAAAGGATTTGAGTGTAGCAACTTCCAGCTGTAACATATTCAGCTTCAACAGTTGATAATGCAACCAAATTTTGCTTTTTGCTAAACCAAAAGATTAAGTTACTACCTAAAAATTGGCATGTATCACTTGTACTTTTTCTATCTAATTTACAACCAACAAAATCAGAATCAGAATATGCAATCAAATTTAATTTTGAGTCTCTAGAATACCATAATCCTACATTTTTAGTTCCATTTAAATATCTTAGAATTCTTTTTACAGCAATTAAGTGAGATTCTTTAGGTTCAGACCGATATCTAGCACATAAGCATACAGCAAACATAATATTAGGTCTACTTGCTGTTAAGTAAAGTAGTGAACCGATCATACCTCTATAATATTTTTGATCAATTTGCTCACCATCTTCATCTTTATCCAGTTTGCATTAAGGACTCATAGGTATTCCAAGGGGTTTAACTGATTCCATTCCAAACTTCTTGAGAATTTCTTTCGTGTACTTTGTTTGGTTGATGAAAATTCCCTTTCTTTCTTGTTTGATTTATAGTCCAAGGAAGAAGTTAAGTTCTTCCATCATGCTCATCCCAAACTCACCCTCATCAACTTTGTAAATTTTTGACAAAGAAGATCGTTAGTAGCACCGAATACAATATCATCTACATAGATTTGTACTACCAATAAATCTTTATCTTTTCTTTTCAAAAATAAGGTTTTATCAACATTTCCTCTAGAAAAATTATTTTCAATTAGAAATTTACTTAGCCTATTATACCAAGCTCTAGGTGCTTGTTTCAAACCATAAAGTGCTTTGTGTAATTTAAAAACATGATTTGAAAATTCATGATCTTCAAAACCAGGTGATTGTTCAATAAAAACTTTCTCATTTATAAATCCATTTAAAAATGCACTTTTCACATCCATTTGAAATAAATTAATGTTCATATGACATGCAAATGCAAGTAATAATCTAATTGCCTCTAATCTAGCAACAGGTGCAAAAGTTTCAACAAAATCAATTCATTCTTCTTGATTATATCATTTTGCAACTAATCTAGCTTTATTTCTAATTACTATGTCATTTTCATCTAATTTATTTCTAAACACCCATTTAGATCCTATAACAGGATGACCTTTGGATCTATCTACAAGAGTCCATACTTTATTCCTAGTAAATTGATTTAATTCCTCTTGCATGGCTAACATCCAATTACTATCTTTTTCGGCTTCCTCAATAGTTTTAGGTTCTATATGAGATACAAATGCAAGATAATTATTGATATTTCTCATTGATAATCTAGTTCTTACACCTTGAAATGGATCACATATAATCAATTCCTTTGGATGACCATAAGCATATCTCCAATCTCTAGGTAGATCTATATTATTATGAGTAGTATCAATACCATCATCCTTAGGTGAATTATCATCCTTAGCCTCAGGTTCATGATCTGAAGATACATATATATTCAATTTTTCAATATCTTTTTCAAGTAAATTTGTATCTTCCTCATCATCAATCTTTTCAGAACTTGATGCTAAAGGCTCATCAAAAACTACATGAATTAATTCTTCTATAATTAAATACCTCTTATTAAATACTCTATAAGCTTTGCTAGAAGTGAAATATCCTAAGAATATACCTTCATCAGATTTTACGTCAAACTTCCCAAGATTGTCTTTACCATTATTGTGAATGAAACATCGACAACCAAATGCATGAAAGTAACTAATGTTGAGTTTCCTATTATGCCATAGTTCATAGGGAGTTTTCTTAAGAATTAGCCTAATTAAAGCTCTATTAAGGATGTAACATGCTGTGTTTATAGCTTTCGCCCATAAATACTTTGGGAGTTGGCTTTCACATAGCATGGTACGGGCCATATCTTCTAATGTTATATTTTTCCTTTCTACAACTCCATTTTGTTGTAGTGTTCTAGGTGTAGAAAAATTATGATGAATGCCATTTTCAATACAAAAATTTTTAAATAAATAATTTTTAAATTTCGTTCCATGATCACTTCTAAGAGACTTATGATATTATTTTTCTCATTTGTGACTTTCTTGAAGAATTTCAGAAATATAGGGAACGTCTCATCTTTGTGAGCTAAAAATAATACCCAAGTGAATCTAGAATAATCATCTACTATCACAAGACCATATTTCTTTCCTCCTAGACTAGTGGTTCTAGTATGTCCAAAAAGGTCCATATGAAGTAGCTCGAGTGGCCTGTAGTGGAAACAATATTTTTAGATTTGAAAAAATTTCTAGTTTGTTTTCTAAATTGACATGCATCATAAATTCTATTATTTTCAAAATCTAGTTTTGGAAGTTCTTTAACCAAATACATTCTAATCAATTTTGAAATTAAGTATGTGCTAGCATGACCAAGTCTACGATACCATAGCCATCTAATCTCATTCACCTTAGCATTATCAGCAATTAAGCAATGATTACTAGTAGACAAATTATCTAAATCAATTAAGTATACATTGCCATTTCTATTTTTAATAAATATAATGCTATTGTCAATGGGATTTGATACAGTGCAAATAGAAGCTTCAAAAGAAACTTTGAAACCTTTATCACACAGTTGACCAATGCTAATCAAATTATGTTTTAATCCATCTACATATAAAACATTTTCAATAAAAGTGAAGAGAGTGATTTGAATTTTACCAAGGCCCATGATTTGGCCTTTGTCATTATCTCCAAAAGTTACAACTCCTCTTTTGATTTCAAGGGTGATGAATTGCTCCTTGTCACCCATCAAGTGTCTTGAGCAGCCACTATCAAGGTACCATTTTCTTTTTGATCCTTTGGCCGCAAGACACTCCTGCAAGGCCATTAAGTCTTATGTTTAGGTATCCAAGCCTTCTTGGGTCCTTCATGGTTAGTAGCAATAAAGATTGTTCCTTTTGAAACCCATATTTTTTTACCTTTAAGATTTAAATTCTTATGAGACATTTTGAAATTATATTCATAAGATTTATGTCCTTTTTTTGTTACAATGATAACATGAAATATCATCTTTGATTATTTTCTTTATAAAGAAATTGTTGACATATTTTTATTTCATATGTGGTCTATATCCTAAACCAGCTTTATCAAAAATAGCTCTTTGATTATTCAAAAGAAGATTAAGTTTTTCTGAGCTATTTGTAAATTTATCAACAATATTCTTATACTTATCAACTTCTTTCTTCAAATTAAGATTTTCATTAGAAATTGATTCTTTTTCTTTCAATATATCATCCTTTTCATATTTTAGTTTGTTAATTTCAAAAACTAGTTCATTTTTTATTTTGAGAAGATCTAAGTTTTCAGTTTTCAAAGTTTTATTTTTGGTTCTTAAAATCTTGAAATCACTAACTAATTCATTAAAAGCATCATACAATTCATCAAAAGTAAAATCATCATTGGGGGTTTCAGAATTTACCTCATTCTCATCATTTGCCATAAAGTATATGTTGGCAACCTCTTTTTATTCTTCTTCAGATGAAGACTCTTCACTGTCACTCCAAGTTGTAACATAGGCTTTCTTCTTTTTCTTGTATCCCATCTTTAGTTGAGGACATTCTGATCTAAAAAGTTTCGGTTTCTTACATTCATAACATATTAAGGGATCCTTTTCCTTGTCCTTTCTCCTTCCATTTTAATTCCAGGTTTTCTCTTGTGGAAAGGTCTCCTTTTTTGCATGAATTTTCTAAATTTCTTTGCAAGGAGAGCTATCTTATCATCTTTTTCATCATCTTCACTGCTGCTCTTTCCATTTTCTGCAGCTTTGAGTGCTATTGTTCTTTTCTTTTTCACCTCTTCCTCTTGATGTTATTTCATTATAAGCTTATGGGTCATAAGGGATCCAAGTAGCTCCTCCAAAGGTAGAATGTTCAAGTTTTTGGCTTCTTGGATTGCTGTCACTTTGGCTTCCTATGATCTCGGAAGAGACCTAAGAATTTTTTGCACTAATTCAGAGTTAGTATAAGTCTTAGCAAGACTCTTTAATCCATTTACTATATCAGTGAATCTAGTGTACATGCATGTAATGGATTCATTTTGATCCATGTTGAAAAGTTCATATTTATGCACCAAAATGTTAATTTTAGATTCTTTAACTTGGTTGGTACCCTCATGAGTAACTTCCAACCTATCCCATATTTCTTTGGCAGAGATGCAAGTGGATATTCTATTGAATTCATTTGCATCCAAAGAACAGTATAAGACATTCATGGCTTTGGCATTGAGCTGAGCCATTTTTCTATCATTTTCATTTTAATCCCTTTCGGGCTTAGGAACTATAGATCCGTCTACTATGTGTGTGGGAGTGCTGGGACCATTGATAATAACGCTCCATAATTTATAGTGTAAAGCTTGAATAAAAATTCTCATTCTAGCTTTTCAATATGAATAATTTGTGCCACTAAACAAAGGTGGTCGATTTATGGATTGACCTTCAGAAAAAGATGATCCAAGTTGAGCTGCCATTTGGATCTTTAGCTCTTGATTGTTAAATCAAGCCGAAATGAGCACAAGCTCTGATACCAATTGTTGGCCCAGATGGTAACCCAAGAGGGGGGGTGAATTGGATTCTTTTTAAAAAATTTACACTTAAAAGCCAATTTCACAAAGTTAATGTGCACAAGTGAAGTGATGCTAAGAATGTAAAGCACAATAAGAGAGAGAGACAATCATGACAAACACAAAAGATTTATAGTGGTTCGGTGTTACCCACACCTATATCCACTCCCAAGCAACTCTTGGGTCACCACTATAATCACCCTGATTACAGTTGAGTTGTTTTGCAAGATCACAACTCGAACTTGTTGTTTTACACGGGATCGCAATGAACCCAGCTGGTTTTCATGGGTTCACCAGCACACAACCCAACGTAAGCTACTCTTAGCTTACCCCGAGGTCAACTACATCAACTAATTCAATCCCCCTTATTGAATTAGCAAACAGACAATTCAAATATATGTTTACAATAATTAAAAACCCCTCAATTGAGCAAATATGCAATGTAAATAAATGAGAATAGAAAAGCTTGTTTTGAAGCAATGTAAAGTTGAGCTTTTCTTTTTTTCTTCTTTTCTTCTTTTCTCCTCTCTTCTGAATGGACTATCACGATTTGAACTGAGATTCTTGAATGAAGCTCGTTGAAGAGAAGGTTGAAGATTTTAAGGCTCTTGCTCCTCTCCTTCAAAACGGTGGAAATCCTTCGGATTTGATCTTGAAACGCCTTTGGATTTCTTTTCTATCTCTTCTCAGTAGATGGCCTTGAGCACAGAGATTTTCCTCTTTTGAAAGCTAATAAATTCCTCTCTTTTTCTTTCAATATTTTCTCTTCTCTCTTATTCTCTGTTTTCAAACGGACGACGCCCTTTTTATAAACTTCCTTAATCCAAGATTAGGTGAGAAATAGCCATTGAGAATGTACTTGGATTGCTTCCTCATGCAAAGAAATAGATCTGTTGGGGGTTAGGTGAAGAAATATTACCGTTAGAATCGTCTCTAATAGATTTGAAATTCGATTCTGACATGTTGGAGTCGGCTCCAACTTTTCATGTGTCGGCTCTAAATCGGGTTTTCAAAAATAGTAACAAAACATCCGTCGGAGAGTTGGCTCTGATAAACTATGGTGTCGGCTCGATGCGATCTAGAGTCGGCTCTAATCTCCAAGGGTGTCGACTGTAACAGTGTCCCAAAAATGCACTCTCTATTCTCAGGTTAGAGTCGGCTTTAAAATTTTTAGGTGTCGGCTCTGAAAACTGACTCAAAAAATAGTTCTCTGTATCTCAGGTTAAAGTCGGCTCTAGCTTTCCAAGTGTCGACTCTAAACCGTGCCAAAAATGTTAAACTATTTCGATACACTCCGGAGTTAGCTCCAAACACTGTGGGTGTCAGCATTAAGTTCTTAACTTTAATATATTTTATTAAAAGCTGATTCAAACTTAATTTTATATATCATTTGAATTGAGATTCTTGAATGAAGCTTGTTGAAGAGAAGGTTGAAGATTTTAGGGCTCTTGCTCCTCTTCTTCAAAACGGTGGAAATCCTTCGGATTTGATCTTGAAACCGCCTTTGGATTTCTCTTCTATCTCTTCTCAGTAGATGGCCTTGAGCACAGAGATTTTCCTCTTTTGAAAGCTAATAGATTCCTCTCTTCTTCTTTTCAATATTTTCTCTTCTCTCTTATTCTCTGTTTTCAAACAGACGACGCCCTTTTTATAAACTTCCTTAATCCAAGATTAGGTGAGAAATAGCCATTGAGAATGTACTTGGATTGCTTCCTCATACAAAGAAATAGATCCATTGGGGGTTAGGTGAAGAAATATTACCGTTGGAATCATCTCTGATAGATTTGAAATTCGATTCTGACATGTTGGAGTCGGCTCCAACTTTTCATGTGTCGGCTTTAAATCGGGTTTCCAAAAATAGTAACAAAACGTCCGTTGGAGAGTCGGCTCTGATAAACTGTGGTGTCGGCTCGATGCAATCTGGAGACCGCTCTAATCTCCAAGGGTGTCGACTCTAACAGTGTCTCAAAAATGCACTCTTTGTTCTCAGGTTAGAGTCGGCTCTAAAATTTTCAGGTGTCGGCTCCAAAAACTGACTCAGAAAATAGTTCTCTGTATCTCATGTTAGAGTCAGCTCTAGCTTTCCAGGTGTCGACTCTAAACCGTACCAAAAATGTTAAACTGTTTCGATACGCTCTGGAGTCAGCTTCAAACACTGTGGGTGTCGGCTTCAAGTTCTTAACTTTAATATATTTCATTAAAAACTGATTCAAACTTAATTTTATATATCATTTTAACTGAGATTCTTGAATGAAGCTCGTTGAAGAGAAGGTTGAAGATTTTAGGGCTCTTCTTCAAAACGATGGAAATCCTTCGGATTTGGTCTTGAAACGCCTTTGGATTTCTCTTCTATCTCTTCTTAGTAGATGGCCTTGAGCACATAGATTTTCCTCTTTTGAAAGCTAATAGATTCCTCTCTTTTTCTTTTCAATATTTTCTCTTATTCTCTGTTTTCAAACGGACGATGCCCTTTTTATAAACTCCTTAATCCAAGATTAGGTGAGAAATAGCCGTTGAGAATGTACTTGGATTGCTTCCTCACGCAAAGAAATAGATCCATTGGGGGTTAGGTGAAGAAATGTTACCATTGGAATCGTCTCTGACAGATTTGAAATTCGATTATGACATATTGGAGTCGGCTCCAACTTTTCATGTGTCGGCTCTAAATCGGGTTTCCAAAAATAGTAATAAAAAGTCTGTCGGGGAGTCGGCTCAGATAAACTGTGGTGTCGGTTCAATGCGATCTGGAGTTGGCTCTAATCTCCGAGGGTGTCGATTCTAATAGTGTCTCAAAAATGCACTCTCTATTCTAAGGTTAGAGTCGGCTCTAAAATTTTTAGGTGTCGGCTCCGAAAACTGACTCAGAAAATAGTTCTCTGTATCTTAGGTTAGAGTCGGCTCTAGCTTTCCAGGTGTCGACTCTAAACCGTGCCAAAAATGTTAAACTGTTCTAATACACTCTGGAGTCGGCTCCAAACACTGTGGGTGTCGGCTCCAAGTTCTGAACTTTAATATATTTCATTAAAAACTGATTCAAACTTAATTTTATATATCATTTGGATAATTAACCTATCTAAATTCCTGAAACACTTGTCAATTACATTAGTAACACAAGGAATATACTCATAGCTTTTGTTAATCATCAAAATCAATAAGTGGATCAACACAAAATAGGAGGAATTGATGCGGTGAGAGTTCACTATATCTTTCAATGGTCTAAATTGAAGACACTAAATCCGAAAAAGAGGGTCATCAAGAAAATTCATATGAACGAGGATCATCAAAGAAAGAATATAATCAAGCATCATAAAAGTATAAAAAGAAAGCATTGTTGCATCACAAACTATATTTGAATAAACTTAAAAGGTGATCTTATAAGATTTATGCTAAATTACGATGGTCAGATGGATCATATTTTGAAAGACCACTAGATTGATGCACTTATTTGTAGAAGCATAAAGGTTGTGTTGACCTTATATTAATTTTGATGATCATAAAATAATTAAGTAAGTTACTGATGAGTTTGGTATAGAATTTTAATATAATATAGGTATATAATAGTCATCAAGTTGAAGAAGTTCAAGCTCAAGCTCTAAAGATGGTCTTTGGTTCAAGAATGAAAGTTTTGAAGAAGAACAAGACCAAAGAAGGTTGTTTCAAACATGAATTGATTGAATTCCAGATGTTTGAGAGAATATTTGATGAAGAAGTATCAAGACATGAGAGCTAGCACACTTAAATTCATCAAATGCAAAAAGTTAACAAATTGATGGTCAAAATCGAGCAAACAAGCCATTAGCTAACTCCCATACTAGCTATTGTTGTTAAAAGTGTGAAAAAAAGAATGTTCTCCAACAGTAGTTAGCATGGTAGCCGGCTATTGGGCCTGTAGTTGGCAATGTAGCTAGCTTTTGTGGGTCAAACAAAAAGCAAATTGACATTAGCCGGCATGGTAGCTAGCTACTGGACTACTAGCAGGTATGGTAGCTGGCTAACCACTAACTTGGGCCCAGTAATGGCTAGTTCTGACACATTTTAACCCATGCATTCTTCAATGTAACCATTATGTTCTAATCTTTCAAAAGACTATAAATATAAGTTCAAATGAAGGATTATCTTTTGAAGAGATTTAAGTAAGAAAAAGAGAGAAAACTTAAGAAAGAATTTAGCCTTCTTTAATTCAAAGAATTGCTATGCACCAAAGCATTGAAAGCCATTAAAGCTTATTCAAGGCTCCATCCAACAACTTCTTAAGCTTCTCTAAGTACTAGAAGATCTAACATTTCAAGGAAGAGAAGCTCACTTAAGGAGGAAACCTACAAAATTTGTAAAGTGCCTTAATTGCTTTATTTGCTCATATAAGAGCTATCTTATTGTGAAACCTATATCCTTATTCATTTGTTTGAGTTTCAACTTAGTTGAAACTTGTGTTGAGTATGCCAAACCCAAAATTGATGCTTTGTAAAGCTTTCTTGTGTTTGATAAACAAGAAGCTAGTTTCTTAACTAGGATTGTAATCGTTGAAAAAATGATTAGTGAATAAAATTCTTAAGGGATTCTTGGAGAGTGAATGTAGGTGCAAGGATTGACACTGAACCACTATAAATCCCTATGTTTGTGTGTGACTCTTTTATTGTGCTTGATTGCATACTTACTCTCCTCACTCCATTCTGCACTTACACAATTTTAATTACTTTTAAAATTGCATATACTTGCTAAAACTTTTCAAAGAACCCAATTCATCCTCCTTCTTGGGTTGCTTAGCTAGACAATAAGTGGTATCAGAGTAGGTGCTTTTAGCCTTATTTGTCTTAACCGACAAAGAGCTAAAAATTTATGGCAGCCAAAATTGGTTCTTTGATGGCTGAAGTGATGGGAATTATGTATACAAGATATGAATCAAATTCATATAAACATTGTGAAAGGTATAATATAAAATTCCCAGATGCCCAGGATCCTTAGGAACAAATTCATTATATCTCAAATAAAATCTAATTTTATTCATACCTGAGTCCTTTATCGATGTAGATGAGGATGAAGCCGGTTAATCCCTGCCACTAGCCATCCATGTGTCCGGCCTCTAACGGTGATCCACGCAGAGAAGAAGGAATGAAGACCTAAGGTATGAAGATGACATCACGGGAGAGAGAGAGGGGTGCTAGCGCCTCTTGAATCCCCTTACAGAAGATATCTTTGAAGAAAAGTATAATCTTTTCTTCTCATGCTCTACTTTCTTGGTAAGAAGGAACTATATTTATAGGTTAAAATGAGACGTTCCAAAGAGGAAGATATCTCTCTTCATGGTAAGAAACTCCCATCTTCATGGTAAGAAACTCCTCCAATCTTTATGGTAAGATTAATCTAAGTGTCACAATCTCAGCCTTTGAAATTAGGAGTTGGTTATCCCATAACTACATGCCCTAATTTGTACGTATTCATCATCGAACCGTAGAGATTCATCATGCCTCATCCCATAGGCATGATTCCATCTTCACATGACTGAGATTGGATATACATACCTGAATAATCAGAGCCATCCATCATATGGATCAAGTCACATATCAGTATCCAATTATTTGTTCATCATATGTACAAATAATTTCTCGTTAACATTCCTTCTTTATAATGGATCATATCCATTATAATTATATCTTCTTTAAATTGGGTCTCACCCAATTATTTAATTGATCATCTTATCTGAATTAAATCTAATTTAATTTTCATTTTAATTCATCCAATATTCTCCTTAATGAGTGTGACCCATTAGGCCCTTTAACATGTTGGCAATAATCATGTCCTAATTATAGACCCTAGGAATGATTGGACAACTCTTTATCTAAGTCAACAACATGATTATAGATCATGAAAGGCCTCTAGCAAAGCATCATGACCACCCAACTGCTAAAGGTTTTGTTGACGTGACCATCAACAACACCTGTCCATGAACGGTTACCGTATAATCAAATCCTTTCGTCTCATATCCCATATCAATCAGTGGTATGGAATGTGTCAACCCTGTAATTGATTTTTGTTTACTTGATCTCAGGAAAAATTGACTCATATGAATTAGAACTTCGAAACCATTTCGAATTCCAACTCAACCTTGCAAGGATTTAACAATCAATTTAATCCATCAAGTGACCATGGGATATAACCCTTTCTATCAAGGGAGATGAATCCTATCTTGATCAAACACCATCTTCATGTGCTTCATGTCATACCCAATCGACACCATATTTTCCACCTGTGGCTACAGCGACGTTTGGATGCCGTCAAAGCATAACATTCCACACATAAGATGGAATGAAGATCTTAAGTCAAAGGATCACTCACACCACCGTCATTAGAGATCAACCATCGACACTATATAGAATATCCATACGGGATCTCTGTACGGGTCATCCAATGCATCGTGACAATAACGAGCTTCCACACACCTATCCAAGTATCTTCATACTTCAGCTTGTGAAATCAGCTGCTCACCCCAAGGATGAGGATATGCAATGTGTGCCAGTCTCACGATGTTTGATGGTATCCAGTCCCATCTACACATCGACTAGGGAAGTTTAAAGAATCGAATCATAACGTGCAATTTGAATCTCACAATTTGTAATCTCTATTACAAATTTCATATGCACGGTTCACATTCTTTGTACTTTATCTCACAGGCAAATATATCAAATAAAAGACATCTGAATAGATAAAAAAATCATTTTATTTGATTTATATTCATAGAATGTATACAACATTCAATCCAATTGGATCTAGGGCATACACTAACAGTCTCCCACTTGCACTAGAGCCATTCACCCATGTATTTAATATCGAGTGACTTAACATGATTATCATGCTTCTGCTGCGGCAGGGCTTTAGTGAGCAGATCAGCTACATTATCCTCAGTGGGGACTCGTTCTATTTTTACATCATTTCTACCAATAATCTCTCTGATTACATGGTATCTCCTGAGTACATGTTTAGACCTTTGATGAGACCTTGACTCCTTAGCTTGCGCAATAGCTCCATTGTTGTCACAATACAAGTGTACTAGATCAGCAATGCTTGGAACTACACCAAGTTCAGTGATGAACTTTTTAATCCAAACTGCTTCTTTGGCTGCATGTGATGCTGCGATGTACTCGGCTTTGATCGTAGAGTCGGCAGTCGTCTTCTGCTTGGAACTTTGTCAGCTAACTGCACCATCATTGAGTGTAAAGATATAGCTTGATTGAGATTTATAATCATCTTTATCATACTGAAAATTAGAATCCGTATAATTTTGAACTATGAGTTCGGATCCTACATAAACCAAGAACATATCCTTAGTCCTTTGTAAGTACTTAAGGATTTTCTTGATGGCCATCCAATGTTTCTCACCAGGGTTTGCCTAGTATCTACTAGTGATACTCAATGCATAAGAAACATCAGGTCTCATACATAGCATCGCATATATGATGGATCCGATTGCTGAGGCATATGAAATCCTATTCATGTGCTTTCTCTCCATTTGGGTCTTAGGACTCATGTCCTTGGAGAGATGTATCCCATGCGATACCGGCAAGAATCCCTTTTTGGATTCCTCCATGTTAAACTATTTTAACACTTTATCTATGTACGTTGATTGGGATAATCCAAGCAACCTCCTAAATCTATCTCTATAGATCTTAATGCCCAGTATGTAGGTTGCTTCTCCCAAACTTTCATGGAGAACTTGCTGGACAATCATTCCTTCACTTCTTGCAGCAAGGATACATTGTTTCCTATCAATAATATGTCATCTACATATAATATCAGGAAAACAATAACACTCCCACTAGCCTTCTTGTACACACATGGATCATCCTCATTTTTGATAAAATCAAACTTTTTGATTGTTTCATCAAAACGGATGTTCCAAGTTCTAGAGGCTTGCTTAAGTCCATAAATGGACATTTGCAGCTTGCATACCTTTTGAGAATCAATGGACTCAAAACCCTCATGTTGTGTTTGGGGAGCGCGGAATACCCCAAGATCACGGCTATAGCGTATATGAGTAATACAAAAAACTTTTACCATTCTAATCTATGAGTATAAGATCATACCTTCATATTTGAACTTTGGAATACTTTGATTCGATTGCTCGACCTCAACCTTTTAGCCTTCCGCCGTATTCCCGAAAATACCTTCCTTCTCTCACAAGATGGTGGGATCTCTCGACCGATCTAGGGTTTCTTATTTTTCTTTTTCCTTAAAAACCGTTCTCAAAACCTTAACCCTAGCAACCAACTGAGAAGGTATTTATAGGGCTACAACAGGGACCAATAGGCAAATATGAAAAGGACTTCCCACGTAATTAAATCTCCCAATCCTACCCCAGGTTAGGATTCAATTACGTAAATTACAATTCATTCCACTAAAGAATTATAATTGTACTCCTAATCATATTCGAATTTATATTTTCGAGCCTTTAATATTAAATACTTATTATCTCCCCATGTTAAGATTACAGATATCCACCAATTAAATTTAATTACTGACAATATAATTTAATTGGCTTTTATTATTCTTGAGACTTATCCACTTAACTTATTTGATGTATCGGATTCAAAATCCACTTGCAAGATTTGATACAATCAAAACTTATAAGCTTTCTCAAGGGGATATCATCAATCCAAATTAACAGGACGTGGATTCCTTCAACTATTAATATTCACCATATATATAATATTATTGCCCAACCCACTGAGTTTATTGACTCATATAGAATCTCACTCTATGTGTAATCAAAGCAATAATCACTACATACACGTGTCTAGAAATAGAATTCAGATTAAGAGCATAAGTAATCATAATATTCATGAGTTTTAAATTATTTTATAAAGTCAGTATAAAATAATTAACTCAACTGGGTCCTGTTCAATACACACAAAGTGTACTAGCACAAATAGTTAGAATAAACCATTCTCCGTGTCATGACAGACATACTAAAAATTTATGCTACAGTTCTACTGATGGTATGTCCAATTCCATCTAAAACTGTGAACAATAAACTTGTATTCCAAAAGAACCGATGATCTAGTCTTCTGTGTGTAAGCCGTACTCTACATACTAGATTAAATACTCTTTGTAAATACTAGACACATGCACATATATAGTAAATGGCACACATTGCTCAAAATGAATTCTCCTTAAAATGTAAAGACATAACATAAAGCATATCTTTTAGTCTATATCTCTATCAATATACACATCCTCTACTAAATCACCATTTAGGAAGGCGGTCTTGACATCCATTTGTCATATCTCATAATCGTAATAGGCTGCAATCGCAAGCAAGATCCTTATGGACTTAAGCATGGCTACAGGAGAAAAGGTTTCATCAAAGTCAACACCTTGCCTTTGCTTATAACCTTTTGCAACTAGCCTCACCTTATAGGTAATCACATTACCATCCATGCCTGTCTTCTTCTTGAAGACCCATTTGCACCCAATGGGTTTTATCCCTTCAGGTGGATCAACCAAAGTCCATACTTGGTTGTCGTACATGAAGTCCATTTCAGACTTCATGGCTTCAAGCCATCTCTTAGAGTAAATGTCACAAATTGCTTCCTCGTAGTTAGTAGGCTCATCATCTTCTATAAGAAATCCATATCTCTCAGGAATATGATGTGTTCTACTAGACCTACATAGCTGATGTGTACTTGGAGCTACATGTTGCTCCATTATTTCTGATAGAGGGTCACATAAATGTTGCCGAATGTGAGTTGAGTTTCCTGCTCAACTTCCACTGCATTTGGCATTTGCTCTATGTCATCTAATCGGTCTGTGTCAATTTGTGGTTCTTGAGTTTCACTAATCTTAATATTTCTCTCACTGCCATTTCTTAGAAAAATCTCATTTTCTAGGAATATGGCATGCCTGGAGACAAAAACCTTTTGCTCGAGTGGATGGTAGAAGTAGTATCCTTTTGTTTCTTTAGGATACCCTACAAAATTATACTTGTCGGATCTAGCTCCCAGCTTGTCCCACTCATTACGCTTTACATAAGCGTAGCAACCCCAAATCCTTACATGACTAAGGATTAATTTCTTTTCACACCATATCTCATAGGGAGTGGAGCTGACCGACTTAGACGGAACTCAGTTTAGAGTATATTCGGCTGTGTGTAGGGCATAACCCCAAACATTTTTGAAAGATTTGCAAGGCTCATTATTGATCGCACCATATCTAATAATGTGCGATTTCTTCTTTCTAATACACCATTATGCTGTGGCGTACCAGGAGGAGTCCACTGAGAGAGAATCCCATTCTCCTTCAAATATTCTAAGAACTCATGGCTTAAGTATTCCCCACCTCGATCTGATCAAAGTATCTTAATACTTTTGCCACTTTGTTTTTTTACCTCGGATCTGAATTCTTTGAACTTTTCAAAGGCTTCATATTTGTGCTTTATCAGATATATATAACCATACCTGCTATGGTCATCTATAAATGTGATGAAGTAAGAAAAACCTCCTATTGCCTGAATATTGATAGGACCACATACATCCGAATGTACTAGTCCTAAATATTTAGTTGCTCGCTCATCCTTTTAGTAAAGGATGACTTAGTTATTTTGCCACATAAGCACGACTCACATTCCTCAAATGATTTCCAATCGAATAAGCCCAAGTAGCCATCCTTATGTAACTTGGTTAAACATATTTCATTTACATGGCCTAAACAACAGTACCATAGGAATGAGTTTTTAGAATTATTTGATTTTAATTTCTTAGTTTCTACATTGAGAATAGGGCATTGTAAATTCAAAACATAAATCCCGTTGAACATTTCAGCAGAACCAAAGAACATTTCATTTTTAAAAATTGAAATTCCTTTATTTTTAATTTCAAATGTATATCCATCATTTACAAGACATGAAACGAAAATAATATTCTTTATTATATTTGGATCATAGTAATAATTATTAAGCTCCATTACAAGCCCAGTGGGCAAGGATAAAGAACAAGATCCTATAGCTAAAGTAGCAACCTTTGCTCCATTTCCCATGCACAGGATCACTTCATCTTTTTTCAGCTTTCTACTGCTTCTTATCATCTGCATATTAATACAAATATGAGATCCACAACCGGTATTCAATACCCAAGTGGAATAAGAAGTAACAGAAAAAAATATCTCAATCATAAATATACCTGATGTAGAAGCATCTGTATGTTTCTTTTCTTTCAGGCTAGTCAGATAAGCCTTGCAATTTCACTTCCAGTGCCCTTCCTTGCCACAGAAGTGACACTTTCCCTTGGCTACTTTGTTTTTTTAATGCCCTTATTTGGTTTAGTCGCCTTGGCCTTTTGGACCTTATTCTTCTTTGGCCACTTCTTATGAGCGCCAGAAGACTCCACGATCATAACCTGCCCCTTTTCTTTCTTAATGTTGGGCTCGACATTCGTCAGCATATTCGCGAGCTCAGGTAGAGATGTCTCTAGCTTGTTCATGTTGAAATTAAAAATAAACTGCGAATAACTGGGAGGTAATGACTGTAGAACCAAGTCAATAATTAGTTTATGATCCATCACAAAACCCAATCGTGCCAACTTCTCAATCAGATTGATCATTTTTAGTACGTGAGCACCCACTGATGAATTCTCAGTCATTTTGCACTGAAACATCTCTTTAGAAGTTTGAAACCTCTCATATCGAGATTGTGCACCAAACAACTCTTAGCTAGTGCATCAAAATCTCCTGAGCATTCATATGCTCATGTTGTTTCTGAAGATCAGGTGACATCGAGGCCAACATCAAACATGTGGCCATGTCTTCAGCATCTTTATACTGGTTGTATGCCACATGACCTTAGTCAGAGCATCCGCTGGTGGAACCTCCGGTGCAACCTCATCTAGGACAAAAAGAATTTTTTTAGATCGAAGAACGATCCTTACATTCCTTAGCCAATCAGGGGTGCTAGCGCATCTTGAATCCCCTTATAGAAATACAGAAGATATCTCTAAAGATCTAAAAGATCTAATCTTTTTCTTCTCATCCTCTCACTTCATAGGAGGAAGGAACCATATTTATAAGGTGAGAAAGAAATGTTCCAAGAAAGAAGAAGATATCTCTTTTCATGGTAACATCATCGAAACATTAATCCAAAGAAACAGAAAAAACTCCCATTCTCATGGTAACGTTAATCCAAGTGTCACAATCTCAGCCTTTGAAATTAGAAATTGGTTATCTCATAACTACATGCCCCAATTTGTACGTGTTCATCATCTAACTGTAGAGATTCATCATGCCTCATCCCATGGGCATGATTCCATCTTCACATGGCTGAGATTGGCCATCCATACCCGAATAATCAGAGCCATCCATCACATGGATCAAGAAGTCATATTTGGATATCCAATTATTTGTTCATTATATGCACAAATAATTTCTCCTTAACATTCCTTCTACTATAATGGATCATATCCATTATTATTTTATTTTCTTTAAATTCGGTCTCACCCAATTATTTAATTAATCATCTTATCTAAATTAAATCTAATTTAATTCTTATTTTAATTCATCCAATATTCTTCTTAATGCGTGTGACCCATTAGGCCCTTTAACATATTAGCAATAATCATGTCCTAATCATAGACCTTAGGAATGATTAGATAACTCTTTGTCCAAGTCAACAACATGATTATAGATCATGAGAGGCCTCTAAAAAAGCATCATGACCACCTAACTGCTAAAGATTTTGTTGATGTGACCATCAACAATACCTGTTAATGAACGGTTACCGTATGATCAAATCCTTTCATCACATATCCCAGATTAATCAGTGGTATGAAATGTGTCAACCCTGTAATTGATCTTTGTTTACTTGATCTTAGGAAAAATTGACTCATATGAATTAGAACTTCGAAACCATTTCGAATTCCAACTCAACCTTGCAAGGATTTAACAATCAATTTAATCCATCAAGTGGCTGTGGGATATAACCGTTTCTATCAAGAAAGACGAATCATGTCTTGATCAAACACCATCTTCATGTGCTTCATGTCATACATACCCAATCGATACCATATTTGCCACCCGTGGCTAGAGCAACGTTTGGATGCCATCAAAGCGTGACATTCCACACATGAGATGCAATGAAGATCTCAAGTTAAAGGATCACTCACACCATCGTCATTAGAGATCAACCATTGATACTATATAGAATATCCATATGGAATCTCTGTACGAGTCATCCAATGCATCGTTACTATAATGAGCATCCACACACTATCTAAGTATCTTCATATTTTAGCTTGTAAAATCAACTGCTCATCCCAAGGGTGAGGATATGCAATGTGTGCCAGTCTCACGGTGTTCGATGGTGTCTAGTCCCATCTACACATCGACTAGGGAAGTTTAAAGAATCGAACCATAACGTGCAATTTGAATCTCACAATTTGTAATCTCTATTACAAATTTCATATGCACGGTTCACATTCTTTTGGACTTTATCTCACAGACAAATATATCAAATAAAAGACATCTGAATAGATAAAGAAACCATTTTATTTGATTTGTATTCATAGAATGTATACAACATTCAATCTAATTGGATCTAGGGCATACACTAACAATGCATGCATATATTAGTCATCAAGTTGAAGAAGTTCAAGTTCAAGCTCTTAAGAAGGTTTTTGATTCAAGAATGAAAGTTTTGAAGAAGAAGACCAAAGAAGGTTATTTCAAACTTGAATTGATTGAATTTCAGGTGTTTGAGAGAATGTTTGATGAATAAGTATCAAGATATGAGAGCTAGCACACTTAAATTCATCAAATACATGAAGTTAATACAAGCTTGGAATGAATTTTTGTGTTTTTGAAGCCATTAGCCAACTCTCATGCTAGCTACTGATGGTCAAAATTGAGCAAATAAGCATTAGTCAACTCCCACGCCAGCTATTGTTACTAAAAGTGTAAAAATAAAAAGTTCTCCAACAGTAGTCAGGCTACTAGCCATGTAGTCAGCATTATAGCAGGCTTTTGAGGGTCAAACAGAAAGCAAATTAAAATTTGCCGGCTACTGGACCGTTAGCAGGCATGGTAGTCGGCTAACCACTAGCCTGAGTACGGTAATGGCTAGTTCTAACATATTTTAGCCCATGCATTCTTCAATGTAACCATTCCAAACAGTCATAAATGGCTAGTTAACATTCTAATCCTTCAAAAGACTATAAATACAAGTTCAAATGAAGGATTTAATGAGGGTTTTGAAGATATTTAAGTAGGAACAAGAGAGAAAACTCAAAAGAGAATTCAGCCTTCTTCAATTCAAAGAACTGTTGTGCACCAAAGCATTGAAGGCCATTAAAGCTCATTCAAGGCTCCATTCAACAACTTCTGAAGCTTCTTCAAGTGCTCAAATTAAGATCCAACATTTTAGGAAGAGAAACTCATTTAAGGAGAAGACCTACAAAATTTGTAAAGTGCCTTAATTGCTTTATTTGCTCATATAGGAGCTCTTTTATTGTGAAACATGTATCTTTATTCATTTGTTTGAGTTTCAACTTGGTTGAAACTTATGTTGGGTGTGCCAAACCCAAAATTGGTGCTTTGCAAGGCTCCCTTGTGCCTGACAAGAAGCTAGCTGGTTAGCTAGGATTGTAATTATTGAAAAAATGATTAGTGAATAAAATTTTTAAGGAGTTCTTGGAGAGTGGACGTAGATGCAAGATTGGCACTAAACCACTATAAATCTCTATATTTTTGTATGACTCTTTTATTATGCTTGATTGCATACTTACTCTCTTCACTCCACTCTACACTGTTGGGTTGCTTAGCTGGGCAACAGGTTACATTTAATCCAAACTTTAATTCATTAGGAGCCAAAATTTTTAAACCAAGGAGCATTGATGCAACCCAAAAAAGTAAAAATAAGCACATCTTTGCTTTTAAGGAAGCTTTTATAAGTTTTCTTAGGAGCCTTATTGTATTCGTAGTTTCTATATGAGACTTATTTTATTATCTTTAGGGGTCCTATTTGTTTCCCTTTTAAAAAATTTATTTTTGTTATTGTCGAATCAGTCAATGATTCTATTATCTTATTTTTTAAAATTTTTAGTTTTAGTCTAATTAAGAGTTTTAATTCTAGTCAAACTTTTGTTAGACCAATTTTGCACTGTAAACAGATTCCTAGTGTACCTCATTAAAAGATTCAATGATTTGACTAATAAAATTATGAGAAATTATTCTCTTCTTCTAGCTTGGGATTGTTCCTAGCTTGAGTTGTGCGAGACCATAACTTTTTTTGGATGATCAAAGATGCTAAATTAAATATTTTTAAGGAGCTAGTGCAAAATCAGTAGTTATCTTCCTTCTGCCTGCTTACATTACTCTTCAGGTTGAAGTTGACTATGAAACTATGGTATGCCAATTTTGATGGCATATGATGTTCGAAAATACCTTTCCACCATAGTTTAATCATGAACTCATTTGTTACAAGCTTCTTATCATTCAAGATGCAAGGTAAGTTGTTCAACTTATCTTCAAAAATCTTGAATTTCATTATCTATTTGATCTTTCGTATTATCCATCATTATATTGCTACAACATTCTGCACCTCTCCTTGTTATTATAGATGAGAATGAAAGAAAGTTGAGCCAAGAGTGGTACACTAGCTCTAATACCAAATGATGTAGGATTGAGAGAGAGAGAGAGAGAGAGAGAGTATAGAAATCAAAAGTAACAACAAAGAGAAGAAGAGATAAAATAGATGTTATAAAACTCTGTTATTCGTTTATGAAATTGGAAATGATTTCAAGTTGCCTTCTCTTAGCATCCATACCCCCTTCATATGAGCTCAGCACATTAAAGAATATTACAAATTTCAAAATGCAAGATACTACAAATTTCAAAATATAAGATAGTCAAACATACAACTCAAAACTAATATTACTCTTGCAACTTCTAAAAGATCATAGGTTTCAAGATAGTCAAATTACAAGATAATAAATGCAGCTACAACTTTGAATCGTAACTTATAACTCAAAGACCAAAAAATGAGGCTTATTCTTAGCAAAGATCTGTAGTGATTCAAAAGATTTCTCCATTTGAATATGATGTCAATGCTAAGGTAGTATGTTTTGGAGGTTGGTTGTGCTTTAAAATTCGTGTGAGCTGCTCTCCAGCGATTTCTACTGCTGTGCTTTAAGATTCGGGATCCGGCTTTCTTCCTCCCTGATCTCCGGCGATCTTCTTCGCCTTGCTTGACGCTTCCGGCTCGACCTTCGTCCCCCTCCCTCTTGTCTCTCAATGGCTTCTGATGGGAGTATGGCGGATCGGTCGTCCAGGAGTCGGTTTTCGGAGAATGGGTTTGCCTGGGTTTCCTCGTCCCCCTCTCCGGCGGAGGTGGCGAGCTTGGAGGCCAGATTTTGGAGGTCGTGCGGATTCCGAAGTCGGAGCTGCAAGATGAGATGGTGGGGTGGCTGCACTGTGCTGTCCTAGCCCGATCGTTCAGCAAGTGGGTGCCGATCGAAGCTTATCTCTGAAAATTCAGACGCGCAGGGATTTCTGGAGCAATCGTCCCTGTCTCTTTGGCGTTTCGCTGCTGCATCTTCTGTGAGTTGGTCCTCAATCGGCCGTGGGTAATCAACGGACAGATAATAGCGACTGAAGCCTGGCATCCAGAATTCTTCCCGGCCAAGAATTTCGTTTCTTCGGCGTTGGTTTGGATGAGGTTGCCCAACCTTCCTATGGAATTCTAGAAGGTGGACACTCTCAGAGCAATTTCGGAGCAAGCAGGGGTCTTCTACTGTGCGGATGCTACGACTTTGGCCAAGAACAGGGGGTGTTTCGCCAGAGTGGCGGTCAAAGTCGATCTTTGCTGCCCCCTCCGGCCAGGGATCAGGGTCCAGGGGCTTCGGGGACCCTTCTAGCAGCAATTCGCCTATGAAGCTTTTGAAGGGTTCTGCCCGAAATGTGGATCCTTACATTTGGAGGGTCCTTGCTCGATGGAGGCCATGGCGAAGAATGATGGATCAGACAACAGCTTCGCCTTTGGTCCGTGGTTGGCAGCGGTTCGTCAACGAAGGCCTCCTGTAGCTCCTCCGGGTAAGCCAGCTTCTTCTTCGGGCATGCCTTCTTCTAATGCCTTTGTTCCCGATTCATTCCCTCGGCCGAGTGCAATGGATTCGAGCTTGAAGAATGGTTGGAAGGTTCCGCCGAAACAGAGCCGTCGCCACCCCCCTGGTTCTATGAAGTCAGTTTCTATCCAGCAAGCTATGGTGGGAGGGAAGATTGGCGATGCTTCTGTGGTCGAGCCAGGTCTCCAGGAGGATGTTGGCTTGAAGGGCCCAGATAAAGGAAAGTCTGTGCTGGTTTTGGAGGAAGGGGAGATGGTTTCTTCCCCTCTGGTGGTCGTGCCGGTTTTCCAAGGCTGTGCCGGTTTTAAGGCTGAAATGAAGAAACTGCAGCATAAACCGAGTGGATCCTCTGAATTTGTGAAGCCCCAAGCTGTGGTTACTGATAATCCATTTGCATCTTTGGATTTGGTTTCCAATGATGGTGGCCATGAGGAGAACTATGTTATGGTCTCAGGCCCCCTCAAGCGGGCGAGACCAGCTGATTGCCTGCCTCCCAGGTCTATCCCCAAGTTGGATAAGCGAAAAGGGAAAGGCAAGGGCAAAATGGTCAACTGTAAAGTGGATTTCATTCCTTCTCCACTTGGATTGCCCCTGCCCTCTTGTGGCCAAGTATCTGGTATGGAGGAGGTGACGGTCATCTCAGATAGTCCAATAGACCGAGTGAGTGGCCACCTTCTGCAATGCTTTTGGGCCAGGGGTCACCTAACATTGATGCTGAACCAGAGGTCCCGCAAGATTGCACTATTCAGAATGATGTGGTTCGATCGGGGTCTGTAAGGCACCATTCGGATAGTTTGATGTTAGAGGATCATGTGGTTGTCCCAACTACCTCCAAATAATATTATGAAGATCCTAATCTGGAATGTTAGAGGGGCTAATAAGCCCTCATTCCGTTCCTCTTTTGGTAGATTGATACAGCTTCATAATTTTGATATATGTGTCCTGTTAGAAACTAGGTTGTCGGGAGACAGTTTGGTGCGGTTTCGGAGGCAGATTGCCTGGTCCTGGTCTTCTTATGCGGTTGAGGCTGAGGGTCTGTCTGGAGGCATTTTGGCTATTTGGCGTAACTCGGCTGTCACGATTGATGCATTTCATCATTGTAATCAGCAGATTGGCCTTGTTGTTTCTGAAGGGACTTCTGTCCCCTGGTTGCTATCGGCAGTCTATGCCAGTACGGACTACCGAGAGAGGCGGACTCTTTGGGCTGAGCTATCTTCCTGCTTGCTCAAGGGACTCCTTCTATCATTGCTGGTGACTTCAATTGTATTACCGAGGCCAGTGAGAAGAGAGGGGGTCGAAGAGTCACCAGCACCGCTGATATTACTGAATTCAGGTCATTTATCGGGTCTTCTGGGCTGATGGATCTGGGGTACTCGGGGCCCCAATTTACTTGGTGTAATAACCGGCAGGGGACGGCGTGGGTATGGGAGAGAATTGATAGAGCTTTAGCCACTGCTCAATGGCTCCATATGTACCCTGCTGCCTCTATTACTCACCTCCCCAGGATCGCCTCGGATCATTGTCCTATTTTGATTTCCTTGGAGGATGATTTACAGCAGAGAAAACAGTTCAAATTCGAACGATTCTGGATGGTCCACTCTGTAGCCCGGACTATCATCTCTCATATTTGGCATTTCCCTATCAGGGGTCATGCTGCCTATAGGTTATCTCGCCATCTTATGTTGGCCAGACGTAGACTATCTAGATGGAACCGTCTGGAGGTTGGGGATCTGGTCAGGCAAGTTGAGCAGGCTGAAGCTGTTATATGTGCCCTTCAGTCGAAGGAGGACCAGGATGGTTATCTGTTGGATTATGATCTCTCCTTGCTGCGAGAGAACCTTGCTCGGCATCATTCCCTTCTTCGCCAGCATGAGTTATATTGGAGGCAGAGATCCAGGGTTCAGTGGATCAACAAAGGGGACAGTAATACCAGGTTCTTCCATCAGGCTACTCTGAAGCGACGTGCTGCTAACAGAATTCGAAGGTTAGCTGATGCTGAGGGGAATTATCAAGAGGATATTAATTCTATCCGGTCCCAGCTTCTCCACTTCTTCTAGTCTAGATGGTCTGATTCTAGTGGTGATGGAGCTCCGGTTATTCTAGTATCTGATTCCAGGAAGGTGCCCTCTTCGGATAATGCCAGACTTGTTAGGCCTATTTATGCGGAGGAGGTTCGCCAGGCCGTTTGGGAGCTCGGTCCAGATAAGGCCCCGGGGCCGGATGGATTCCCACCTTTCTTTTTCCATTTCTATTGGGATATTGTCGGGCAGAAGGTGGTTCAGGCGATATAGTATGTCTTCCAATCTAAGAACATTCCTGAGGATTGGAATAGGACTCTTATTACTCTTGTTCCCAAGCGCTCTGATGCTTCTCTCCCTCAGCATTTCAGGCCTATTAGTCTATGCACTACTTTGTATAAGATCTGTGCTTGTCTCTTAGCCAGTCGCCTCCGGGCTGTGATTCCCCGTCTCATCTCAGAGGAACAAAGGGCGTTTATCAGAGGGCGGTCTATTTCGGACAATGTTCTCATCACTCAGGAATTTATGCATGATCTCCATAAAGCCCCTGCCAGAAGTTGTCTTATGGCTGTCAAGCTTGATATGGAGAGAGCCTATGACAGATTGAGCTGGACCTTCTTGTATCGCTCTCTTCAGGAGTTCGGTTTTGACAAGACATTTATTGAATGGGTGATGGCTTGCATCCAAAGGCCTTCTTTCTCTTTGATCATCAATGGGGGAATGACTGAGTTCTTCTACTCCTCTGTGGGATTACGCCAAGGGTGCCCTTTATCCCTCCTCTTGTTCATATTGGCTGTGGATGATCTGTCTCGTGCTTTCCACCAGGCTCAGCAATATCAGAGGATTGTCCCATTTAAGATGGGGGATGAGAGCCCTTCTATCTCTCATCTTTTGTTTGCTGATGACTGTATCCTCCTCTATTGATAATGCCGCATCCTTTGATTTCATTATTCAGAGTTATTATCAGGCTTCGGGTCAAAAGGTCAACCTTCATAAGTCCTCTATCTGTTTCAGCCCAAAGACTTCCAGATCCATCAGGGAAGATATCATCAATCGACTGGGTATCTCTACTCAGACTGATCGATTTATGTATTTGGGGATCCCCATGACTGGCAGACAACCTTGTTGTGCTGATTTTGCGGATCTTGAGAGGCGGGTCCGACAACGTATCGAAGGTTGGCATGTTACTGGCTTATCTATGATGGCTAGAGTTATCATTGTCCGGTTGGTTCTTTCATCCCTTCCGCTCTATATGCTTTCAAATGTGGCTATCCCAACTACTTGCTTAAGGAGGATCGAGAAATGCTTTAGAGATTTCTTACGGGCATCTATGCAAGACGGGCATGGTACTCATATCATATCTTGGGACATTATATGTATGCCAATTCAAGAAGGAGGTCTCAGGATCCCATCCCTGAAGGTTAGGCGTCAAGCTTTATTGGCCAGACATGCTTCTCGTTTCCTCCTGGAACCGCAATGTCTTTGGAGCTCTATTATGCGGGCGAGATATGGTGATTGGAAGGCAGGGGAGTATATTATGCCGCCCCGGGGGTGCTCTTCTTTTTGGAAGGAGGTATGCCAGTTTGGAGACTCCATCATGAAGAATACCTCTTGGATGATTGGTGATGGCCATTCTATTGACGCTATTCAGGATTCGTGGATTTCTGAGCTCCCTTTATCCCGATGGCCCTCATTTTTTAGTACTGATGTTTCCACCGATCTGAGGGTTAAGGATCTAATCTCATCAGATCCCCCCTCCTGGCATATCCCTTTGGTGACCAGTCTGTTTGGAAAGGAACTCTCTCAGCGGATTTTATCCATTCCTCTTATCTCTGGTCCCTCGGCTGATGTTAGGCTATGGCAGCGATCCTTCCTCTCTAGGGCCCCTTTCAGAGACTTGATGAAGATATTCAGGCCTCAGTCCCAGGTAACGAAGGATGCTACTTGGATATGGTCGCTCCCCACTCTTTCTAGGGTTTAGCTCTTTCTGTGGAAACTTCTTTGGGATCGCCTCCCGACTTATGCCCTGTTCTCTCGTAGGGGAGTCTCTATCCAGCCGACCTGCCCCCTGTGTGCCTCGAAGGATGAGTCGACAGACCATGCGATATTCATATGTCCTAGAGCTAGCCAGATATGGCACTTGGTGGGCTATGCTTGTAGAGTGGATGCTTTTGGTTCCCCTCGTCTCCTCTTTTTTCAGGATCTTCGGATGGCTTCTCAGCATACTCGGGGTCTTTGGGCAGCCACGGCCTACCATATTTGGTTATCTAGGAACCAGATTATATTTTCTGAGGACTTTATATCTCCTTAGCGGCTGGTGAGGAAGATCAGATCCTTAACCGCTGATTGTGCCCGTGCTACTCTATCAGTTGGTTCTGACATCTCTAGCCTCTGGGGTTCCCCTGCTGTTTCGACAGCGAACCGTCATACGGTTTTCATTTCCTGGGAGCCCCCTCCTCCAGGGTTTGTCAAAATCAATTTTGATGGGAGTGTCCGTGGTAGATTGGCTGGTTCGGCTTTCATTATCCGTGGGCCTCAGGGTGATATGTTGGCGGCTGGAGAATTCGGCTCCCTAGATTCTTCTGTCCCTACGTCTGAGCTTTATGCTGCTTGGACAGGTATTTCTTACGCTTCTTAGACTCTTCGAGCCCAGAGACTAGTAATTGAAGGCGATTCCATGACAGTTATTCAGTGGTTGCGAAAGGAGAGTATTCCCAAAGCATCCTCTAATCTGATTCTCAGGGTTATATGGTCTATGCTTCAGGAAGTTGACACTGCCCAGATTCGTCATGTTTTTAGTGAAGCCAATTCGGTGGCGGACTGGGTGACAGCTGCTGTGGCACAGTATGTAGGATTTAGGATATGGAGTAGTAGTGACCCCTGCCCTCCTGTTTTGTCGCAAATTTTATATTCTGATGTATCTGGAATGACTCACACCAGACTTGTGTGATCGCCCGTCTATTCAAAAAAAAAAAAAAAAAAGAATATGATGTCAATGCTTTCGTTTAAAAAGCCTAATTTCCAATGCCTCAAACTATGCGCAATTTAGAGTTCCCAAAGAAAATTTGGCCACCTTTCTAATAGAGGTTTGTGTTGATTATTAATTCAAAAATTAAGCTTTTATCTCTTTCGGTAACTACATTAATTATGCATGTGATTTGGAAAGAGTTCCAAATGATTAAAGAAAATAAAATGCATTACGGGCCTCCTGTATCAAAAAATATAAGATTGGAGTTGAAACAAAAGGAATTTCAGTGTATCACTGGAGATATAATATTGTTTCAAAGAGTAGTCATCTCATAGTAGATTGGCATGAGATTAAGCATAGACAGATTATCACCCTTCGCAACAATTTCCTAGAAGTACAATTAGTTTTGTAGCATCATCATTTAGGTGATGGCACAGTCTATATTGTCTACGAAAGTATTATACTAGGAGCATGTTTGATGAAACATTGTACTAGCTAAGAGCATGTTTAATGCTCTTAATTACATTCCAATTAAAATGAATTAGATGCCATTCAACCCCCAATATATGTTGTCCATTTTTTTTCTTTTCTTTTCTTTTCTTTTTTTTAGAAGAGTCGTTCATTATAGGTATAATAAAAAATATTGGTCAAATTCGAATTAAGTTGATCTCCTTTCAATGATACATGAAAATAAATTATCTTTTTGTCATATTTTGACCACTTGATGAACAACAAGACCAAAGTGCCTTGTTCATAAACAATTAACTTTGTCAGGTTAGAATAATTTATGAATTTGTTGTCAAATATGATGACTTTGATTCTGGGTTAGTGGTGGACTTGATAAACCTTTTGTGTCGTTCATATCAAGCACCTGTGTATCAATTAAGATTACATGCTGATATCGACTTATCATTCAATATCACAACGTTTCATATCTATATTTCCCCATCTGGCAAATAGGGAAGAGATTCTTAGGTATTAATTTTCTAAGAATTGACTGCTGAAAAAAATAGAATCTTCAATTTTTTTCCTATATACTTTTGGTTGATTGTGAAAAAGAAGTTTGAAAAATATCTTTTCCCATATTAATCATGTTTGATTAGCTAGACGTGGTAATAATTTTTTCTTGGAATCCATACTCTTATTAATCTTTGTTGAAATTTCCGACCAAACAAAAAGGATGGCTATGATTTTTTAGGAAAGGTAATGTTTTACCGGAATAGAGCGTCAACTAAATGAGACTAAAAAGTATATGGGTTCCGCTAATGAGTCGCCCAAGGGCGCTCATTAAGAGGCATTTGGCACCTAATTATTAAGCCTTTCATAAAATAAGAAAAAAAAGATAATTTTTAAAGGATATTTGAGGAGACATTTTAAGCCCCAATTTATGCAGCAATAAGGGCTTTGGAAAGATTTTTTTAAAAAAATAAAAATTTTTACAACCACAATACCTCCTATATGTGTTATTCAAACCATCACGACATCAAAACAGAATTCTTTATAACGTTAACTTTGTACAGCAAAAGTATTATACATATCTAAATGATCATTGTGTGTTCCATCCATGATACAAACATCTATTGTTCATCCATAATCTATATGGGCACTAATAACTTTTTCACTATATCTCAAATATAATTTCAATTGTTCATGCCTGTATTGCAGCCATCCAAGTATGCATATCACTTTGTAGCGTAAAATAAAGGATTTTGTTTAATTTATTACGTGGGTCATGTCTATCCATATTAAATGAACAAGCCATATCTATTTGTATTAAGTGAGTCATGATATGTAGATGATTTATTTATTAAATGATTTGCATATATCATATCTTGTTATATATTTAATGATCAAATCATGTCCATATTTGATTTTTAATATGATTAATTAATCATATTATGTTCATATTGATTTATAAACCATTTAATTTATTAAATGAGTCATGTTTATTTGTATTAAGCGAGAGAGTCATGTCTATTGTATTAACCGAGTCATATCATATTAATTTTATATGATTTATTATTAAATAGTTTACGTATATTATCTATTTAATGATTAAATTATGTTCATATTCAAATTTTTAATATGATTAATTAATCATATCATATTCATATTAATTTATAAATCATTTATTTATTAAGTAAGTCATATCTATTTGGTATAAAATATTTAATATATTAAGTGAATGAGTCATGTTATTAAGCTAGTCATGTCATATTGATTTAAGATGATTTATTTATTAAACATTATATATATATATATATCATATTGTGTTAAATGGTTTATAAATAGATATAGACATAATTATCGTTCATCCATAATTTGTGCTTGTATGGGGAAGCAGCAAAAAATGAGTAGTCAAATGCATGTATTTATGGTTCATCCATAAGCTACGCTTGCATGGGCACTAATAACTTCTTCATTATTCTCAAATATAATTATAACCGTCCATGCTTATATTGTAGCTATCCAAGTATGCATATCACTTTGCCGTATAAAAGCTTATACCATAAAGGATTTTGCTTTAATACCATGATGGTCTTAATGATATGCATGAGGAGGTAGAAATATTAGAGCTGCAGACATTTTTTTTAAAAATATTCTTTAAAAGTTTATTTCTTTCTTTCTTATTTTTCTTGGAAGTTTCGATAAATTGAGTCTTAACTGCTCCACAACGAGTGCCTGAAGCACTGGTTAGCAAAACCTTAGGTGTGTGTGTGTATATATATATACATATGCAAGGGTAAATGAAGGAATATGGATGAATATAATTAACATAATTTAACACTAACTAATCCTAAATAAGCCATTCAACACTTGCAGCAGCATCTGATTAGGGATAGCAATTCATGTTGCTACGTAGTATTGGTATCATGTTGAAGCTAAGGCTATATAAATCAATATAAATGCGGTACGGTTGATTTATCATATTAAAAATTTAAGCATGAATATAATTCGACTATTAATTAGATAATATGATATGATATATATATATAATTAATTTAATAAATAAATTATGTTAATATGATATAACATATTTAATATAAATAGGCATAACTTGTCCATCTAATATGAATAAACATAATTTACTTAATAAATTAAAAATAATATTTTTTTTTATAATTATATATTGATATTCTTTATAAAAAAAAAGATTAAAAATACTATTAATTTGAATGGATTCTAATCATATTATCTCAAGTTGATATAGGTTAGCATGATTAAATCATTTCATGCCATAATTAATTTGATAGGGTCTCGCAATATGAATGAATCCACTTAAAGTTGTTCTAAATTTTATTTATTTTGTTTTAGACTTAGTCACGTTCGCGTGTCCAATTTTGCTACTCCTACAGTCCGAGTCAGAGAGATCTTGCGGTGATTCGACTGGGGCACCATCTCGGCGGCTGCTTACCAGCGATGCTGCTTTTCGTCCGATTCCAAATCGAGACTCCGCTTGGAAAATAAAAAAAAAGAAGGGGCGCGTCCTTCTCTTTCCTCCTCCGCAACGAGAGCAATCCTTGTTTTAAGTCTCCCTTCTTCTCCTTGCCCTCTCTCTTCCTCAAAGATGGCGTCCTGGGATCGCTGGGTCGAGGCGGCACTCTCGAGGTTGGCTTCCACAAAGCTTCTCCGCTCCACCCGGCCCATCTCCCTTCCCTTGCCGCCGCCGCACGGCGACCCCCCGGAGGAGCTCGAGGCATTCGACGGCCCTCGGCATTGGGACCGCTTGTCGGTGGAGGTGGAATTCGAGGAGCCCACCTTCCAGGAGTGGCTTCATGAACTCCCAAGCCCTGGTAAAGCCTTTTCCCGCTTAGTCTCTCTCAAGCTCCCACTCTTAACTCGTCCAATCTCCCCCAATGCTTCCAAATTTGTGTTAACATTTTGAATTTTTCAACAATATCTAGGACACCGGATCGCAGTACTTCCAAGTTCGAAATTTAATTTGTGATAAAAATTCGATTTTTTTTTTTTCAACAATCGTTATTGAAGTGTTTCCAAATTCGAAACTTGTTTTAAAAAATTGAATTTTTTAAACATATGTTCAGGAGGTGAATCCATTGGTAAAGAGGAAAAGGTCGGCGGGAAGCTGCTGCTCTTCTCGGGGAACGATTACTTGGGTTTGAGCTCTCACCCGAGCGTTCGAAAGGCTACCGCAAAGGTTAATGCACTCGATGATCTTTCATTGTTATGATGTATAGTTAATTTATACAGGTGGGCTTGTTTTGGAATGCTTTTTGTGTTGATTTCCATCTACTTTTAGGCTGCTCAAGAGCTCGGTATGGGTCCGAGAGGCTCTGCTCTGGTCTGTGGTTATACTAACTATCACAGGCTACTTGAAGCTTCCTTGGCAGATTTGAAGAAAAAAGAGGTATTTGAGAAATATGCCAGTTTTTCTATATTGTAAGATTCTAATGCATTACTACCAGTAAAGAGTTTCTTATGCATTGCTTCTTGGTTGCTTTGCATTAACTTATGCTTCATGTTATATTATATATATAGACTCCTTTGGGTTGGAAGAAAGGCTTTAAACTTTATTCACTGTATACATTTGTTTATAATTGAGAAGGAATGTTTAGTTAAAATTTACCATCCTTATGATGATGACATCAGAAACAATAGCGCTAGAACATGAGTCAAGGTGTTCTCATTCATAAATAATAGTGTTTGCACTTGGATTAGGGTGTTAGATGCAAAATTGAACTTTTATTTTTATTTGCGTGCGTGTGCGCGCACATGTGCATGTGCATGTGCATGGACTTGGACATGTTTATCAAATGTTACCTGATGTGAGTCAGCACTTGAAGTTCACTGGACTGAACTGTTTTAGTATCACCTACGGTGTGCAAATTCTTTCCTTTAGAAGAGAATTAAACTTTTACCTTTTTTAGCATGGTTATTAGATGAAGGTACCATAACAACAACAATAAAGTCTTAATTGCAAACTAGTTGGGATCGGTTATATGAATATATATTTTTTTTTTTCATTCAGCCCTGTTCTGAGTCAGGTTACTAGATGACAGTGAGAATCCAAAAATGAAATTCTAGATGCATATGAGGTGAGGAAATTAAGTTTGAAAGATCACACTAAAATTTTGACACTTTGGGGTTTGAAAGGTGTGGCCATTTGTGTAATTCCAATGACTAAAGAAATATTTTTTGTTTTCGTAACACTCTCCACCCCCTTTTCCAACTTTAGAGCTGCACGGCTGGATAAAAATTCTGAATATCATGAGATGGTACATTAAATGCTAGAACAACATGCCATACTGTGGCAGAGAGGAATATGAATTAAGAAATAATAATACATGCTAGAATCAAAAATTTTATGTTCTCCATGGACCTAGCGTTCCATGGATTTTTTGGAAAGAAGAAAACATATAACTGCGTGCAGGTGACTTTGCAAATTAGTTGACAATTTGATATTTTTCAAGTGCTCATTTCTACCACAACATGTCTATGTTACATATCTTGCTGGCAAGGTAGCAGCATGGTTCTGGGTTGTGTATCTCTGTTGTGTTCCTGACAGCTTGTTTTGCTTCACATAGGCCTGTATCGACGCAAAATGTCTTTAAAATATAAATCAAGCTGGAAAATTAGCAGCATGGTTCAGACTTGTGGCATCTTTCGTGCCAGTCCACATGCATCTTTCCCATTGAATTGTTTTTGGTCTCTTCTCTTTCTAGGAATTGAATGCTTGGTGTACAAAATTGAAATGCTATTGACACAGAAACATTGTTCTGCTTTGGATAGCTTATAAATTAAGATAACCCATACCACATAAGCTTCCCATGTTCTATATTGTCATGTTAGCTTGTGATAATATCAGCAATATGTATGCTATTCACACAATTTCTTCATAACATGCACAAACACATTTTCTTGCAGTTGTATCATATATTTTTAGTTTATTTATAAGCAAATAGATGCATGAATATGTTAACTTACCAATAAATTGCATGAGACTGTTTACCTGAGACTCTGCAATGCACATCTTAGACAACAATGAATACATATATCTGAGATGTCTTATGACTGAAAGTTTCTATAGGTTCATTAGATGCTACCATTAACCATCCAGAGACTAGTATAAAGCTGTAAATCTTGGTGTGCCAATACCAGATCTATGTTGTCATAACATACATATGTGGTATTCTTTCCACTTATATTTTGTTGATTCTTCTGTTTTGTTAAATGGATTGTATATTATTATCTATTTACAGATTCTTGACATTTGCTTCAGAGTCATGGTCAACTAAATTGAATATTGTCTGAAATACTGGTTCACTTTTAAAATTTATGAATGTTGGACTAAATGGATTTGCTTTGACTGGAGACAATGACCATATAAATCCTGAGAAGCTGTAATAAAAAAAGAGCAGAGGAAGCTCATTATAATGGAGATTATGGGTCTAGAAAGTACTTAACATACAGGTAGGTTCTGTTAAAGTGACTTTAATGGGTTGATGAATTTGGGTCATTGGTTAGTGCTGTGGTTGCACTTATCCTCCGTGCTTAAATTAGCTGTCATCACCTTAAAAGGCTGATGCACTGTAGAGCAACTCTGGTGCAAATACAACAAGTTACTGAGTTAGATGCTGTATCTTTTGTGTCATGTCCCGTGCTTTTTGTTGTTGTATCACAAATGTTACTAAGAGGCCACTGCATGGTTTAAACCCTTTCAGGATTGCCTTCTTTGCCCTACTGGCTTTGCTGCCAACATGGCTTTCCTGTCAGCTCTGGGAAGTGTTAGCTCGCTTCTGGCTGTTGGTAGGAAACCATCTAAGGATGAAAGAGTTGCCATATTTTCAGATGCTTTGAATCATGCTTCAATAATTGATGGGATTCGTCTTGCTGAGCGGCTGCAGGAAGCAGAAGTTTTTGTATATAGGCATTGTGATATGTCTCATCTTAATGCTCTGCTGTATGTCTTCTTTTTATAGTTGAGCTAAAATGTGTCATCTATTCATTGAATACCTTACCTCTCATTGTACTATCTACCTGTTAATAAACAGATCATGTTGTAAAATGGAGAAGAAGATTGTCATCACAGACAGGTAAGTTGCGCCTTGGTAACTTTTGAAGATTAAGCTACATATGGTTCTAGCCTTGGGTGGCCTGAAAGTGCTTCTCCCATATGCCTTTTGATGACAGTGGTGGCAATCAAATACTTTTCCTCCATTGTTTCGCAGTGCCTGGCTCACAGATCACACTGTAAAGGGCATTTGATTGAGTTTCTGTTGCATAAAAAAATTTGCATTCTTATCATGCAGCCTGTTTAGCATGGATGGAGATTTTGCTCCGATAACCAAACTTGTTGAACTTCGCAAGAAACATAGATTTTTATTGGCCATTGATGATGTAAGTCTAGCTTATGTAGATTTATTTTAGCCTGTGCATGTGTTCCACAAGTGTTGTGTCATGATTTATGCGGAACTTCTTTCAGGCTCATGCAACACTTGTTTGTGGAGAGAATGGCGGAGGTGTACCAGAAATGCATGCATGCGAAAATGATATTGATATTTGCATAGGTACCCTGAGCAAAGCTGTAGGATGCCAGGGGGGTTTCATTGCTTGCAGGTAATCACTATATTTGTTCTCTCAAGCGTTGGCAGTGAAAGCAAAATGTTGAAGACTGTAATGCATCAAGCTGCCAGATATAATGACCTTTGTATATGGTAAAATAAGTTGAACAATTCATGAGAACTTGCTACCATTGATTATGTTGGTTGCAACCCCAATATGTGATGGATGCTCCTATTTCATAACATGCTACATCATATAAGGTAGCATAGACAATTGAGATCTAACAGTTTGGTGGTGAACACATTAGTTAACTTTCTGCATCACATGTATGTTCATCTCTCTAATATTTACGACATTTTTGTTTCATTCTCATGATTTTTTGGTTTTTATTGCTAACAACATTTGGTTGGGCTTTTATTCCTAAAAAAACTCCGCCAGGCTAGTCCCAAGTCTGGGTAAAAGAGGAGGGTTCTATTAGGTAGCTGATAGCCAGCGTAAAACTCCATCAGATCCTTTAAAAATGAATTTACTAAATCAAACTAAATACTAAAACAATATGTGAATAAATTAAGTGTAACAGAAATGCGTATGTTAAGATGGATATGTGGTAAAATTTTAAAAGATAGAATTAGAAATAAATATATAAGAGAAATGATAGGAGTAGCCTCGATTGAAGATAAAATGAAAGAAAATCGATTACGGTGGTTTGGACATATACAACGAAGACCTTTAGATGCTCCAGTTTGAAAGAGTGATCTTTTAATAATCCATGATAAGAATAAAGGTAGAGATAGGTCTAAACTAACATAGGCAAAAATAATTAAAAAAGATATAACTATTTGTAATTTGAATGTCGACTTAGTCCTGAATGGAGCAGAGTGGAGGAAGCAGATTCATGTAACCGATCCCATGTAGTTGGGAAAAGGCTTAGATGAGTTGAGGCTGAAGATGAAGAAGTGATATAACAAAGTGCCAAGTTGATAAAGGAACAAATGCTATCCACTTATCCACTGGAATAGGAATTAAAAATGTACAAGCACAGCAGGCATACTTTCTACTGACACCATGTCGTTGACTGTGTCTATAGACCATATCTTGAAAAAAGATCAAAGTGGTGCTGCCTCTTTGGGTGTAGCAAACATGTGAGGATGGTGGAGACATTTATTGCTATCCGTTAACAAATTCCCTCTCCTAAGATTTAGTTCTATGTTCATGTTCTGTTAAAGAGGCAGAAGTATGATTTGTTGGCATTGCATGAAGTTTCTAGCTTGGATCCTCCAACTTAATCATTTATAAGGGGTAAACTTTTCTATCATTGGTTTTATTCTAGAGAAATATAGAACATCAGTAGGAAATTAAAGTTTAGATTCTGGCTCATGAAAAGTTATGGCCTGTAACTCACTTTGTTTTATCCCAGGGCAGCAGTAGGTTTGCATGAGGTGGTTCTTTGAGGGGTCAAATACTACTTGAGCTTACTCTTTCCAAGATTTCATCATTGACTTGAATCTTGATTTAAAAAATGCAACCATGGAATTATGACAATATAAAAGGTTTAAAACTATTGCTCTCTTGCTCTTTGCTGTTGAATTTGTGCACGCAACAATCCGATCTGTTGTTATTTTCTTTGCTTCTGTTCATGACTATGTTATCCGACACGGTTCCTTAGAACTGTTTTTTAGTTGTATTTTGACCTATTTATTAATATTTTAGATTTTTTTTTTGAGTCTGCTATGAGAATTATCAAGGTCATCATATTTTCCCATAGAGACATATATCATTTTTTATATAAATATTTTAGATGTGGGAATGGTTCAGAGACTTACAAATCAGAGATCATAATTTTGATGCACATAGATTTTGTCTGAAATGACTTGTTCAATGCATTTATATTTAACATGCAGTGGTAGTTGAAACTTGAAAAGCAATGGCATACAATTAAAGGAGTCATGCATTCATATTTCAAACTCTTCCTGTGCTTCTGCTGCTTTCCATTTTCTTTGTTTACGATATGTCAACTTTATTTATATATTTTTAAATGCTTATCTCTGAGAGTTGTATAGAGTCCACCTAGATTTGATTTTATTTCTGCTTCTATAATCAATTAATAATGTTATTTACATTGGTCTTAGAAGTGTTTTTGCTTCTGTTGTATTTAGCCATTTTGGTTATTCAACTTATTTTTCTACTCTTTTTTACCAAATAAGGCCTATTTTTCCTGGTTTATGTTTTGTTGATGCTGGAGGAGCTGAAATGAGCATAAATGCCTTTTATCTGATGGTTAGTACCATGAAAATTCACTATTTAACATGTAATTCTTGTTTAACAGCAATAAATGGAAGCAATTAATACAATCAAGGGGCCGCTCGTTCATATTTTCAACTTCTATTCCGGTGCCTATTGCTGCTGCTGCTCATGGTATTTACTGCTTACATATGCACGGTTTACATGCAAGCCATTTGTGGACCAAATCATATATTGTTGTCTTTCCTAGTGTTGGTTTTGATGTGAAATGATGCATGTTTATTTTTTTAAGTGCTGTGGCCCTAGTACTCAAACCTTTCAATAATATAAATTTAAAATCGATGAGAAACAAATGATCAATGTATTCTATAACTTCAACAAAAGGAACTACATGAAGTATGCACATTAGCTTAGTACTTTGTTTCTTAGTACTTTGTTGTAAACTGAAATCTATTGCAATATATAAACTAGAACATTACCATCTATAAGCTTCTGATTTTTTGTTTTGTTAGGCACTACCTTCTTAACTTTCCTAGAGTATCATTATACACTCAAGAGTTAGAGTCAATAGTATCCAACTTGTTTATTTCTTCACTAAATTTAACGATGATGGCAATGTCTGGAACACTAGAATTTGATGAACTTAAAAGATTTAAGTAGTTGTGGAACAGCTCCAGAATTACTTGCATATAATTCATGAAAGCATTAGAAAATTTAAAAGACGGCTAAGCACAGAATATAGCTAATATCATTCAACCCTAAGGGGGATATCTATGGTAAAATTAGATCAATGATAGGGCTACTAAATCCTCAATATACTAAAAGGCTTAAAAAAATGGTAAAGTTGGTCATCACCTCAATGACTTTAACAAAATAATCAGACCATGTTCACAAACCAATTTCATGGACCATTTTTATAGTCATAATTATTTCTCTCTACAATTACCAAGATGATGATTACTTTAATAGCTGGTTAGTTTGACGTTTTTATTTTAATCTCTTTTGACTGCATGTACAGTGCTAAAAAAGGCTAAAATTTTGTGTGTTTTTTTTTAAGATCATGCAATCAATTCGTTAAAATATTTCTAAGATCCCACAAACATATTGTTTTAAATACATTAGATAAAATACTCTGGTAACTGAAGTCTCTTTATGGTTTCTTTTTAATATTAGCTAGCTATTTAATCTGGTGAACTCAGTAATAAAAATTATGTTATTTTGAACTTTTGCAGCATGCCATCATGTAAACCTCATGATTGCCTTTGAAAGTGACATGGGTCAGGATGGCATATTTAGGAAGTTGTCACTTAATTTACATCCTTATCTTTGTTTCCATAGATATAGCTTTTTGGTAGTAATAAATTTTCTTGTGTCTGGTACATGGGTTGTAGGAAATTTCTTTAGCTTAACCTTTGATTGTTCAAAAGCAAATCCTGGGTTTCAAAGAAATTTTTGAGTTACTGGTTTGGGCAACTTCAAGCTCCATCCCAACTATTTAATTGGACATTATGAATCTTTATTTATCAATCATTTCTTTAATTTATTCGAATTATTCTAGATCCTATCTCCCAATTCCTGTCCATGTTTGCATAGGTCTTCTCTGTCCAGCCCTTCTGATGGACACCAATCAATGATGTGCAGTATTTTTATTTCTCTTTTCACAATTGTTGCGTGGCTACAGTCATATCCTTCCAAGAGGAGTATTCCTACCCAAGCGTATGAACAACTTGTCTTAGGAATGCTGTCTGAACTAATGGTTTAAGTGTGGGTAAAAAAAAACTTCATGGTTTAAGTTTCAGAATCTTTACCTTCACACTGCAAAACCATTTGGTATCATAGCATCAGACTCCCAATGATGTTGAGTTTATCCATAGCAATTAATTAAAGAATGTAGACATTGTAAAAGGTCAGGCAAACTTTTAAAAGTACTTTTCAATGGCAGGGCTTCTTAGAGTAGGTTTTGAATAGCTTATCAACACATTGAGTATGAGGCTCAAACTTAATGAAGCCATTCTACAATTAATGATTGACTCCGATGATGGGTGACGGAGAACTTAATGACAAGGGAAAACAAGAAGAGAAATTGCAAGGATTGCCTTCTATTCTCCTATGCTTGTGTCCCCTTTATGAAGGAAATGCTGGACAGTATCCAATGGCTGATCTAGACTGATAATGTGTTTGTGCCTGATATACTTGGTAGTTTAAGGGTAAATCTGGGAATTACTATGGGATGCCCGATGGTTTTAAGGGATATAGCTTATTATCTAATACTTTGATCGATCATCCACGTAAACAATCTGAAGGAAGACATGCCAAGTTGATTTGGTTATGAATGTTGTTATAATCCAATGGCAAATCTGGGAGTATTTGCTTTTGGAACATGGATCTTTGAACCTGAATTCTGAGATTGGCTGCAGGTACCTGATAGTTCCTGGAGGTGTAGCACTCATCTGATTTACAATCCAATTTAGATGTTGATAGAAGGCTTATGAAATTTCCTTGCCTCCAATTTTCAGCATGATCCAATGGTCAATACAGGATCCTCTGAATTCTGTTTACTAGCTAGTTTGGAACCTTAAGAAACTAATATCTGTTGACATATAGTTTTCTCATGCCATGTGTGATCATCTGATCAATGATCCATCTGTCATGAAAGTGCATTACATATTCCTCTGGAATCCACGTGTCAGGATGTTTCAGAGGCTGGTGATGAACCTTAAGCTACTTCAGTTCAAGCCTTTTCTACTCAAGCCTTAATTAGTTTCAATCAAAGCCTAATTTTTAAATTGGGAACGTTAGGAGGCTTCTCAAGGTTATGAATAAGAGGCTTCTCATTGATAAGTTCAGCTTTGAACCTTGTGAACAAGGGTTTGGTTTTGCAACCTAAACTATGTGAGATTCAGGATTTTTCCAAACCTTTGTTTTACTTTATATAATGATCATGATATATCTCATTGTCTTTATTTATTTATTTATTTATTTTAATGTAAGGGTCTTTGTTTTTCAGCCAACATAATTGGAGGTTGCTCATTAATTTAAGAGTGCAATTAATCAGGATTCAAATGTTATTCTTGAGAAATATAGTTCCCATATTTACCTGATTCCTGTATTACTTGAATTCTTATTTCTCACAAGCAAAGTCACTTTACCATTGAAGTTTCTTTCATTTTGTGGTGATCCACAGGAAATTTCTTTTACTGTTTTGTGAAAGTCATACTGGGAGGTAGCATGCAACATTATAAACCTTTTGGCATTGAACACCATGCAGGACTTCCACAGAACACTGGCATTACTCAGACCTATAGTACTTGTGGAGTTGCATTGAATGAGTGAATCAATAGAAAACAAAAATCAAGGGTGAATATCACATTTTAAAAGAAGAACTATTGGGAATTAGAAGCATCTCTCGTTTAGACCTATCCCATTGATATGCTTATTGAACCTTCTAGCCTTAAGACTTGGTGATGTGTCTCCACAATAGTTTGGGATGTGGGGTTGCCATGTAAGGATTCCTTATGCCCTTTTATGGGATATTCTGGTAATTTCTAAATATCTTGCTTTATCCTTTGAAGATGTGACCCTTAATTTTAGATCTATCATTTTGTTTTTTTCTTTCTAGTGATGATTTTTTTTTTTTTTTTTCTGAATGGACAATTCAAAAGTCTTTGTCTTGACCATCCAAGCTGAAAAGAAAGTTGTAAGGCCATTAGCGTGTGTTATGTCTTGCAAAAATTCTCATAATTCTTCTGTTCAAGGACTTCAACGAAATTTTTTTATAATGCCATTGCTGATGAAAAAAAATGATGGTTTAACTCTCCAGTTCAAGATGAAACTAACTATTATGGCGGTCAGAAACAACCTGCAAAAGCTTGCCATATGCAAGCTTAAATGGTATGTCTATATCTGTATCTGCTGGTTGTTTGGTGGTCAGTTGAAACTAAAAATGGGTGCAAAAAGTTGTCATTTTATGTGCAAAAAGCAATTTTGCATTTCTGTCCTCTGGGTGCAGGCTTTGGAATCCAATGCTGTCTGAAGTGTTGGAAGCCAATTCCAGAAACTAGGATTTGATCATTTCCACAGTAGCTTTTATAGACTTGAATCATTAATGGTATGTCCATTAAATTCCTTGTACTGACATATGGATTATGAGTTCTTTTATCATATTTCATCAGGTGAAAAGAAAAGAGGTAATAAATGACCTCAAGCTATCATGGGGAAACAATATAGAGGACACATAAGTTATGGCATATACAAGCATGCAGACCGGTTTTTCTGAACGCTTGTATGGCATTATTGGCAGATTTCAAATTGTTCATATTCTAACTCATATTTCACTGATACCTTATATTATCTGTGCATCTATTTTGTCTGTTCAGATTTTAAATTTTTTAGAATGCTTTGTAAATAAAGTTTAGCATGCATGCAGCTGCTGTCATTGTTGCAAGAAAGGAGAAGTGGCGTAGAATAGCAATATGGAGTCGAGTACATGACTTCTATTCTTTAACCCGACTTAATATTACGAGTCCTATAATTTCTCTGATCATCGGAACTGAAGAAGCAGCACTCTGTGCGAGCAGGTTTTCTCCTGTCTTGATTCTGCATCCTACGATCCAAATATTATGCTGGTTTAGCAACCCAGTCTTATCTTGTTGATTGTTTGGACAGGCATATGCTTGAATCTGGATTTCATGTGATGGCAATCCGACCACCTACTGTGCCTCCCAACTCGTGCAGGTAATTCAGAATGTTTCATTTTATCCAGACTTTTGCTGTGATATTGAGGTATCTGGAACATTGATGCCTTATTTTTTTTATTTTTATTTTAACAGGTTACGGATAACTCTGAGTGCTGCTCATACTTTGGAAGATATTAGAAGGCTTGTATCTGCATTATCTGGCTGGATTCAGTTCCCAGCTGTTGAGCAGAACTACCAAATAACTTCAAAGCTCTAATACTATGAAGCAGCTGATTTGATTTTCTATATTTGAAGGAAAGTTTGTTCCGGAAATAATCCTGATATATTATGAACTGCTACGAATAATTCTTTTGTAGGTTCTTTAGAAAAGAAATTGCAATTTGATTCGATGGTGACAATGAAAATTAGCAAAAGAAATGGCAAAGAATGATAATTTAAAGCTGGTCTTCTTTGGTATGATTACATCTAGTTGTGTTAGGATTCATTTCTAGTTGCCTTTTAAAAACATGTGGGAGGTGTACTGATGAAGCAGGAGAGAAGGCAAGATGGAAGGTCTTGTTGGCTGAGATGTAATTTTATTTGTGGGAAAATGAATTAGAGATTGGCTTGCAAACGGAAACACAGTTGCTGGCTTTAGGAAATATATCAAATGAGACAGGTCAAAATGCACAAACGCTCAGGAGTTCAAATCTGGGTTTAGGCGCTGTTTTATTATAGCTGGCGGGAGAGGGAGAGAGAGATATATATATATATATTTAATTGTTGCAAAAAGAAATATCCTTGTTCAAGATGGCATCTAGCAGGCAATTTAGTGCATTTTTTTCAGGATTATTTTGTACAAATCACTATTTTTTTTTAATCTCAGTTGAGATCTTGATTTGCGTCAGTACAAACATTTGATGGTATGGTATATGTATAAATCATGGTCCTATAATCTGGGCAGAAATAAACTAATAAAATTAGAGAAGGGATAATTATTTATAGGCCTTGTTACAGACGTTTAATATTAAATAAATCATATAATATTTTTTCAATATGCCATCTCTGGTAGATCGAGTTTCGGAGGGTCGTCCCTCCGTCGAACGCCCGAGAGGAGAAACTAACTCGGTCTGTGTGGTTGCCACGTGTTTTTTATTTAAAGAAATCGGTGCTGCTCGCCCCGAGATTTATCAAAAATTTGACCGTGTCCCCTAAAAAAAATGTTTAAATTCTTTTTAACCCCTTCAAATTATGTTCGCCGTCGCACAAACTTCTCTTAATTTTATTTAAAATCGTTTCATCATCATAATTTTTTTTACAATAAACAAATGTGACCCTCAAATTAACTTTTCATTACTTATAAGACAAAACATTATTATACGACTCTTCTCCTTTCCCACCGCATGATTTGCTTGTCCCGACTTTCTCTGCCATCGGAGCCGTCGACCACTCTCGATTCGACCTTCCTGCCGACGATCCTGTGAAGACGAATCGCAGCTGGTGAGAGCCGGGGGAGGTGCGTTCCTGACTTCCTTCCCAATTAATGGGCTGGGCTGTAATCGTGCGTCAAGTATTGAGCACTTTGATGCTGGAGGAAGGGATGACGGTGGCCTGATGGAGAGAAGAAAGTGATCGTTGCGGCAACCGCAAAGGACTAGGAAGAGGTGCCGGAGAACTGTTCTAAATTATTATAATTTTAATATTTATATATAATAAAATAAGAGTAATTATAAAATGATCTCAAAATGTGAGTTAAAAGAAAATGCATGCATAGAATGAGATGATGTAAGAATATTGTTCAAAAATGAATTCATTTCTTTTGGGATATTTTGGAAAGTTATATTTAAGATGCGACGAATCTGCCTATGTTTTTCTATCATGAGCATTGATGTGGCCAGTGGTACCACATAAACGTTAACGGAAGGGCTAACTGACGACATAAATTAAGACGGTCCCGTTTCTTCCAGGTAGCCTCGGCGGCCCATTCTCTCCAAAGCAGTCCTCGCTCTTTAGCGGCCCTCGTTTCTCCAAGCGACCTGAGCGACCCCTTCTCTCCAAAGCGGCCTCACTCTTTAGCTGCCCCTGCTTCTTCAAGGCGGCCTCGGCGGCCCCATTTCTCTAAGGTGGCCCTCGGCGGCCCCGTTTCTCAAAGATGGCCCTCGGCAGCCCTATTTCTCCAGAGTGGCCCTTGGCAGCCCTGCTTCTTCAAGACGACCCTCGATGGCCCCATCTCTCCAAAGTGGTCCTCGGCGGCCCTGCTTCTCCAAAGCGGCCCTCAGTGGCCCCGTTTTTCCGAGATGGTCTTCGATGGCCCCTCCTCATCAAGTCGGCCCTTGTGGCCCGCCCTCTCCATAGTCGGCCTCAGTGCTGACTGCAGCACTAGCCTCTGCATTGGCTCCCGAGTGAACTGCGATGCCCACGTGGCCCCTACATGAGCCGAGCATACCAACCACCTAACCCACATGCTCGATGGACTAGGCCCACCAACCACTTGACCCACATGCATGATGGGACTAGGCCCATCAACTACCTGACCCACACGCCCAATGGGACCAGGCCCACCAACGTCTTCGAACTCATGTAATCACCATGAGTTTAGTATACATTTCTTCTCCACGAAATCCCATGTGGCTGATCCCCAGACGAAAACTAAGGGTCCTTAAAAGGATAAGAGGGATCCTAAGCAAGGTAAGACAAACTTAACACACTAAAAACACTCAGAGAACACCCCAATCTATGAGCTTTTTCCTTACGAGTTTTCTCAAGCTTACGGCTGTAACTCCGGTCGCTGACTTGCCCATCAGAGGGTCCTCGCCGAAGCAACCTCCGGCCCTGAAACTTTTTGCAGGTCTCTCCTCAAGGGATAGCTTCGTCAACAACTTCACGAAGCCCTATGCTGTTTGTTACCAGTGATTGGGTGCCATCAGATTGGCGTACCAGGTAGGGAGAGAAGAGTAGACCTCTGTAACACCAAGCTACAAGCTTTCTTTTCCTCTACATTGACAATGGCGGTGACACGTGCTCGGGAGGCTTCCATTAGCTGCATTGGGGGGCACCTTCAACCGGCAGAGCGGCAGGAGATTAATCCTCCTGCTGTTAATCCTCCGGCTACTCCCATGCCACCAGCCATGGCCGCTCAAGACAAGCAACTGGCCGCACTCACTCGACAAGTCTAGACTCTGACTGCGATAGTTCACGGCTTGCAGGAGCAGCAGTCTGTGGCCACTCAACACCAACCCAGGCCTCCTACATCGCCTGCGGCAGATGCACCAGCCAGCCAGCAATCCTCTCAGGGGAGACCTCCTTAACGAGAGGCTCACCACCATTGTGCCTCGCCCAGAGAGCGCCGTCGGGAGGCCCTCAAGAGGTCACGCTCCCCCATTCGTAGCTCGGGCGACTCCTCCCTCGAGCGATGGTATCGGGAAGAGCCCAAGCGGAGAAGTCATCGCCCGTGCTCTTCTCCTTCTTCTTCATCTTCCGAATCATCAAGGAAGATTTCAACCATCAATCACCAGGCGGAGAAGCGCTTGGACGAGTGCCACCGGTGGCTGAAGGAGCTCAGCAGAAAAATCAATAACTAGCCGGAGGTAGACTACGACACTCGTCCTCCTTTCACTTGCCATATCTGAAGGAGCCCGTCTCCTCCAGATTTCATCTTCTTCAGCTAGATCCATACGATGGTACAACGGATCCATCCGATCACCTTGAGAGCTACAAGGCTCTCATGTAAGTCCAAGTGGCTACTGATACCCTCCTCTGCAAGGCCTTCCCTGCCACCTTGCGAAAGGCTGCCCGTGCCTGGCACTCCCGCCTGACCCCCCACATCATAGACTCCTTTCAATAGTTGGAAAGGGCCTTTCTGGCACACTTCAACGCTTGCCGAAGGATCTCCCGGATGGCGAACAGTCTTTTCTCCGTCCCTCATAAGGAAGGAGAGTCTCTCAGAGACTTCATGGCCCATTTCAAAATGGCTGCTCTCGAGGTCTATCATTTGGATGATGCGGTGGCAACCCTGGCACTGAAACGGGGGCTCCGTCCTTTCCATTTCACTTTCTCCCTCGACAAGAAGCCACTCAGCTCATACTCCGAACATCTGCTTTGTACACAGAAGTACATCCACGCCGATGAGGCTGACTCCACATGCAGGGAGTCTGATGGAGGATTCAGCAGGAGGTCTACTCGCCTGGAGCCAAGCAGACCCTCTTGCTCCAAGAAGCCCGAGCTATTGCGCCGCCCAGATGATAGGCACCGAAGTCTCACCTCCAGAGAAGATGAACTCACCCCTCTCCTCGCCCCTCGCTCTCACTTTCTCATGAAGATCAAGGGCGAGCCATACATCCAGTGCTCCCCTCCAATGAAGAAAGGAGCTCCCCGCAACAAGAGCCGTTACTATCATTTCCATCGAGACTAAGACCATGACATCAAGAACTGCTATAGTTTGAAGCACACCATCGAGGAACTCATCTAGAGGGGCTACCATGGAAAATATGTCCAGAAGGGACCCTTAGCTATTTCATCGTTGATGGGGCCTCTGCCTGCTTAGGCCAACGTCAACAATACTCCAACGGAGAAGATGGTTGGAATGATTTCCTGAGGAGTGGGCTCTACGTCCAAGAGGCCGATAGGGATGGAGAGTTAGATGATGTAATCCCTTTTCCTAAAAGGGAGTTAGCTGGGATTGACAATATAAACAATGATGGCGTCATCGTTTCGATGACGATTGCCAAGCACCCTATAAAATGAATCCTAGTTGACAGTGGAAGCTCGGCTGACATCATTACCTATGATGCATTTGTTCGGATGAATTTGTCTCCCAGCTCCCTCTGACCAGTGGCAACACCTTTGTCGATTTCACAGGCAACTCGGTGAGGGTGAAAGGTGAGATTACCCTTTCGATGACGGCCAGAATGCTGCCGTGTCAAAGCACAGTCTTGATGAAGTTCTTGGTCGTCCGAGTGCCTTTGGTATACAACGCCATCCTCGCCGATCTGCCTAAATCTCCTCGATGTAGTCATCTCCACCAAGCAGCTGCTCGTCAGATTCCCAACCAGTAACGAAGTCCGCGAGATGCGAGGGGAGAATAGCTCGGTCCTGCCATGCTATTATGTGGCTTCAAGTCCTTAGAAGGCAGTGGTCGCACCAGCCCCAGGGGCACCCGATCATAGGGAGCCCGGCAAAGGTTGAGAGCCGGCTGAGCGACTACTAAATTTTTCACTAGGGGATGACCCAGCAAGGATGGTGCAGGTTGGTGAACTTCTTTCTGCGGAGGATAGGGATCGCCTCTTAGCCTTCCTGCGAGCCAATTCGAATATCTTCGCCTAGTCGGCATCGGACATGCCCAGCATACCATTGGAGATAATCACCCACAAGCTCAACATCGACCCAAAGCATCGCCGATCCATCAAAGAAAGAGGAGTTTTGCCCTTGAGCGACAAAAAGCCATTGACGAAGAAGTCAACAAGCTGCTCGCTGCTGGCCACATCCGGAAAGCACACTATCCGGATTGGTTGGCCAACATAGTGATGGTCCGCAAGGCCAAAGGTAGCTGGAGGATCTGCATCGACTTCACCGACCTCAACAAGGCATGCCCACCAACGACTCCTCATCATTTTATGGACTCTTTCTCTGGGTACAATCAAATAAAGATGGACTCAAAGGACGAAGAGCATACCTCTTTCGTGTTAAAGAAGGGCATCTACTGCTATAAGGTAATGCTTTTCGGCCTCAAAAATGTAGGAGCAACTTACCAAATACTGATGAATAAGGTCTTCAAAGACCAACTCGAGTGGAATATGGAAGTATACATGGATGACATGCTGACAAAGAGCTCCATGCCTTTGACCACGTCTCTGACATGGAGGAGACCTTCAATAATCTCCGCCGCTACCAAGTAAAGCTGAACCCGCGAAAGTGTGCTTTCAGGGTCACAGCAGGAAAGTTCTTAGGCTTCATGGTGACGCAGTGTGATATTGAGGAAAACCCAAAGAAGATCAATGCCATTCTTGACATAAGGCCATCGGCTAACAAGAAAGAAGTACAGTGGCTCACTGGAAGGGTGGTGGCCCTGAGCCATTTTCTCTTCAAGTCGGTCGAGAGATGTCTGCCTTTCTTTAAGGCCCTGCACAAGGTGAATGGATTTGAGTGGACGAAAGACTACCAAAAAGCCTTTGAAGAGCTGAAGGCATTCCTATCTACCCCGCCACTGCTGTCGAAGCCAATGGACGGGGAGAGCCTTTTCCTCTACCTTGCCGCCTCCTCGAAGGCCATCAGCTCCGTCCTAGTATGCCTCGATGCCAATAGAACTCGAAAGCCTGTCTACTATGTGAGCAAAGTGCTCCATGATGCCAAGGTCAGGTACTTCAGAACAGAGAAAATCATCTTTGCTCTGATCATCTCCGCTCAGTGCCTCAGGCCATATTTTCAAGCTCACCCCATCTTGGTGCTCATGGACCAACCCTCAAGGCTATTCTAGCCCGTCCTGACACCTTGGGTTAGCTAGCCAAATGGGTGATCAAGCTAGGAGAGTTCGACCTCTCTTTCCAAGCAAGGTCGGCTCTAAAGTCCCAAGTCTTAGCTGACTTCTTAGTCGAGTGCACTTGGATCGAGGGGCAAGTAGAAGAACCTCTACTGATGCAACCAGATGCTAAGCTCAAGGATGTGGAGGAAGTCTGGATCCTCCACGTGGACGGTGCCTCGAACTTCCAAGGGAGTGGAGCCGGTCTCATCCTTGCAGGTCCAAAGGGAGAGAAGGTGGAATATGCCCTTCGATTCCTCTTCAAAGCTACAAACAACCAAGCCGAGTACAAAGCTATGCTGGTCGGGATGAAACTCACCTAGGAGCTCGGGGCGAGGCATCTTAAAACCTTCACCGACTCTCAGCTCATCTCCAACAAATCAATGGAGAATATGAGGCACAGGATCCCATGATGGCACGATACTTGAAGAAGGTTCGACTCCTGACCTCCTCACCGATGTACTTCAGCATTAGTTACATCCCTCGAAGTGAGAATGCCAAGGCCGATGCCCTTTTTCAACTGGCCACCTCGACGGACAACGTCCTAGGGAGCACCTACATCAAGCACTTGGAAAGGCCCACCATTGAAGACAAAGAAGAAGTCCTTTCGGTCACACAAGAGCCGACATGGATGGATGCCTATATCCACCACCTCACCGATGACATGGATGGAGGCCCGACTGCTCAAATGGAGAGCCTCCAAATTTACTTTGCTGGATGGACAACTGTATAAAAGGTCATTCTCCTACCCCCTCCTCAAGTGCGTCGGTCCTGCAGATGCCGACTACATCCTTAGAGAGATACATGGAGGCATATGCGGGGACCACCTGGGGGGCATGTCACTGGCACAGAAGGCTCTCTGCCAAGGATATTATTGGCTCACTATGAGGGAGGACGCCGCTGATTTAGTTCGTAAGTGCGACGACTGCCAACGGCACGCTCACATCCAACGACAACCGGCCACCATGCTGAGTCCACTCTCTGCCCCATGGCCCTTTGCCCAGTGGGGAATGAATATCCTTGGGCCATTCCCCCAAGCCTCGGGTCAGTAAAAATTCTTACTTATCACCGTTGACTACTTCAACAAGTGGGTTGAAGTCGAGGCACTGGCTAAGATTACGAGAGTAAAGTCAAGTCTTTCTTCTGAAAGTCCATCATATATCGTTTCGGGCTACTCTACACCATCATCATCGATAACGATCGACAGTTCAACAACGCCACATTCAAGATATTCTGCACCGAGCTAAACATCTGCCATTGATTCACCTCGGTTAGCCATCCATAGACCAATGGGGAGGCCAAGGTCATGAACCAGACCATCCTTCGAGGGCTTAGAACCCGATTGGATGGGTCTAAGGGCAAATGAGTGGAGGAGCTTCCAAGCGTGCTGTGGACATATCACACGACTCCAAGGGCCCCAACGGGAGAGACCTCCTTTAGCCTCGTCTTTGGATCCGAGGCAGTCCTCCCCATCGAGATTGGCCTCCCAAGCCTTCGAGTGGAGTCATACAATGAGAAGGACAACTCTACGCAGTTGAGAGTCAACCTTGACTTTATTGACAAGGTACACGACCAGGCGGGGCTCAAAATGGCCACCTTTCGCCAACGAGCGACCAAGTATTACAACGCCTGGATATGTCCCAAGACATTTTGCCCTGAAGATTTGGTCCTAAAAAAGGTCGAGGTATCCAAGCCAACGAAGGGGCCAAACTATCTCCAAACTGGGAGAGGCCCTACCGGGTCACCGAGATACTTCACCGAGAAGCATACTAGATCAAAAAACTCGATGGATGGCCCATCCCATGTACCTAAAATGCGGAAATCCTCTATCAATATTATCAATGATGTACCCTTTTGACTTATAATAATAAAAGGAATTTCCAAATATTATGTCTGACTCACCTTCGAAGCTGAGGACCTGGCATCTAAAGGAGCTCGGCGGATATGCAGCTAATGGGATACCACTCGGTCTGGCGATTCAAGACCCTGACAGCTTCGTTCCCATTCGAGTCGCCCCTTGGGTTGACACACAAACCCCCGAGGCGATTCTAAAGGAGCTCGATAGATACACGGTTAATGGGACACCACTCGATCCAGCGCGGAGGCGCCCTTGAGATGGTTCAAGACCTTGATAGATTCATTCCCATTCGAGTCACCCCTTGGGTCGGCACACAAACCCTCGAGGCGGTTCTAAAGGAACTCAGCAGATACGCGGCTAATGGGACACCACTCGGTCCAGCGCGAAGGTGCCTTAGAGGTGGCTTAAGACCCTGACAGCTCCGTTCCCATTCGAGTTGCTCCTCGGATTGGCACACAAATCCCCAAGGCGGTTCTAAAGGAGCTCAACATATACGTGGCTAATAAGACACCACTCGGTCCAGCATGGAGGCGCCCCTGAGGCGGTTCAAGACCCTGATAGCTCCATTCTCGTTCGAGTTGCCCCTTGGGTCGGTACATGAAACTTCCAAGGTGGTTCTAAAGGAGCTCAACGGATACACAGCTAATGGGACACCACTCGGTCTGGTGCAAAGGTACCCCCGAGGTGGTTCAAGACCCTGATAGCTCTATTTTCGTTCAAGTTGCCCCTAGGGCCAGCACATGAAACCCCCAAGGTAGTTCTAAAGGAGCTTAGTGGATATGCAACTAATGGAACACCACTCGATCTGGCATAGAGATGCCCCCAAGGTGGTTCAAAACCCTAATAACTCTATTTTTATTTGAGTCGCCCTTTGGATTGGCACACGAAACCCTAAGACGGTTCTAAAGGAGCTCGATGGATACGCAGCTAATGGGACATCACTTGGTCAAGCATGGAGATGCCTCCAAGATGGTTCAACCCTGACAGCTTTGTTCCCGTTCGAGTCGCCCCTTGGGTTGGCACACTGATGAGGACATCAGTTCGGACCAGAGTTTGGGTCAGTCGAACCAGTCCTTGGATGTTCTGTACCAGCAATCCAAAGTTAGCAGGCCACGTCAGGGAAGCCCACGCCAGGTAGTCTACGAAGGTCCAAGAGGTTGCAGAACAAACGGGCTTGAAATTCCATGTTTGGGCCGAGTGTACGGAATTGACCCGACTTCGTTTTGACACTTTGGGTCAATCGAATTGGTCAGCTATTGTGTCGGACTGGGCCCAAACTTGGCTGGTCACATGGAAATGGACTGCTGATTCAAAGTCATCGCCTTTGGTGATGAGCTGCTGTGGATTTTGGCCATCCGGGCTCGTCTAATAGGAGTTTTGGGCCTGTTTTCGTTTTTTAATGACATAGTTGTAATTTTTCTAAACTTATGATGTTAGGGTTTTATCTCTTTTATTTAAGGTTGGCTTTGGGGCGCCGTCAGAGGCAGAGAAACAAGAAAGACGCTATTTTAGATTTTTTTTTTTTTCTTGAATGCAGATGAATGTTTTTTTTTTCTGATTCAAAATAATTGAATTGAAAATTCAATTGCTCTTCCTTTAAATTTCGGATTGTGAGTGATCAAATTCAAAAATTTCCCCTTTTTCTTGTCAAGATTCGAACCAAACCTGAATGAATTCTTTTCTCGCAGATTAGATCGTTCTTGAGTTGCAGGCATTTTGAATATCGCCCTGCATCAACTTGGTATCAGAGCCTTGATCCAATGGAGCAGAAGAACAACGATCAATCCCTGAGAGACGCCGTGAGAGATGCTATGCAATACGCCATGCGAGACCAGCACCAGGTGATGCAACAGATGATGCAAACCATGCAGGCGATGATGGCGCGGATGGAGGTGCAAAATCGTGCCCAACCCATTCGAGTGGAGGAGCGTGATGAAATTGATGGAGGTAGGGAGAGGGGTTACGAAAATCTGGAGGCACCACCAATTCGAAGAGGGCAACAGAGGCCTGATGTTGGACTTCCAAGGTATTTCGATCAACCTCCCTATTTCAAAAATCAGAATCGGTGGGAAGCAGGCTTCAGGGTCGAAATTCCAGAGTTTAAAGGAGGAATTAACCCAGACGAGTATGTTGATTGGACCCTTCAGGTCGATGACGTTTTTCGTCTGAAGGAGGTGCCCTTAGACAAGCAGGTACCGCTTGTCACAATTCGATTCAGAGATAGGGCTGCTGCTTGGTGGCATGCGCAGCACTATCGTAGATATATGGATGGGAGACCTCCATTAGCGTCATGGGCAGCGCTAAAGCAGGAGATGAACAGGGAGTTTTTGCCTCCGAACCATGAGCAGATTTTGTATTCAAAGTTGCATAGTTTGACGCAAGGTAGTCGGGGCGTCGAGGAGTACACGACTGAATTTTATCGATTGGTTGCACGAAATCGGTTGATTGAGGCTGAACCGAGATTGATAGCCATGTATCTTCATGGCTTGCGGCTGCCAATCCAAGATGCGCTGGCTGTGCATCGAATTGATAGTGTAGGAGATGCGCATATGAGGGCTCAGGCAGTGGAAAAGAGCTTGATGAGAAACAGGGGGTTTCAGAGCAGAGGGGGTTTTACTACGGGCCAGAGTTCAGGGCAGAATTCAGGGGGCAAATTTATGCCTCCAGTAGCGAGGCCGCAGGCATCAGTACCTCCAAGACCAACAGGGTCGAATGGAACCTCAGGTTCTCAGGCGAGAGTGGGCAGCAACAGGGCTAACATTCGCTGCCATCGGTGTCAGAATTTGGGGCACTATGCCAATGAATGCCCCAAGGCGCGAGCTCAGTTGTATATGGAGGAGTATATGGAGGACGAATGTGGAGGAGAGTTCCCTGAGGATGAGGAATTTGATGATGAGCTGTGTGTTATTGATCCGGACCATATTCAAGGGGAGAGCTTGTGATACGAAGAATGTGTCTGGCGCCGAGATCAGATGAAGATTGGCGTCGGCATGACATCTTCACAACGAAATGTTTTGTGGCTGGCAAAACATGTCGTGTTATCATAGACTCCGGCAGTTGGGAGAATGTGATAGCAGAGGAGGCTGTGAAGAAGCTGGGGTTGCAGACAGACCCTCACCCACATCCATATAAGCTCGGTTGGGTGAACCGAAATGCAGACATTCAGGTCAGCCGAAGGTGTAAGTTGTCACTGTGTTTTGGTCCTCATTTCGAGACAACTATTGAGGCGGATGTTGTTCCAATGGATGCTACTCACATCATACTGGGGCGTCCGTGGCAGTTTGATAACAGGGCAGTGTACAACGGGTACACCCACAGTTATATGCTGCGTCCAGATGGGAGGAAAGTTATTTTGAAGCCGCTTCAGGAAGTGAGTGGACAGAATACGGTAATTTGTTTACCAAGCACAGAATTCGATGCGAGTTTGGATGGAGAGGATGTTTGTTTTGCTTTGGTGAGCAAGTCAGGAGACTTCGGCGTGGAAGAGGAGCAAAGGCCGAATATGATTCCTGAGGAGTTGGTGTCTATCTTGGAGGAATTCCGAGATGTTGTATCAAAGGAGCTACCGGCTGGATTACCACCTCTCCGAGATATTCAGCACGGCATTGACCTTATTCCGGGCTCAGTGTTGCCGAATAAGGCTCATTATCGGATGACACCGCAAGCATGAGGAATTGAGGAGGCAGGTCCAAGAACTTTTGGACAAGGGGTTCGTACGGGAGAGCATTAGCCCGTGCGCGGTGCCAGCCCTTTTGGTACCGAAGAAGGATGGTACGTGGCGCATGTGTGTCGACAGCCGCGCGGTTAACAAAATTACTGTGAAGTACAGGTTCCCGATACCGAGGTTGGACGACATGCTTGATCAGTTGAGTGGTGCTAAGGTCTTCACGAAGATTGATTTGAAGAGTGGGTACCATCAGATAAGGATGAAGCCTGGAGACGAATGGAAGACAGCCTTCAAGACTAAGGAAGGGCTGTATGAATGGTTGGTAATGCCATTCGGGTTGTCAAACGCGCCGAGCACGTTCATGCGCGTAATGAACCAGGTTTTACGTCCATTTCTTAGCTCATTTGTGGTTGTCTACTTTGATGATATTTTGATATACAGCAGGACAGCCGAAGAGCATGTGGGCCATGTGGCACAGGTTTTGTCAGTGTTACGTGAGAACCAGTTAGTTGCTAACCCAGAGAAGTGCATTTGGATGGTTGGGAGACTAATTTTTCTGGGGTACGTTGTGACTGGAGAGGGGATTCTCCCAGATAGGAATAAGGTGCATGCAATTGTGGAATGGCCAGTACCTTCAACCTTGACAGAATTGAGATCCTTTTTGGGTCTTGCAGGGTTTTATCGCAGGTTTGTCAAGGGGTATAGTGAGCTGGCTGCACCTTTAACGGAATTGTTGAAGGGAGCCAGATTCGGGTGGAATGATGCCGCACAGGAGGCATTTGATGGGCTGAAAGTCAGATTGACCGAAGCTCCTTTATTGGTTCTTCCTGATTTTGATAGAGTTTTTGAGGTGGATTGTGATGCTTCGAAGACTGGAATTGGGGCAGTGCTTAACCAGGAAGGAAGACCAGTCGCATACTTCAGTGAGAAGCTGGAGGAGCTAAACTGGCTTACTCGGTTTATGATCTGGAATTGTACGCCATTGTGAGATCCTTGCAGCATTGGCGCCACTACTTGATTCAGCGAGTTTGTACTGTATTCAGACCATCAGGCGCTGAAGTTTTTACAGGGTCAGCATAAACTGAGTTCAAGGCATGCGAAGTGGGTGAGTGCCTTGCAGGAATACACTTTCAGCATCAAGCACAAGTCTGGTACGTTGAATAGAGTGGCTGATGCTTTGAGTAGGCGGAGCTTGTTGATTGGCGCTATGCATGTGTACACTCTCGGCTTTGAGAGTGTAAGGGAGGACATTCGTGTGGATGAGCACTTCAAGGGGATTTTGGCCAAAATTGAGGCGGGGGAGCGAACTGATTTCGTTCTCCATGATGGATATTTGTTTCGAGGTAACTGCTTATGTGTTCCTGATACGTCTNGGAGAGCCGAGATATCTCTTGAGGTCCTCGAATGACTTTTGACATTCAGCAGACCATTGAAAATTCTTGGCTAATCGGAGAGCTTTAAAGAATGGAAGGCACCTCTCCGCCGACCGAGCCACGAAGCGGTTGAGGGCCGCGATTCTTTCAGTCAGGCACTGGACCTCTTTGATAGACATTGGGGGTGCCATTTGCTGAAGGGCTTGAATCTTCTGTGGGTTGGCCTCAATGCCCCGTTGAGAAACCATGAAGCCCAAGAACTTCCCATAGTTGACACCGAAGGCACACTTCGTTGGGTTGAGCTTCATCCTATATTTTTAGAGCGTCGTGAAGCTCTCAGAGAGATCCTCAATATGCTGGGATGCTTCCCTGCTTTTGACCAGCATGTCATTAACATACACCTCCATGTTTTGACCGATTTGCTCCTTGAAGACCTTGTTTACCAGCCTTTGGTAAGTAGCACATGCATTTTTCAGACCAAAAGGCATAACACGGTAGCAATAATACCTCAATCGGTTATGAGGCGGTCTTTTCTTCATCTTCGGGCACCATCTGGATTTGGTGTGGCCTGAATATGCATCCATGAAGGTCAACATCTGATGACCGGAAGTGGCGTCCACAAGCTGATCGATCCGAGGGAGAGGGAAGCTGTCCTTTGGGCATGCTTTATTAAGGTCGGTGAAGTCGATGCAGATCCGCCATTTATCGTTAGACTTCTTCACCATGACAACATTAGACAGCCAACTTGGATAATTTACCTTCCGAATGAAGTTTGCCTTGATGAGCTTGTCAACTTCTTCCTCAATTGCCCTTTGCCGGTCGGGGGCGAAGCTTCTTTTCTTCTGCTTCACGGACCGGGGACATTTCGTCCACATTAAGACGGTGGACGAGAACGTATGGGCTAATCCCTGGCATGTCAGAGGCTAACCAGGTGAAGACATCAGCATTCCTTCGGAGAAAGTCTATCAGCTCCAACCGGGGCTTCCCTTTAGCAGCGACCCGATCCTTATGGTTCGGTCGGGTGAGCTTCATCCAGTGGTACCTCCTCCAGCTCTTCGGCTGGTTCTCCTCATTGCTCGGCAAAGTCCTCCCGAGCATCCAGCCCGTCAACCTCGGACAGCTTGGACTGAAGGTTGGTGACGAAGCGCTGCCAAGCTACAGCTTGATTTCCCCGAACTACTCCCACTCCCCATCCAGTAGGGAACTTTATTGCTAGGTGCGGGATGGAGACAACGGCTTTCAGGGACATCAGGCCGGGTCTCCCAAAAATTGCATTATAAGGCGACCGAAGCTTGGTCACCAAAAAAATCTATATGAACAGTGGCACACTGGGCCATGCTCCCGCACAGACCATCAAGGTCACGACCCCCTCCGGGTGATAACATCGTCGGTGAACCCCATTTGGGTGGAGTTCACGGCTCGAAGATTCTCCATAAGCAGTTTTATCTTCACAAACACATCAAGATACAAAACATTGATAGATCTCCCACTATCAATAAGGATGTGGTCTACATCATAATTGTTCAAATTAAGGGATACAACCAACGCATCATCATGTGGGAACTGTATCTCCTGGAGGTCACTATCGGAGAAGGAGAGCTCGTTGGTCCGCGCTTTCTTTGGCGCTGAACCGTCTTTATCGTCCCACCGGCTCAACGGACAACCGACTGCCTCGATCACATTGATATGGCTAGCGACCGGAGGATTTGGAGGAGGAGGCTGCTGGGGGCTCAGGCTGGCGGTCACCCCCGTTTCTCGACTCGGTTGTTCTCCTGAATTGATCGAGCCTGCTCCGCTGGATGAGTCTCTCAATCTCGTTCTTCAACTGCCAGCACTCCTCAATGTTGTGGCCGTGGTCCCGGTGGTAGCGGCAATACTAGGCGGGTCTCTCCGGGCCGCATTCCCTTGGAGAGGAGGTGGTCGGGGGAGCTGGCGCTCTATTGTCATGAGAATCTCTGCCCTTAGAGTGGTGAGCGGAGTGAATCGGTTGAATCTCCTAGGCGGGCTCTGGGTACAGTTCCTTGGCGGTGGCAAAGGAACCCTTTGGCGGCAAGGCGGGCTTGGCTGGCGGTGGATCGGTGCTTATCTGAGCCCTTGGGCTCCTTCTTCCTTGTCAACTCGGTAAGGGCAGCTGATGAGGACATCCGTTCGGACCAGAGTTCGGGTCAGTCGAACCAGTCCTTGGATGTTCCTATTCCAGCAACCCAGAGTCAGCAGGCCACGTCAGGGAAGCCCACGCCAGGTAGTCTATGAAGGTCCAAGAGGTTGCAGAACAAACGGGCTTGAAATTCCATGTTTGGGCCGAGTGTACGGAATGACCCGATTTCATTTTGACACTTTGGGTCAATCGAATCCAGTCAGCTACTGTGTCGGACTGGGCCCAAACTTGGCTGGTCACATGGAAACGGACTACTGATTCAAAGTCATCGCCTTTGGCGATGAGCTGCTGTGGATTTGGCCAACCGGGCTCGTCTGATAGGAGTTTTGGGCCTATTTTCGTTTTTAAGGGCATAGTTGTAATTTTAACTAAACTTATGATATTAGGGTTTTATCTCTTTTATTTAGGTTGGTTTTTGGGGGCTGAAAACGGCAGAGAAGAAAGATGCTATTTAAATGTTATTTTCTTGAATCAGATCTATGTTTTTTTTTTTTTTTCTGATTCAAAACAATTGAATTGAAAATTCAATTGATCTTCCTTTAAACTTCGGATTGTGAGTGATCAAATTCAAAATTTTCCTCTTTTCTTGTTAAGATTTGAACCAAACCTGGACGAATTCTTTTCTCGCAGATTAGATCGTTCTTGAGTTGCAGGCATTTTGAATATCGCCCTGCATCAACTTGGTATCAGAGCCTTGATCCATTCCTTCCATTACCGCCAAACACCTAGCCTAAACACCAAACCCAAATATCAACCCTAACCGAAATTTGTATCCAATGGAGCAAAATAACAACGATCAATCCCTGAGAGACGCCGTGAGAGATGCTATGCAAGACGCCATGCGAGACCAGCACCAGATGATGCAACAGATGTTGCAAACCATGCAGGCGATGATGGCGCGGATAGAGGTGCAAAATCGTGCACAACCTATTCGAGTGGAGGAGCGTGATGAAACTAATGGAGGTAGGGAGAGGGGTTTCGAAAATCTAGAGGCACCACCAATTCGAAGAGGGCAACAGAGGCTGATGTTGGACTTCCAAGGTATTTCGATCAACCTCCCTATGTCGAAAATCAGAATCGGTGGGAAGCAAGCTTCAGAGTCGAAATTCCAGAGTTTAAAGGAGGAATTAACCCAGACGAGTATGTTGATTGGACCCTTCAGGTCGATGACGTTTTTCGTCTGAAGGAGGTGCCCTTAGACAAGCAGGTACCGCTTGTCACAATTCGATTCAGAGATAGGGCTACTGCTTGGTGGCATGCGCAGCACTATCGTAGATATATGGATGGGAGACCACCATTAGCGTCATGGGCAGCGCTAAAGCAGGAGATGAACAGGGAGTTTTTGCCTCCGAACTATGAGCTGATTTTTATTCAAAGTTGCATAGTTTGACGCAAGGTAGTCGGGGCGTCGAGGAGTACACGACTGAATTTTATCGATTGGTTGCATGAAATCGGTTGATTGAGGCTGAACCGAGATTGGTAGCCATGTATCTTCATGGCTTGCGGCTGCCAATCCAAGATGCGCTGGCTGTGCATCGAATTGATAGTGTAGGAGATGCGCACATGAGGGCTCAGGCAGTGGAAAAGAGCTTGATGAGAAACAGGGGGTTTCAGAGCAGATGGGGTTTTACTATGGGCCAGAGTTCAGGGCAGACTTCAGGGGACAAATTTATGCCTCCAGTAGCGAGGCCACAGGCATCAGTACCTCCAAGACCAACAGGGTCGAATGGAACCTCAGGTTCTCAGGCGAGAGTGGGCAGCAACATGGCTAACATTCGCTGCCATCGGTGTCAGAATTTGGGGCACTATGCTAATGAATGCCCCAAGGCGCGAGCTCAGTTGTATATGGAGGAGTATATGGAGGACGAATATGGAGGAGAGTTCCCTAAGGATGAGGAATTTGATGATGAGCTGTGTGTTATTGATCCGGACCATATTCAAGGGGAGAGCTTAGTGATACGAAGAATGTGTCTGGCGCCGAGATCAGATGAAGATTGGCGTCGGCATGACATCTTCACAACGAAATGTTTTGTGGTTGGCAAAACATGTCGTGTTATCATAGACTCCGGTAGTTGGGAGAATGTGATAGCAGAGGAGGCTGTGAAGAAGCTGGGGTTGCGGACAGACCCTCACCTACATCCATATAAGCTCGGTTGGGTGAACCGAAATGCAGACATTTAGGTCAGCCGAAGGTGTAAGTTGTCACTGTGTTTTGGTCCTCATTTCGAGACAACTATTGAGGCAGATGTTATTCCAATGGATGCTACTCACATCATACTGGGGCGTCCGTGGTAGTTTGATAACAGGGCAGTGTACAATGGGTACACCCATAGTTATATGCTGCGTCCAAATGGGAGGAAAGTTATTTTGAAGCCGCTTCAGGAAGTGAGTGGACAGAATACGGTAATTTGTTTACCAAGCACAGAATTCGATGCGAGTTTGGATGGAGAGGATGTTTGTTTTGCTTTGGTGAGCAAGTCAGGAGACTTCGGCGTGGAAGAGGAGCAAAGGCCGAATATGATTCCTGAGGAGTTGGTGTCTATCTTGGAGGAATTCCGAGATGTTGTATCAAAGGAGCTACCGGCTGGATTACCACCTCTCCGAGATATTCAGCACGGCATTGACCTTATTCCGGGCTCAGTGTTGCTGAATAAGGCTCATTATCGGATGACACCGCAACAGCATGAGGAATTGAGGAGGCAGGTCCAAGAACTTTTGGACAAGGGGTTCGTACGGGAGAGCACTAGCCCATGCGCGGTGCCAGCCCTTTTGGTACCGAAGAAGGATGGTACGTGGTGCATGTGTGTCGACAACCGCGCGGTTAACAAAATTACTGTGAAGTACAGGTTCCCGATACCGAAGTTGGACGACATGCTTGATCAGTTGAGTGGTGCTAAGGTCTTCACAAAGATTGATTTGAAGAGTGGGTACCATCAGATAAGGATGAAGCCTGGAGACGAATGGAAGACAGCCTTCAAGACTAAGGAAGGGCTGTATGAATGGTTGGTAATGCCATTCGGGTTGTCAAACGCGCCGAGCACGTTCATGCGCGTAATGAACCAGGTTTTACGTCCATTTCTTAGCTCATTTGTGGTTGTCTACTTTGATGATATTTTGATATACAGCAGGACAGCCGAAGAGCATGTGGGCCATGTGGCACAGGTTTTGTCAGTGTTACGTGAGAACCAGTTAGTTGCTAACCCAGAGAAGTGCATTTGGATGGTTGGGAGACTAATTTTTCTGGGGTACGTTGTGACTGGAGAGGGGATTCTCCCAGATAGGAATAAGGTGCATGCAATTGTGGAATGGCCAGTACCTTCAACCTTGACAGAATTGAGATCCTTTTTGGGTCTTGCAGGGTTTTATCGCAGGTTTGTCAAGGGGTATAGTGAGCTGGCTGCACCTTTAACGGAATTGTTGAAGGGAGCCAGATTCGGATGGAATGATGCCGCACAGGAGGCATTTGATGGGCTGAAAGTCAGATTGACCGAAGCTCCTTTATTGGTTCTTCCTGATTTTGATAGAGTTTTTGAGGTGGATTGTGATGCTTCGAAGACTGGAATTGGGGCAGTGCTTAGCCAGGAAGGAAGACCAGTCGCATACTTCAGTGAGAAGCTGGGAGGAGCTAAACTGACTTACTCAGTTTATGATCTGGAATTGTATGCCATTGTGAGGTCCTTGCAGCATTGGCGCCACTACTTGATTCAGCGGGAGTTTGTACTGTATTCAGACCATCAGGCGCTGAAGTTTTTACAGGGTCAGCATAAACTGAGTTCAAGGCATGCGAAGTGGGTGAGTGCCTTGCAGGAATACACTTTCAGCATCAAGCACAAGTCTGGTACGTTGAATAGAGTGGCTGATGCTTTGAGTAGGCGGAGCTTGTTGATTGGCGCTATGCATGTGTACACTCTCGGCTTTGAGAGTGTAAGGGAGGACATTCGTGTGGATGATCACTTCAAGGGGATCTTGGCCGAAATTGAGGCTGGGGAGCAAACTGATTTCGTTCTCCATGATGGATATTTATTCGAGGTAACTGCTTATGTGTTCCTGATACGTCTCTTCGTTGTTGATCATCCAGGAATTGCATAACCAGGGTCACTTCGGAAGGGATAAAACAGCCTGGTTGATTCGACAGCGGTTTTATTGGCCTGGTCTTGACTGAGATGTCAAGGCTTTTGTGAAGAGTTGCAGGTTGTGTTAAGAGTCGAAGGGGACAGACACGAACCAAGGTATGTACACGCCTTTACCTATCCCAGAGGCACCATGGCGAGATGTTTCTATGGACTTTGTTGTAGGATTACCGCGGACAGCAAGGGGACTGGATTCGATTATGGTGATTGTGGATCGGTTCAGTAAGGTGGCGTGTTTCTTGCCATGCAAAACCACTTTTGATGCGTCAAAGGTTGCTGACCTGTATTTTGCTTCAGTGGTTCGGCATTTTGGTATACCGGCATCCATAGTGTCAGACAGGGACAACAAGTTTATGGGACACTTCTGGCGAGAGCTGTGGAAAAAGTTGGGCACAAAGTTGAAATTCAGCAGCCCTTATCATCCTCAGACGGATGGACAGACTGAAGTTGTCAACCGTAGCTTGGGTAATCTGTTGCGGGCAAATGTGCATGAATTCAGGAGCTGGGATTTGTGTTTGCCGAAGATTGAGTTTGAGTTCAACTCTTCAGTGAACCGTTCTACAGGGTTTGCTCCGTTTCAGATACTGTTTGGGTTCTTTCCAAGAGGTCCTTTGGATGTTCTGCCAGTTGAGACGCCAAAGAAGGTGAGTCAGAAGGTCGAAGATAGAGTGTCTAACTTGCAGGAGATACATGCGACTGTTAGAGCCAAATTGGAGCAGACTTTGCCAAATACAAGACGAAAGCTGATCAGCAGCATCGGCAACAGTCCTTTGAAGTGGGCGATTTGGTATGGGTTTACTTACCGAGGGAGCGGTATCCACAGGGAGCTTTATGAAGCTCAAGCCAAAGAAGGTAGGTCCATGCCAGGTATTGGAGAAATTTGGTGACAATGCCTATCGGGATGAGTTACCAGATGATGTCTTCATTTCGGATGTATTCAACATTCAGCATCTGACCCCTTATGTAGGAGAGAATTCAAGCTTGAGGTCAAGCTTTTCAGTGGAAGGGGAGAGTGATGAGGACATCCATTCGGACCAGAGTTTGGGTCAGTCGAACCAGTCCTTGGATGTTCCTGTTCCAGCAACCCAGAGTCAGCAGGCCATGTCAGGGAAGCCCACGCCAGGTAGTCTACGAAGGTCCAAGAGGTTGCAGAACAAACGGGCTTGAAATTCCATGTTTGGGCCGAGTGTACGAAATTGACCCGACTTCGTTTTTACACTTTGGGTCAATCGAATCCGGTCAGCTATTGTGTCGGACTGGGCCCAAACTTGGCTGGTCACATGAAAACGAACTACTGATTCAAAGTCATCACCTTTGGCAATGAGCTGCTGTGGATTTTGGCCATCCGGGCTCGTCTGATAGGAGTTTTGGGCATGTTTTCGTTTTTAAGGGCATAGTTATAATTTTAACTAAACTTATGATATTAGGGTTTTATCTCTTTTATTTAGGTTGGTTTTTGGGGGCTGAAAACGGCAGAGAAGAAAGATGCTATTTAGATGTTATTTTCTTGAATTCAGATCTATGTTTTTTTTTTTCTGATTCAAACAATTGAATTGAAAATTTAATTGATCTTCCTTTAAACTTCGGATTGTGAGTGATCAAATTCGAAATTTTCCCCTTTTCTTGTCAAGATTGAACCAAACCTAGACGAATTGTTTTCTCGCATATTAGATCGTTCTTGAGTTGCAGGCGTTTTGAATATCGCCCTGCATCAGCAGCTCTCCGTGATTCCTCGACTCTGGCATATTTGTCTGCCAGAGCCATCATATCGAAGAGGTTCAGAGGGTAGCTAACCTCCAACGCCAGGTAAAAGTCACTCTCCTTCAATACTCCGCCTGCTAGGACGGACATGGCCACCTCATGATTAAGGTGGTCCACCTCCAGCATGGCCGTATTGAAATGGCCGAGATATTTCTTCAAGGACTCCCCCTCTCTTTGCTTAACCTCAGAGAGGGAGTCAGATCTCCGTCGATGACGACGGCTGCTGACGAACTGGCTGATGAAGAGACGGCTCAGCTCGTCAAATGAACCAACAGAACCTAGTTTCAAGGCATTGAACCAGGTTCTAGAGGATCCCCTAAGGGTGAATGGTAAGGTGCGGTAGAGGATCACATCTGATGCCCCGTGGAACATCATGATCGATCGAAAGCTGCTGAGGTGGTCATCAGGATCGGAGGCTCCATGGTAGGGCTCGATGGCAGGTAGCTTTGATGTGGGAGGGAATCACTTCCTCCATGATCTCTTTGGAGAAGGGGATGCCCTGCTCCGCCTTATGCTGGAGCGGGTGAGCCTGCTTGGCGACATCCAACTCCTGGCGCATCTTCCGGAGCTATTGGCGGATCTGCTCAGGCATGGCGGGAGGAGCTGGGCAAGGAGAGAAATGAGACGGTGTTGAAACATGATGAGAGATCACCGGAGAAGATCCTTGCCACAGACCCTTTGAGGGGCTGGCTTAGCTTCCTTAGGGCAGCGAGGGGGGTCTGCTATCCCATGCGGGCCGGAAGAAGAGATCGCTGGATGAGCGGGGCTGCATTCTCCTCAGAAAGATGTGGGGTAGGTGCAGCTGGATGGGGGGCTTCGAAGCGCCCCTGGATCAGGTGGGCCAGAGCTTGGACCTGCTAGACCAGCGAGGCAAACTGGTCCTGGGTCACTGGGGCCGCTGGTGGCGATGGGGTTTCCACTGGCAGCAGTAGTGGCGCTACGCTGCTCACCGGATCAGGTCTTTGAGAGGCAACCTGATCTCGAACTTCGGAGATAGCCTTTGTTCGATTGGCCATGGGAGAGGTTCTTTTTTAGATCGAGATCCTTATCACATGGATCACAAGTTTATGGGACTTTAGGGCCCTTCCTCTAGCGCCAATTTGTTGCTACTGAAATCCGTCCTCTAACTAGGGCGCGATCGGGCTCCATCCTGGGTGGACCTACAAAACAGTCCTCACGCGAGAGGTGTTTGGGGTGGCCCTTCGCGGAAGACCCTCCGACGCTCAAGTCAGCGGGGATTGGCAATCAACAAACGAGAGGAGAAGGCTCTCGCTGAAGAGTCTCTCTAGGAGCGGCCTTTCGAGAGCTCTGAGCAGAGCATTGATGGCGGAAAGAGGGTGAGCAGAAGTAGAAGGAGGGTAGGCCAGTAAGCCAGTGCGCATACCTAAGGAGCCGGGAGATGGCCCTACTTATAGAGGATCACCTGATTCCTTGGGGGCGTTGTGAGTCCGAAAGTCGTTAGGATTCAAATCCAGTTTGTTATGAGGTCAGTAAGATTCACATCTTGTTGGTTAGAGTATCGACGACTGGGAGAGCTGGTTGATGCCTCGAGACTTGGCGATTGCGTAGGCTCCAGGGCTCTAGGTCACTCTCGTGGGTCCTAGGCCATTCTCGAGCGTGATTTCTGTTTGGAATCTTACGAATTTAAACTCTCCCGCGTCAGATTCCGTGGAGGTGCTTGAGTGCCTGAGTTTGGCCGAGGCATAACAGATAGCTCAGCCAGGACCGAGAGATAGAAATAGCTCGGTTGGGGCCGAGAGATGGAGATAGCTTGGCTGGGACTGAGAGACAAGGATAGCTCGGCTGAGACCGAGAGACAAGGATAGCTCAGCTAGGGCCAAAAGATGGGAATAGCTCGGCTGGGGCCGAGAGACAAGGATAGCTCGGCTGAGACCAAGAGACAAGGATAGCTCGACTAGGGCCGAGAGATGGGAATAGCTCGGCTGGGTCCGAGAGACAAGGATAGCTTGGCTGAGACCAAGAGATGGGGATCTACGCCTTGGGAATCCTTGGCTCACTGAGGGGTTAAGGCGCCCCGATCCATTGAGGCTGACTCATCCCTAGCAGGTATCGTATAGCAAGCAGGAGTTAGGGTTGATCCTAACCCTTTGCATGATTATTGATGCAATGATAATTTTGCCCCTCAATAATTCTATTAAGTAAGTTATATCACATCATTTTAATATTATTTATTTATTAAATAATTTATATGCTCTATAAATTTGTATTGTATTACGTTAGCCATATAATAATTATATTTTGTTTCTTTTTGAAGTTTTGGCATGATTAGCTAATGGTATCATATTTGTGTATATATATATATATATATAAAATTAAAATATCAAAGTCTTGCTTAAGACAATAATTCAAAAGATAGTTCTGTTTTAACAATATACTACAAGAAAATTTAAATATAGCGACGCCCAAATGCGTCGCTAATGCGTCGCTAAACACCCTATAGCAATGCATTAGCGATGCAATTGCGGCGTCGCTACAATGGTCGTCGCAATCTCAATTTGTCGCAATTGCGTCGCTTAACAGCGACTCTCTGCGATGCAATAAATGCGTCGTAATATATTGCGATGCAATTAAATGCGTCGCAATATTGCGATGCAACATACATGCATAGCTAATTTTTAAAATAATTTTTTAAAATTATTTACGACGAAAAACCTCGTCGTAATTGAGTCGCTAATTAATTAATTTATTTTTAAAAAAAATTAATTAGCAACGCATTAGCGACTTAAATTGTGTCGCTAATATTTCTAAATTATTATTATTAAATATTGCGATGCATTTAGTTGCGTCGTAATATTTAATAATAATATATTTTAGATATATTAGCGATGTAATTTTAGTCGCTAATGCATCGCTAATTAATTTTTTTTAAAAATATTGCGATGCTAGGTCATTGCGTCACAATATTTAATAATAATATTTTAAAAATATTAGCGATGCAATTTTAGTCGCTAATGCATCGCTAATTAATTTTTTTTTTAAAAATAAAATATTAAAAATTAAAACAGTTAATACAATTTCGTTATATTTAAATATTGATCGAAACATTCTTCACTCATATTGATCCAAACAATAATCATTTAATTTCTAAAAATAATTAATATATTAAAATTTTAAAGTTTTCATATACAAAATATAAAAAGTAAAAAAAATACATCAAGAATCCGTACGATCACGTGGAGGCTGGAAACCCTGCGACGTGCGGCTAACCATATCCTGCAACTAACGCATCTGATCTCGTACGTCTGCAAGCTCCTGCTGATGGCCTCGCATACGCTGCTCGAACTTGTGCTCGAACTCCTGCCGAACCTCCTGACGAATGTCCTGCCAAACCTCCTCCGTAGTAGTTCTCCAAATGTCGTCTAAACGCTCGGCAGGAATATCACCAGAATATCGCGAGCTGGAGACATGATGGGGAAAATATGCAGAAGCTCTAGTGCCCAGACCATAGACCCTGCGGTCTCGCGGCTGGGCACCAACAGCCTCCAAAAACATACGTCGACTCTCCTCTGCTGAGAGTTCGACGGGCGTCTCCCCATCAGTGGAGTCGATCTGCGATGCCTGGGAGCGAAGCTCCTCGACTCGTGTCTTTGAATTATAAAATAAACAATAAATGAATCAATAAATTTTTCTAAATAAAATTTTAGAAATTAAACATATACTACATAAAGCTAATTTCTTACCGCAACCTCCCGTGATCGCGTATCGACCCAGGACCCATCCCTCCTGGTGTGTGTCGCCCTGAATAGACGAAACTCACCAGGATCTCCGCCCTCCTGCTCAGACTATAACAATAAAAAATTGATATTAATGCAAATATTTGTAAATAACTAAATTAGTAATTAAATTATTTATATTTTCTTACCATACGGCGTCTGTGCTCCTGAATCAAAATGGAGCCCGAAGTATGGCGAGAGAGACCCATGCCAGGACCGCCCCTCTCGGATCGGCGGTTCGTGCTGGCCGATGCGGACCTCCTGCACCAGCCATCGGACTACCAGGCCTGCTGCCACTCGTGCCAAATACCCTCTTGCACATGCGCAGGACGGTGACCCGATGACCTCCAACGATGAAGCATGTCGGAGTATCGGCATCTCGTAAGAGCCTCCCATGCTGCCCTAATGGCATCATGGCTGGCAGAGTCCCACGTAAACTTTTTCTGCATTAAAATAAACAGTTAGTTTCAGAATTTATTAAGATTAAGAAATTTTATATCAGTGATAAATTGTATTTAATAAGTTTACCTAAAACTTAGAAAAATAAAACTCCCTCATGGCTGCAGATACGTGGCGCCAATCGTAGCCACTGGGATCTGCATGCCTCTGAAATACGGAGCTGATGTGGCTCGATACATGATGCTGCTCAATAAATCTGTTAAAAAAATGGATGTTTATAGGTAATTGACTTAAAAACATAAACATATATTTTTAATTAGTATATACTTACAGCCTATGAGCATCCAATCGAAGTACGGTGCGGCCGATGGTGGAAGAACTCTCAGAGGTATGTGCCGATCGGCTAGATGGTAATATTTTATTTTTTTAAAAATATTTGCGACGTACTGATTTGCATCGCAATATTTTTATTTGATATTATATTTGATAAAAATTATTTTTTCTTAAAATCATTGCGATCGATCCAAGCTCTGATCCCGATAGGCGACGATCGATCTTGGGCCGTTGCGATCGGTTCAATCGGCAACGATCCGACGGTTGCGATCGATCCAAGCCCTGACCCCAATTGGCGATGATCGATCTCCGACCGTCACGATCGATCCAAGCCCTGATCCCGATCGGTGATGATCGATCTCGGGCCATTACGATCGATCCGATCAGTGACGATCCGACGGTTGCGATTGATCCAAGTCCTGATCCCGATCGGCGACGACCGATCTCCAACCATCACGATCGATCCGATCGGCGACGATCCGATGGTTGCGATCGATCCAAGCCCTGATCCCGATCGACGACGACCGATCTCCGACCGTCGCGATCGATCCGATCGGCGATGATCCGACGGTTGCGATCGATCCAAGCCCTGATCCCGATCGGCGACGACCGATCTCGGGCCGTTGTGATCGGTCCGATCGGCGACGATCCGACGGTTGCGATCGATCCAAGCCCTGATACCGATCGGCAACGACCGATCTCGGACCGTTGCGATCGATCCGATCGGCGGCGATCGGTCTGATCGGCGATGATCAGATGGTTGCGATCGATCCAAGCTGTGATCCTGATCGACGACGATCGATCTCGGACCGTCGTGATTGATCCAATCGGCGACGATCCGATGGTTGCGATCGATCCAAGCCGTGATCCCGATCAGCGACGATCGATCTTGGACCATTGCGATCGATTCGATCGGCGACGATCCGACGGTTGCGATTGATCCAACCTATGATCCCGATTGGCGACGATCGATCTCGGACTATTGCGATCAATCCGATAGGCTAGGATCCGATGGTTGTGATTGATCCAAGCCATGATCCCGGTCGGCGACCACTGATCTCGGACCGTTGCAATCGGTCCGATCGGTGATGATCCAACGGTTGCGATCGATCCAAGCCCTGATCCCAATCGGTGACGACCGATCTCCGACCGTTGCGATCGATCCGATCGGCGACGATCCGATGGTTGCGATCGATCCAAGCCCTGATCCCGATTAGCGACGACCGATCTCGGGCCGTTGCGATCATTCCGATCGACGACGATCCGACGGTTGCGATCAATCCAAGCCCTGATCCCGATCGACGACGACTGATCTTTGACCGTCGTGATCGATGCGATCAGCGACGATCCGATGGTTGCGATCGATCCAAGCCCTGATCCCGATTGGCGACGATCGATCTCGAGCCGTTGCGATCGGTCCGATCAGCGATGATCCAACGGTTGCGATCAATCCAAGCCGTGATCCCGATCGGCGACGATAGATCTCGGACCGTTGCGATCGGTCCGATCAGCGACGATCTGACAGTTGCGATCAATTCAAGCCGTGATCCCGATCGGCGATGATCGATCTCATATCATCGCGATCGATCCGATCGGCGATGATCCGATGGTTGCAATCGATCCAAGGCCTGATCCCAATCGGCGACGACCGATCTCGGGCCGTTGCGATCAGTCTGATCAGCGACAATCCGATGGTTGCGATCGATCCAAACCTTGATCCCAATCGGCGACGATCGATCTCGGGCCGTTGCGATCGATACGATTGGCAATGATCCGACGGTTGCGATCGATCCAAGCCGTGATCCTGATCGGCGACGATCGATCTTGGACCGTCGCGATCGATCCGATCAGCGACGATCCGACGGTTGCGATCGATCCAAGCCATGATCCTGATTGGCGACGACCGATCTCGGACTGTTACGATCGGTCCGATCGGCGACGATCCGACGGTTGCGATCGATCCAAGCCCTGATCCCGATCGACAACGACCGATCTCCGACCATTGCGATCGATTCGATCGATGACGATCCGATGGTTGCGATCGATTCAAGCCATGATCTCGATCGGCGACGATCGATCTCGGACCATCGCGATCGATCCGATCGGCGATGATCCGATGGTTGCGATCGATGCAAGCCCTGATCCCAATCGGCGACGACCAATCTCGGACCATTGCGATCAATCCGATCGGCGACGATCCGACGGTTGAGATCGATCCAAGCCATGATCCCGATCGGCGACAATCGATCTCGGACCGTCATGATCGATCCAATCGGCGATGATCCGACGGTTGCGATCGATCCAAGCCGTGATCCCGATCGTCAACGATCGATCTCGGACCGTTACGATCGATCCGATCGACAATGATCTGACGGTTGCGATAGATCCAAGCTATGATCCCAATCGGCGACGATCGATCTCAGACCATTGCGATCGGTTTGATTCGCGATGATCCAACGGTTGTGATCGATCCAAGCCCTAATCCCGATCGATGACGATCAATCTCGGGCCATTGCAATCGCTCCGATCGGCAACGATCCGACAGTTGTGATCGATCCAAGCCGTTATCCCGATCAGTGATGATCGATCTCGGATCATTGTGATCGATCCGATCGGCTATGATCCAACGGTTGCGATCGATCCAAGCCATGATCCCGGACGGCGACGATCGATCTCGGACCGTTGTGATCGGTCCGATCGGTGACGATCCGACGGTTGCGATCGGTCCGATCGGCGATGATCCGACGGTTGCGATCGATCCAAGCCGTGATCCCGATCGGCGACGATCGATCTCGGACTGTCACAATCGATTCGATTGGTGATGATCCGACGGTTTGTGATCGATCCAAGCCGTGATCTTGATCGGTAACGATCGATCTTAGGCCATTACGATCGGTTTGATCAGGGACGATCCGATGGTTGCGATTGATCCAAGTCCTGATCCCGATCGGCGACGATCCGATGGTTGCGATCGATCCAAGTCGTGATCCCGATCGGCGACGATCGATCTTGGACTGTCACGATCGATCCGATCGGCGATGATCCGACGGTTGCGATCGATCCAAGCCCTGATCCTGATCGGTAACGATCGAACTCAGGCCATTACGATCGGTCCGATCAGGGACAATCCGATGGTTGCGATTGATCCAAGTCCAGATCCCGATCGGTGACGACCGATCTCTGACCATCGCGATCGATCCGATCGGCGAAGATCCGACGGTTGTGATCGATCCAAGCCCTGATCCCGATCGACGACGACCGATCTCCGACCATCGCAATCAATCCGATCGGTGACGATCTGACGGTTGCGATCGATCCAAGCCCTGATCCCGATCGATGATGACCGATCTCCGACCGTCGCGATCGATCCGATCAGCGACGATCCGATGGTTGCGATCAATCCAAGCCCTGATCCCGATCGGTGACGACCGATCTCAGGCCGTTGTGATCGGTCCGATCGGTGACGATTCGACGGTTGCGATTGATCCAAGCCCTGATCCCGATCGGTGACGACCGATCTCGGACCGTTGCGATTGGTCCGATCGGCGACGATCGGTCTGATCAGCGATGATCCGACGGTTGCGATCGATCCAAGACGTGATCCCGATCGACGATGATCGATCTCGGATCGTCGCGATCGATCCAATCGGCGACGATCCGACGTTTGCGATCGATCCAAGCCGTGATCCCGATCAGCGACGATCGATCTCGAACCGTTGCGATCGGTTCGATCGGCGATAATTCGACGGTTGCGATCGATCCAAGCCATGATCCCGATCAGCGACGATCGATCTCGGACTATTGCGATCGATCCGATCGGTTAGGATCCGACGGTTGCGATCGATCCAAGCCATGATCCTAGTCGGCGATGACCGATCTCGGACCATTGCGATCGGTCCGATCGGCGATGATCCAACGGTTGCGATCGATCTAAGCCCTGATCCCGATCGGTGACGACCGATCTCCGACCATCGCGATCGATCCGATCGGTGACGATCCGATGGTTGCGATCGATCCAAGTCCTAATCCCGATCGGCGACGATCGATCTCGAGCCGTTGCGATCGCTCCGATCGGCGACGATCCGACGGTTGCGATCGATCCAAGCCCTGATCCCGATCGGCGACGACCGATCTCGAGCCATTGCAATCGGTCCGATCAGCGACGATCCGACTGTTGCGATCGATCTAAGCCATGATCCCGATCGGCGACGATCGATCTCGGACCGTCTCAATCGGTCCGATCAGCGACAATCCGACAGTTGCGATCAATCCAAGCCGTGATCCCGATCGGCGATGATCGATCTCGGACCATCGCGATCAATCCGGTCGGCGATGATCAAACGGTTACGATCGATCCAAGCCCTGATCCCGATCGGCGACGACCGATCTCGGGCCTTTGCGATCGGTCCGATAGGCGACGATTTGATGGTTGTGATCGATCCAAGCCTTGATCCCATTCGGCGACGATCGATTTCGGGCCGTTGCGATCGATACGATTGGCAATGATCCGACGGTTGCGATTGATCCAAGCTGTGATCCCGATCGGCGACGATCGATCTCGGACCATTGCGATCGATCCGATCGAAGACGATCTGATGGTTGCGATCGATCCAAGCCATGATCCCGATCGGCTACGACCGATCTCGGACCATTATGATCGGTCCGATCAGCGACGATCCGACGGTTGCGATCGATCCAAGCCCTGATCCCGATCGATGATGACCGATCTCCGACCGTTGCGATCGATTTGATCGGCAACGATCCGACGGTTGTGATCGATCCAAGCCATGATCCCGATCGGCGATGATCGATCTCGGACCGTCGCGATCGATCCGATCGGCAACGATCCGACGGTTGCGATCGATGCAAGCCCTGATCTCGATCGACGACGACCAATCTTGGACCGTTGCGATCGATTCGATCGGCGATGATCCGACGGTTGCGATCGATCCAAGCCATGATCCCGATCGGTGACGATCGATCTTGGACTGTCACGATCGATCCAATCGGCGACGATCCGACGGTTGCGATCGATCCAAGCCGTGATCCCGATCGGCGACGATCGATCTCGGACCGTTACGATCGATCCGATCGACAACGATCCGACGATTGCGATAGATCCAAGCCATGATCCCAATCGGCGACGATCGATCTCCGTCTATTGCGATCGGTTCGATCGGCGACGATCCGACGGTTGCGATCGATCCAAGCCCTAATCCCGATCGACGACGATTGATCTCGGGCCGTTGCGATCGCTCCGATCGGCAACGATCCGACGGTTGCGATTGATTCAAGCCGTGATCCCGATCGGCGACGATCGATCTCGGATCATTGTGATCGATCCGATCGGTTATGATCCAACGGTTGCGATCGATCCAAGCCATGATCCCGGTCGGCGATGACCGATCTCGGACCGTTGCGATCGATCCGATCGACAACGATCCGACGATTGCGATCGATCCAAGTCGTGATCCCGATCAGCAACGATCGATCTCGGACTGTCGCGATCGATCTGATCAGCGACGATCCGACGATTGCGATCGATCCAAGCCGTGATCCCGATCGGCGACGACCGATCCGACGCATGTACCAAAATTAAATTTTTTAAAATAATTGCGATGCATTTAATTGCGTCACAATGTTTTATTTTTAATTTTTTTTATCTTTTAATTATATTTATAAAATTTATTTTTTTTAAAAAACATTGCAACACATTATTTGCATCGCTAAATTAAAAATTAATTTTTAATTTTCTAATTTATTACGTCGCTAATGCGTCGCTACTTAACCTAATTAATTTTTTTTTAAAATATTGCGATGCAATCAAATGCATCCCAATATTTTTATTTCATAATTACTTTTAATTTTTTTATAAAATTTATTTTTTAAAAAAATATTGCGATGCAATACTTATGTCATTAAATAAAATTATTTTTATTAATTTTCTATTTTATTGCATCGCTATTGCGTCGCTATTTAACATAATCAATTTTTTAAAAACATTGCGACACACTGAATTGCATCGCAATATTTTTATTTCATAATTATATTTTATAAAAATTAATTTAATTTAAAATAATTGCGACGCAATACTTGCGTCGCTAAATTAAAATTTTTTTTAATTTTCTAGTTTATTGCGTCTCTATTTAACATAATTAATTTTTTTGAAAACATTGCGACGCATTTGGTTGCATCACAATATTTTTTTTCATAAATATATTTTATAAAATTTAATTTTAAAAATATTACGATGCATTATTTACGTCGCTAAATTTAAAAATTATTATTTTTTGATTATCTGGTTTATTGAGTCGCTAATGCGTCGCTAATTGAGTCGCAATTTTTTATTGTCGCGGAGGCGTCGCAATTTGGTCGCAACCGACCGGCTTATGTTCACTGATAAATATGCTCCTTCACATAGAATTATCAGGATAGCCTTCTCCTTATCAGCTACACTTTTCATCGAACAGTTCTTGATTTTGATAGCCCTGGTTCCTGGGGTTCCCATACTGCCTTGGCAGTAAACCGGTGTATGATCTTTGTATTTTGACAACCCTCGCCTCTAGGATCTATCAAAATCAACTTTGATAGGAGTGTTCAAGATTGATCTATAGGATCGACTTTTGTGATTCGAGAGTCGGATGGTGCGATATTAGCAGCTAGTAAATTTGGCCTTCTTGACTCCTCGGTGCTTCTAGCAGAGCTTTATGCCGCTTGGGCTGATATTTCCTGTGCCATTCGTTGCTTGGACATTTCGTAGTCTTATTATTGAGGGGGATGCTAGTACTGTGATTCATTGGCTCCGTCAGGACTACTGTGATCATGCCTACCAACCTCTTGATTTACGACATTCGATCTCTCCTTTAAGGACTTTATTGCTTCCAGATTCGGCACATCTATAGAGAAGCCAACTTAGCGATAGACTGGATCGCCGCCAGGGTGGCCTATCACTCTGATTTTTGAAGTTGGAAGCTAGAAGACCTATGTCTTCTTATTCTAACCCAAATTTTGTACTTGTATATATTGGGTTCAATTCACCCTATATTGGTGTGATCATTCGTCTGTACCAAAAAAAAAGTGCCGATATTTTTAATGTGCACCCAATCAATTACCTTCTGTTTCCTTTTTCACTTTCATTTTTTTTTAGTAGAGCAAGACTCTTGGGTTCTCCATCAACTTTGCTTTCAAAGAAGAGGAATCTCAATGGACGCAAACAAAATTAACTTTGTAGTTTGATGGCATGACATGATGTGATATGATGTAGTTTGATAATTGATGCAAGCCATTGCTTCCGAGAATGGTTCGCTGGGGCTCTACGCTACTCGCGATCCCTGGCTTATTGCTTACAATCTTCAGCTTAATTTTGCTTAGACGTGACCTCGTTTGCTGAAGCTTGACGCTTCCTAGCTAGGGGCTACTATTTGAAATACTATCGCGATAAGGTAAGACCTTGTAGTTTAATCATGGTTTATGCACTACAATAAATCTTTGCTATTTCGATGTTAAAAATATTTTTTAATATTAAAAAGCATCAAAAAATATCACCGAGATGCTTCTGCATGCATCAAAATAACGGGAGTGGAGATAAAAATGTCGACGCATTTGAAAAGCATCGGAATATGCCTACGCTTAAAAGCATATAGGCAACCTTTAATCATGCCGACGCTTTAAAGCGTCGGTATGATAAAAAATCCCGATACATTTGAAAGCGTCGAAATATGCTGACGCTTTAAAGCATCAGCAAACTTTAATCATGCTGCAATGCCTTTGAAAGCATAGCAATACACCGATGCATTAAAGCGTCGGCAATCTTTAATCATGCCGACATCGGCTTAATCAAAAATTGCGATGCTTTCTAAAAGTGTCATAATATATTGCCGCTTAAAAGCGTCGGCATATATTCTATTTTTTAAAATAAAATAACAAAAAAGTTTAAAAATATTATATTAAACCTATTATATTTAAATATTTGCAACTAAGATAAAATTTATATTAAACATGTTATATACAATATAATCATTACAAATAAAATCATTGGATTTTACTGTAGTGATGGGTCTATTGAATGACTGATACGCTATGAGAAGCTACGAAAGTGTGACTAATTTTTCTAAGGAGAGGAAATATTATATTGTGGAATAAGAAACCAAGAACTTCATGTTGGATGGATTCATGGAACATATTGAGCTGCTAGGCAATCTACAGTGGAGGACATACTACTCTTCCTTAAAAATCTATTGAATCTTGTAACAATGTGTCCAAAGAAAGATTAAGATTGAAACGGAATGTACAAAATAATTTTTATGATTTATCAAACAATAAATATGATTAAATCAGTATGATCAGACGATCGAACTGGGGAATATAAGTGACAGAAGAATAGAAAAAATAAAAAAAAAAAAAACTAAGCTACAGATATCATGATCACTTTAAAGTATCTTAATACTGGATTCATTTATCTTTATATTTATAATCCTTTCTTTATGACCATAATTGACAGCTGTTTAAAACTTTATATGATTTTTCTTTTAGTTTTAAGAATGATCAAAAATTTCTTTTGATTTACAATGACTTTTTGTGGGCTCTGCAGTTTAAAATACCTCTTAAATCTTGACTCAATTGATCGAAAGTCAGTAACCATTGAAGGCAAGCAACTACTAGTTGATGAAAAATTATTGATTGGCTTTTGGCTTTATATATAATTTTTTTTTATTTTTTATATATTAGAAATATGATACCTCTTAAATCATGTTGGTTGGTTGGCTTCTATGGAATCTATTGAATCTTCTAACAATGTAACAAAGAGTATCGCGTTGGTTGGATCAATGGAGCACGAGCTATTGGGCAATCCAGAGTGGACTCTCTTTCTAAAAATATGCTGGATCTTCTAACAATGCAACAAAAAGAACATCATGTTGGTTGGCTCCATGGAACATGAGCTGTTGGACAGTCCAAAGTGGACTTGCTCTTCCTAAAAATCCATTGAATCTTCAGGTACGATGCAGCAAAAGGATCCGAGGCAAGCATCTCAATGAAATTTGAATGGAAGTGGCAACTAATAAAATTAATTAGCTTGCGGTGATAAGCATTAATTGCTCAAAAAATTAGGAAGCTTATGACCCTATGGTTGCTTTGTAAGGGAAGGTTACGGGTTTGATGTTCTTTGATGCTAACATCAAGTGGCTGGAAAAAAAAGAAAAAAAAGAAAAGAAAAGAAAAATTCATTTACAAATTTACACCATACTTCCTTCCCTTCTCCTAAGGCTAGCTGACACTAGGACTCGTTGATGATCAAACTTATATCTAACATGATGGATCTATAGGTTTAGTATGGATTCTCTACATCTCTTGCTTGAGAATCCTTTTTCTTATCTCCTTGCTTGACCATACGTAAATTGGTATTATAAAATCAAAGAAAACACAAGGGAGGTTTAATGAACAGTTCTTTCATGAAAACACAAGAAACTTTTATTATTCAGATCTTGATCGGTGCATACAATAGATGAATAAGTGAGTTTAGTGAATGAATAAGTGTTTACAATGAATGGATAAGTATGTGCAAAAAATAAAAGTTATAAAAATCAAATAATATCTATATATACAGTATAAACAAAGAAAACATAAGAATTAAACTTTTATATATCTATAGTATGCACCGATCAAAAAAATATCATGTTAAATCAAATAATAAACTTTAATTAAAAATAAAATTATATTTTTAAAAATAATTATATATAAGCCTGATTTCATTATATTATTCCTATTATATATTATAATATTTAAATTTATTTTTAAAATTATTTTAAGAAAATAAGGAAATCTTTTTATTATCCTCATTAATTACAATAAAAGAGACTTCTAAAATTTTTGGAAAGCTAAGATTCTTCAATTAATACATATATCTTTGCTTATGTTTGCTAATATAGGTCGTAATTTATATTTGTTAAGTAGTCATATATTGCTCTCTACATGCCCCTCTCTCTCCCTCTCTCTCTCTCTCTCTCTCTCTGCATCTTAATCTCATGTTTGATTTGCCTCCCAAAGTTAATGCCAGGACTTATGTTGGTGATGGTTATGCAAACGACGGTCAAGTCCAAGATGATTTGGGGAGTTCAACTAAGAAAAATTAAATAAAAAAAGTAGGAGGCCAGCTCAGCCAGGCTATAACATTGGAACAATTTGACCTCTATCAATGATAAGCTTGATAAATCAATGTGGATGGAATTCAGTTGGAAGACCAACTAATTACTTACATTGATTAAGCAAAGAGAAGCAACAGCTGAGGCCCTATTTGTAAGGATAGTAATTGGATCGAATCAAGCTAAATCACAAAGGGAGTAGGTTTAATAACGTGGGTTGGCTATAAAAATCATGATCTATCCTAATATGTTTATCAAATAAGTTAGAATTTTAAACATGTACTTAATATGTTTAATAAATAGGTAACATGACCTAACTTACTTAACATAATAACCAATAATAAACAGGTCAAATGTCAACTTCTCTAGCCTATTAACTAATAATATAAATAGTTTGGATAAATGAGTCAACATAAACCGATTTGATCGAACTACTTATTTAAACAGGTTAAGCACATGAAGTTTGAACCAACCTACTTAACATACAAGTCAAGACGGATTAACTTATTAAAGATAACCCAAATTCAAACTCATTTATTGCAGGTTAGATACGATTGAATAAATGGGTGGGTTCTAATATTGCCAACTCTATCAGTTTCAATGTCCCAATATATGTTAGTAAAGACTAGGGTAGTGTTTGGTTTCCAAAATGCTATCTTTGGATAAGTGTACATGATGGCATTTATCTAGGAGATAGCTGAAGGGATAACCATCTTTTTTAAATAATAGTTTTGCTATCAAGAGATAGCTGAAGGGATAAGATTGTATGTCATAGCTAGTTATATCAACATAAGCTTTTTTTTTTTTTTTTCTTCTTTGTCTTAAGCTCTTATTGTTGGGCATGGTGTGGTGCTATTAAGGCCCAGGTGGGCTAACTTGTATTGGGCTGGGTTTGAGTCCAAGGGTTGAGATTAAATCAAGTCACGGGTGTACACGGGCTTGGGGATTAGTTTAATCTCATTGGTTTAGTCCATGGGAGTTTTTTGTTGAGTCTGGGCCTGGCCCACTTCGTGGATGTATTTAAACCCTAGTCTCTAGGGTTTGGATGGAACAGAGAACAGATTCTTTTCTCCCAAAAATTCCCTTCTCTCATCATAGGGCGGCAGCCCTTTCTTTCTCCTCCCCATCTTCCTCCTTTTTCAAGAAGTAAACCTAACAGGATTAGAAATCCTTAGTTCTAGTTCTTGTTGAACGGGGAATCCCATTGCTATTCATCAAGGTCTAAACCTAACAGGATTGGGAATCCTTAGTTCTAGTTCTTGTTGAACGGGGAATCCCATTGCTATTCATCAAGGTCTAAACCTAACAGGATTAGGAATCCTTAGTTCTAGTTCTTGTTCAACAGGGAATCCCATTGCTATTAATCACAGGTCTAAACCCTAACAAGTGGTATCAGAGCCAGGTTCAAGGAGTAATCTGGAGGCCTTCAAGGAGTTGAAATAATTTCAACAGAATCTCGTCAAGGTACTTCTCTATTTTATAAAATTTATTTTTGTGCTATTTTTGAAATTGGCCATGGGGAGTAGCATAAAAATAGAGGTTGAGAAGTTTGATGGGAAGGGAAGTTTCTCCATGTGGAAAGTCCGGGTAGAGGACCTCCTTGTGCAGCAGGGTTTAGATTTGGCTTTGGAGGAAAGGCCAGATGGGATGACAGACAAGCAGTGGATTTCATTGGAGAAGAAGACATGTTCAATGATCAGGGGCTGTCTGGCGGATTCAGTCCTCTATTCAGTGCTGGAGGAGAAGACCCCGAAGGGACTCTGGACGAAGTTGCACACCCTCTATATGGGGAAGAATATGTGCAACAAGTTGATGTTGAAGAAGCGCCTCTACAGCCTTCGGATGTCAGAAGGTGGAGATGTGCTGGGTCACATCCAGATATTCGACCAGATGAGCAATGAACTTCTGAATGTTGGGGTCAAGATGGAGGAAGAAGATAAAGCACTTCTGCTTTTATGTTCAATGCCCACGTCTTATGACTCATTGGTCACAGCACTGCTCTATGGGAAGGAGACATTAATTTATGAAGATATTGTCTCGGTGCTTCGAACGAATGAGCAGAGGGAGAAGATGACCAAGGAAGCTGTTCCCCAGGAGGGTCTATCAGTTGGGGAAAGGACAGGCAGAGGTAGGGGCAGGGACAGAAGTAAGTCTGGAGGACGATCAAAGTCCAGGAAAGGCAAGAGAGAGCTGAAGTGCTATAAGTGTGGAGAGGTAGGACATTTTAAGAAGAATTGTCCTAAGTGGAAAAATCAGAAGGGAGAAAAAGGAGGATCTGAGTCTGTGAGTACAGTTGCAGATCAGGAGGTGGAGGATGATCTCTTGGTTGTATCAGATGATCACAGGCACAACACAGAGATGTGGACCTTGGATTCAGCCTGTTCTCATCATTACACTCCCAACCGGTCGTGGTTCAGTACTTACACAGAGGTTGAGGAGGGGAATGTGACTCTTGGAGATAATCACCCTTGCAAGGTGGCAGGTATTGGCACAGTGAGGGTGAGGATGTTTGATGGTATGGTGCGCACTCTTACCAGTGTGAAGCATGTTCCAGAACTCAAGAAGAATCTGGTATCACTGGGGTACTTGGAGCGGACTGGATACAGCTTCAGCAGTCGTGCCAGGAGTGGAGTTCTGAACATCTCTAATGGAGCCATGGTGGTGATGAGAGGGAGGAGGCTGGAAAATAATCTATACAAGATGGAGGGCTCTGTGATGACTGTGAAATCTGAGGTGGCAGCTGTGGAGCAAGATCCCCGGGATGTGTACAGGATGTGGCATTACCGCCTGGGCCACATGGGAGACAAGGGGATGACAGAACTGAGCAAGAGAGGTCTGCTTCCAGACTTGAGTAGCGGAGATATGGAGATCTGTGAGCCTTGTCAGATGGGAAAGCAGAGTAGAGTACAGTTCTCAGTCAGCACAGCTAGGAGTGCTGAACCCCTGGAGTTAGTACACACAGATGTCTGGGGACCAGCCCCAGTTTCTGCAAGGAATGGGGCCAGATACTTTATGACCCTGATAGATGATTTCTCAAGGAAGCTGTGGATCTACTTTATGAAGGAGAAATCAGAGGTCTTCACCAAGTTTAAAATCTGGAAGGCTGAGGTGGAGAAGGAGCAGGGTAAAAGTGTAAAGTGTCTGAGGTCTGATAATGCGGGGAATACACCAGCAGGGAGTTCCAGATTTTTTGTGAGGAGTGGGGCATCAGAAGGCACTTCTCGGTGATGGGAACTCCTCAACAGAATGGGGTGGCTGAGAGGATGAACAGAACACTATTGGAAAAGGCAAGATGCTTAAGGCTGCAGGCAGGGCTTCCAAAGATGTTCTGGGTTGACGCAGTAGATGCAGCTAGCTACTTGGTCAATCGGTCACCGCACACCAGGTTAGATGGAGACATTCCAGAGGAGATATGGTCTGGAAGAAAGACAAGCCTAAACCATCTAAGAGTGTTTGGATGCACAGCATATGTGCATGTTGGAGCTGGGGAGCAGAGTAAGTTGGATGCCAGGTCTAAGAAGATGGTGTTTCTAGGCTACCCGCGAGGAGTCAAGGGGTATCGGCTTTGGGACCCCTTGGAGAAGAAGGTTGTCATCAGCAGAGATGTAACCTTTGATGAGAGCTCAATCCTCCAGAACAGAAGTGGCATGGATGCACAGCAGGGACTACAGGAGGTAGAACACGGTAACACTAGTCAGATAACCTCCTATACAGTTGTGCCATTTGCTAGTGGACCAGGAGGATTTGAGATTCAGGTGGAGAGGACTGACAGAGGGGGTAGAAGCCAGGGAGTTCAGCAGGATGCAGCTGACAGGGGACTGATACTGGGATCGCACAGCAAAGGCCCAGGAGGAACGTGCGACCACCAGTTCGATACGGCTTCGATGATTCGTTGTCATATGCCCTGGTGACAGCAAATGGAGACCCTTTCACCTATGAAGAGGCTATGGAAAGTCAGGATAGAGATAGGTGGATCAATGCTATGGCAGAGGAAATGCAGTCTCTTCACAGAAATAATACGTGGCAGGTGGTCCAGCTGCCACAAGGAAAGAAACCCATTGGTTGTAAATGGGTTTATCAGCGCAAGGAAGGAGCTTCAGAACAAGAGGGTATCAGGTATAAGGCAAGACTAGTGGCCAAAGGATACTCTCAGAAAGAAGGCATCGATTATGGTGAGATATTTTCTCCAGTTGTCAGGCACACTTCTATCAGACTATTATTGAGTATTGTAGCAGCTCAGGACTTGAAGCTGGAGCAGATGGATGTGAAGACAGCATTCCTCCATGGTCATTTGAAGGAGAGCATCTACATGGAGCAGCCACCAGGGTTTAGAGAACCAAGATCAGATGGGAAAGTCTGTTTGCTGAAGAAATCTCTGTATGGGCTGAAGCAGTCGCCGAGGCAGTGGTACAAGAGATTTGACACTTATGTTAGGAGCATTGGACTTTCCAGGTGTGAGTATGATTCTTGTGTGTATGTTAAATCTCTGGATGATGGGTCTAGGATGTACTTACTCTTGTATGTAGATGACATGCTGATAGCATGCAAGAGTGAGAAGGCTGTACAGGAACTGAAGATAGCTTTGTCTCGGGAGTTTGAGATGAAGGATCTGGGGCCAGCCAGGAAGATCCTAGGGATAGAAATCATCAGAGATAGATCCAAAGGTGTGCTGCATCTGAGTCAGGGTGGCTACATTAAAAAGATTCTGGAGCGATATGGGATGAAGGATGCCAAACCGACATCACTACCTTTGGCAGCACATTTTTTCTTATCGAAGACCATGTCACCACAGACTGAGGTGGAGGCTCAGGAGATGGAGAAGGTACTATATGCTTCTGGTGTTGGGAGCCTTATGTATACCATGGTATGTTGTAGGCCAGACATAGCCCATGCAGTGAGCCAGGTGAGCAGGTTCATGGCACAGCCTGGCAGGGAGCACTGGCGAGCACTGAAGGGAATCTTCAGGTACTTGGTAGGTACAGTTGGGGTTGGTATTTGCTATGGACAGCAAGAAGGTGCTGAGAAATCCAACTTATCCAAGGAGGCTCGTGGGCAGTTATATGGGTATGTGGATGCAGACTTTGGTGGAGATGTGGACACTAGGAGATCCACAACAGGCTTTGTGTTCAGCCTGTTTGGTGGTCCAGTATCGTGGAGATCATGTCTGCAGCCCATCACAGCCTTATCTACCACGGAGGCAGAATACATAGGTATCACAGAGGCAGCAAAGGAAGCTCTTTGGCTGAAGGGCTTGATGCTGGAGATGGAACTTGATCAGAAGGTTGTCCAGGTGCATAGTGACAGCCAGAGTGCTCTGATGCTTGCGCAGAATGCAGTCTATCATGCCAGGACGAAGCACATTGATCTCAGATACCACAGGATCAGAGAGCTGGTGGAAGATGGTGAGGTGGAGCTGGTGAAGGTATACACCAAAGAAAATCCAGCAGATGCACTGACTAAGGTTCTTTCACGGGACAGTTTTCAAAAGTGTATTTCGTTGTTAAAGCTGATGGACACAGTGGACGTGCTGAGGCCTTGAAAGCACCAAGGTGGAGATTGTTGGGCCTGGTGTGGTGCTATTAAGGCCCAGGTGGGTTAACTTGTATTGGGCTGGGTTTGAGTCCAAGGGTTGAGATTAAATCAAGTCACGGGTGTACACGGGCTTGGGGATTAGTTTAATCTCATTGGTTTAGTCCATGGGAGTTTTTTGTTGAGTCTGGGCCTGGCCCACTTCGTGGATGTATTTAAACCCTAGTCTCTAGGGTTTGGATGGAACAGAGAACAGATTCTTTTCTCCCAAAAATTCCCTTCTCTCATCATAGGGCGGCAGCCCTTTCTTTCTCCTCCCCATCTTCCTCCTTTTTCAAGAAGTAAACCTAACAGGATTAGAAATCCTTAGTTCTAGTTCTTGTTGAACGGGGAATCCCATTGCTATTCATCAAGGTCTAAACCTAATAGGATTGGGAATCCTTAGTTCTAGTTCTTGTTGAACGGGGAATCCCATTGCTATTCATCAAGGTCTAAACCTAACAGGATTAGGAATCCTTAGTTCTAGTTCTTGTTCAACAGGGAATCCCATTGCTATTAATCACAGGTCTAAACCCTAACACTTATTAGAATGGTTATTGGAAGGATTAATAGGAGTTGTTTTCTATCATCTCTGGTCATTTCTCAAAACAACTCAACTCAACTCATCTATGCCTTTCTCAACTATAATAGTCATTTCTCAATGGCTAATTCAATAACTGCATCAAATAAATTGTTAGTCACTTTCTATGTCTTAATCTTCTCTTTGATTTGCTTGCTAAAGTAAATGCTAAACTTTTGTTGGCGATGGTTCCACAACGAAGTATCAAAAAGTATAAAATAATTTGATCAAAAATTATATATATAATATAATATTTAGTCTAAACTTAGTGGGTGAAAAAAAAAGGTAATATTTTCATTTTTTTAAGGTTTAGCATCAGTCTTTATGGTGTAGCTGTTGGGAAGAGTGTTGGGAAGAGGTTTTAGACATTCAACATCATCTTGCTATGTCTCTACTTCTAATCTAAGAAGAATGCAAATTTGTCAAATTAACTTGCATCAGATATACATGACCCATTCAATTATAAAACTTGGGTATCTAGGGTTTGACAATATGAATCTAGTAGAATTGATCAATTGAGCAGATTTGCCAACTCGATAAGGTCATTTCATACTCATAATGTACTATTTCATTATTTGGAGTTTAGTCCATGGAGCTCAAATTTTAACCTAAGAGAAAACCCAATTTAAGCTGCCAATTGACATTGCTTTTTTCACCCTCCTCCCCTTCTTCACTCCCCATTAGCTTCTCAATAAGCCACCTAACAAAATTATTTAATTTTCACAATCTTGCAACTCATCAACATCCTGCTTGCATTATGAGAAAGATTGTGTTGCCACTGGTTGGATAACATAGCCGTAATCATGAACAGGGAGATTGATAGATAGAACTATCTCTGTATCTTTCTATCTCTCAGCTTAGTGACCACTGTACTCAACATTCTTAACTAGTGTGGTAAGAAGTCACTAAATTATTAGCTTATATTACTTTTTTTCTCTTTTTTCAAGTGCTTCAAGATATCTAATTTTGAAGTTTAATTCAAGATTTTTGATGAGAATGTTAGTATTTTATATCTAATATCAGATGTATTTGAACATTTTAGACGTATAATTGAAGACTTTGCATACCCTATCATTATATTTTAGAGAATATGTAGCTTTGTCACATGGCCAACCTAGGTGATAGAATCAAGGCATGACATCACTGCTGCTATTCAAGATTTGTTATGCTTGCTTGCGTTGGTAAATGTTCTGGATAAGATTATTATAACTATGCCTGCTTTTGGGCCTAGAAGTTAGTCTCCATTTGAATTTGAATCAAGCTTAAAATTGATAATTTATAATCCTAAGTCAATCAATTAGAACTTACATGTATGTATGCCTGTCTGACCCTCTTTATCTTTGGTTGAAGTTTTAAACCTGATCAATGAAATGTCTCATTTCAGAAGCATCTCTCATTTACAAAAGCATCCACTTTTCTGCAGCCATATAGAAAGCGGCTTTGCATGGAATGGATGAAAAAATGCTTTTCTCGAAATTTGTTTAGAAAAGTCTTTGAATACCGTCTTCGGTGCAAGATGATCTGCATCAAGCATGGTAATTCATTCGTGCATGGGATCTCACCAGAAGGCCCGCTCATGAATCCTGTAGTACAGACGCGCAGATCCGCATGCAAGCAAATTATGGCATCCGATGCAAGTTATTCTGTACCGAAGCGGTGTACAAAGACCTTTTCAATCTGAGACCATAGTAGGCCTTAGAGCAGGCTTAGGGCCCAGCAAGCTAAGGCCACAACTAGCTGCATGAAGGCACTTTGTTAAGCACCCTTAGTAACTAGCATTCTCCAAATATAACTTAAACTTTAACTTCCATTATGTTCTTTCATATATGGATCAATAAATAAGACTCATATTTCTCGTATCAACAACTCAACTCAGCTCATCTAACCCTTTTTCGAGCTACATGAGGTCCTATTTCTGGCATCTATTGCAAAAATATTTGTGAACATATCTTGAGTCCCGCGCGAGGAAGCTCGATCAAGACAACAGGGGCTGTTCAATGTCTTTGACTGGTTGAGTTGGGTCAGCTTTGGCATCATCGGCTGAACTCGAATCCTCATTTTTCTTCGCCCAGAGGAACAGGTAAAGGCCAGCAAACATGAGAATCATTCCAGCCACGCTGCATGATCACAATAAACTTCAATTATATAGCACGGAGGGAGAGGACAGGAATAAAAACCAGGTGTTTTAATTTCAAATATATGAGAATTTTCATCAGATTTGGTAGCAACTGGCGCTGTAGATCGAGTACTTAATTAATTCGCCATGTTTAAATGGTTTGATTAATTGGAGATTAGAGATCATCTTACCTCCCCCAACTGATAAATTGTCCTAAAACTATAGCTGAGAAAACCATGGAGCAAACCGCTTGGGCTGGAATGAAGATAGCCGCCATTACAGGGCCCTTCTTCTTGACGCCCCATGCCTGAAGAGACTGAGCGATGCCTGCCGCCAGACCTCCCTGCTTGCCGTGAGAACGGTAAGCAATGATCACCGATTACAATCTTTTAATGGCATTTGGTAACTCGAATGAGATCGCCATATATATCACAATCTTAAATCACAGATAATCTTCATCCCTGAGTGATCTTAATTTATCTCTGCTGGTGAGCTAATATTACCATAGTAGTTGATATGCTGTAGCCAAGTGTTTAGGAATCGATATTCATAATTAAATTGTTAATTTAGTGTGCTATAAGGATATATATAGGATTGCTAACCATATAATATTAAAATTATCCTAATGTATTTTTATAGTTTTCATGATAATTTATCATCAATCCATGCATCATATTTATTCTAATTAGATTAAATTACGATATTAATTTTTAAACATTATATTATGGTATAATATTATATTTTAATTATATAGAATTATAATATATATATATTATTATTATTATTATTATTATTATTATTATTATTATTATCTCGCACTAATATAATTTTAAAATATTATAATTATATTATATTGGAACATTTTTGTCCTTAAATTTTAGCTCAAAATCAGCGTTCTAGGATCTTCCTAAATATTTGTCCTTGAGGATAAGTATGTAATGACTAGGTTGGGTAATGTTTTTTGAGATTAGGGTGATTGAGGATCATCGAAGTACAGCTAAATAAATGATTCTCCTATGCTCATCCGAATCAACGGTGATCTTAGGCAGATCACTTCGTACCAAATGCTTCTGGTTCGTAGGAAAAAGTTTTGCTCCCATTTTTTATGTTTGATTGGAGCAAATTAAGAGGGTCCACAGATTTTCTACTTTTCATCAGGAAATAAATATTAAGAGAGATGATATATATTTTCTTAGAAATTTTATTTATTTTCTCAGAACTTTTTTTGGGGAAGTTTTTTTTATGCTTCCTTAGAATATTTGAAGAATAATATGGAATCTTAGTTTAATAAAAACCAATTAGGCTAAATAAAAGAAATTGAAGTAACAATCTAAAATAAAAATCTCAAGTTTAATAATAAATCTTAAATGGATGGAGATGAACAATACCTCAAGCATAACGGCGATGATGGTTATAATATGTATATCATCGGATCCTATACTTATCTTGCCTTCTACCATGATTTGCAATATTATAATAAGAATGGAGCCTAATATGTTGGTCACAGAACACAAAGACATCGGTGCTGGAAAGTAGCGCAATGTTACAGCCTGCAATGAATTTGATCTTTGTAAGGAACGATCAGTTGTAATAATAATAATAATAATATTTCGATGACAAGTTTTTTGCGAACTTCATTTGGAAACTATACTTGTTCAATTTTAATTTCTTATCATGGGAAGTATGTAGAGAAACGAGAATGAGGAGTTTGGAAGCCAACAAGAAATAATTTATGGTTCATGGTTTTATCTTTTCAATATTTGATCTCATCCCTCTAAAAGCTGACTCTGGTGAAACCAAACCCTCAATCCCAATTTTAGGGCTAGAAGTAGACCGAATTTGGTCAGGTTAGGCCTTAAACCAAGCCCAGAGTAAAATTTTTAAGGTTTTGGATCAAGTTCAAGCTCAATATTATTTTCTTTTTGGAAATCAAACTCAAGCCCAATCTAGGCTTAGACTGAAACTTGACCCAAAACCTAATTAGGCTAATCTGTGACAATTCATTTAAGCTAAAAAAATTGGGTTAATAGGATCAATTTTTAATTTTTAAATGCTTATATAAAAAGAAACAATATTTAAAATAATTGCATCTAATCATTTAAAAAAATTTTCTATGATAATGAGAGTTATTCTCACATAATTGATAAAAAAATTAGTATAAAATTTAAAAGGCTTATTATATTTTTAAACATTTAAAATTGCATTCAGATCAGATTTAGGTCTGACTAAAGGCCAAATATGCTTCAGGATTTTTTAAGCTCAGGCTCTGGATCTAGTCCGAGCCAGGTCAAGCAATGATCTGAACTTGACCTAACTTTTTTTTTGTAAGCTCTAGTTTTAAATCCATGGTCCAAATTAATTTGAGCCTATCTCATGGCCTAACCTGAAATTAGACCAGCTTGATGGGTCTTGGACTAATGATCTGAGCCCACTTCCCACCCTAATTCCCTTCCCACTTGGACAAGGACTCACATCATTCAAGCAAGCAATCATGGTTAATTAAATATAAAATGTTTTACAAAATATGTATCGTGGGATCTAGATATCAATTAGTTAGCTGCAAAATGGTGTAGCATGATAAGCAGACAATTGATGCAAAGATAAAGAAGCAACCCAGCATCCAGTCGTTGTGGATGGCCTGATCAGTACTGTGGTCATCCAACGATGCTTTGAGTGATGGCGAGCTCGAAGAATTCTGCAAGAAGCTAATGGCCACGGCTCCACTCAAGCACACCAAGGTTCCCACAATCTTGACCTTAGTGTACTTGCGCCTGATATCAAATCTCTCAAACCTAGAAGAACCACTACAAGAAAATACTGAAATAGCGACACAAATTTAGCGATGCAATTAGCGTCGCTAAATTGCGACCACTTTGCGACGCCTCTGTGACAACAAAATATTGTGACGCAATTAGCGACGCATTAGCGACTCAATAAACCAAAAAATCAAAAAAAAATTAATTTTTTTATTTAGCGACGCAAATAATGCGTCGCAATATTTTTAAATTAATTTTTTTATAAAATATAAATATTGGAAAAAAATATTGTGATGCAACTCAGTACGTCGCAATGTTTTTAAAAGAATTAAATATGTTAAATAGCGACGCATTAGCGACACAATAAACCAGAAAATTAGAAAAAATATTTTTAATTTAGCGACGCACCAATTGCATCGCAAATAATTTAAATAAAATTTAATTTATAAATTATAAATATTAAAAAAAAATATTGCAATGCAACTCAGTGCATCACAATGTTTTTAAAAAAATTAAAAATATTAAATAGTGACGCATTAGCGACGCAATAAACCAGAAAATTAGAAAATTTATTTTTAATTTAGCGACGCACCAATTGCGTCACAAATAATTTAAATGAAATTAAATTTTATAAATTATAAATATTAGAAAACAATATTGCGACGCAACTCAGTGCGTCGCAATGTTTTTAAAAAAATTAAATATATTAAATAGCGACGCATTAGCGATGCAATAAATCAGAAAATTAGAAAAATTATTTTTAATTTAGTGACACACCAATTGCGTCGCAAATAATTTAAATAAAATTAAATTTTATAAAGTATAAATATTAGAAAAAAATATTGCGATACAACTCAGTGCGTCGCAATATTTTTTAAAAAAAATTAATATATTAAATAGCGACGCATTAGCGATGCAATAAACCAGAAAATTAGAAAAATTATTTTTAATTTAGTGACGCACCAATTACGTCGCAAATACTTTAAATAAAATTAATTTTTATAAAGTATAAATATGAGAAAAAATAATTGCGACGCAACACAGTGCGTCACAATGTTTTAAAAAATTAATTATGTTAAATAGCGACGCATTAGCGACGCTATTAACCAAAAAATTAGGAAATTATGTTTTAATTTAGCGATGCACTTGTTGCGTCGTAATTATTATAAATAAAATTAATTTTTATATAATATAATTATCATATTAAAAAAATACGATGCAACTCTTTGCGTCGCAATATTTTTAAAAAATTAATTATGTTAAATAGCGATTGGTCCAAATCGATCGTGGCCGATCGGAATCAGGGCTTGGATCGATCACAATCATCAGATCATCGCCGATCGGACCGATCGCCACGGTCCGAGATTGGTCATGGCCGATCGG